>JAFKAC010000073.1:0-300789 GCA_025766275.1 Lactarius indigo
CATGGGGCCAATTGTTATGCGCGAATTCGGCTATTGGTAGATACGCGGCCCAGTTATCTTGGCGCTCATTCACCCAGAAGCGCAAGTACTGTTCCAACCACTGATTGGTCCTCTCCGATTGCCCATCAGTGCGTGGGTGATACGCCGTGGATATGTTCTGTTGAACCCCCAAAATTCGACACGCTTCTCTTGTGAACTTGGATGTGAAGCGGGGGTCTCGATCACTGATGATTTTGCGCGGTAGTCCGAATCGCTTAAAAATATGGCTGACGTACAGCGCGGCGGTTTCTTCTGCGGTTATTTCTTCTCTGCACGGTATGAACACCGAGGCTTTGCTACAGTCGTGGTCGGTGACAGTAAGGATACTGTCGTACCCTTCGGACGTCGGCAGCTTGGTGATGAAATCGATCGCCACCGTTTGAAAGGGGAGCGCATCGATCATTGGCGTAATGGGGTGTAGTGCTGCTCGTATGGGGCGTGTGTTTACCTTGTTTCGTTGGCATTCCGCGCACCCTTGGACATATTCGTACACATCCTTCCGCAGTCGCGGCCACCAGTAGTGCCTCTCCAGGATTCGTTGCGTTTTTGCGATTCCCGGGTGGCCATGTATCGGCAAGTCGTGATGGTCGTGAATCAGCACGCGGTGTGTCGATGCTGGTCCAGTTACTACGAACCTGCCATCCTTATACCATTCTCCCTGTATCTTCTTCAATTGGTGGGAGTTTGCCCATATCTTGATTATTTGTTCGTCTTGCTGATGTCGCGGCTGCAGTAAGTTTGGGTTGAGGGTCAACATTCTTGCCGCGTTGAGAGTTTGGACGAATACTTCCGGGGGGAGCACTACTACTTCGCTGTTGTCCCCTACCCCTTGGTCGTAGTCTGGTCGCCGCGACAGCGCATCGGCTCTTCCGTTGTTCTTTCCCTTGATATGATGGATCTCAAAATCGTATTCGGAGAGTTCGAGCACCTCCCTTGCAACGCGCCTGCTGATCTTTTGCGGCGACTTCCAGTACTGTAGGTTTAGGTGGTCGGAGTAAATCTTGATTTTGTGTGGTGCTCCGGCTAGTAACGGTCTCCAGTTTCTCAGAGCCTTGACGATTGCGAGTAGCTCCAGATCGTAAATGTCATAATTTCGCTCCGCTTCGGAGAGCGTTGCGGAGTAGTATCCTATGGGGTGTCGTTTTCCGTCAGATTTTTTTGCAGTAGTACAGCTCCCACCGCGTAACCCGAGGCGTCAACTTCTAGTTCGAACGGGTCTTGGAGAACGGGATGTGCCAATACTGGTTCTTCGGTTACGAGACGTTTCAGGGTGTTGAAGGCCTTGTCTTCCTCCTCGGTCCACCTCCATTCTTCGTCTTTTCGTGTTAGTTTGGTAAGTGGTTTGGCGTGAGTTGCGAAACCGCGAATAAAAAGTCTGTAAAAGTTGCAAAAGCCCAGGAAGGACCGCACGTCTTTGACTTTTGTTGGTGTGGGCCAGTTTGTGATGCCTTGAACTTTTACGGGGTCCATGCGGGTCACCCCCCTTTCAAGGATTACCCCCAGGTAATCCATTCGCGGTTGGTGGAATAGACACTTCTCGAGTTTGAAGTAGAGGTCGTGCTCGCGCGCGACACACAGCACATCGCGGACTGCGGAAACATGGGCAGCTAGGTCGTGGTCAAAATGAGTCGCGATACCGATGTCATCCATATAAACACGTATCGTAGTGCCCAGTCGCTCATGCTTGGCTATCGTGTTGCGATAGATGTGGTTCATCATAGCCTGGAAGGTCGCCGGGGAGTTGGTGAGGCCAAAGAACATAACTGTGGGTTCAAAAAGGCCAAATTTAGTTTTAAATGCGGCTTTTTCCTGATCGCCGTCTCGAATGCGTATGTTGTTGTACCCCCATCGGATGTCGAGCTTTGTATATATGTGGGCGTTGCTGAGGTCTAGGATGAGATCTTGTATAAGCGGTAGCGGGTATTGGTTTCGAATGGTGTGAGAGTTGATGACCCGATAGTCCTGTACCGGGCGTAGCTTTCCGTCCTTCTTTTTAATGAAGAAGAATGATGACGCGTACGGGGATATAGAAGGGCGTAAGTAGCCCTGTTTAAGCTTCTCTTCTAAGAATTCTTTGAGTTCGCCTTCCTCCTTTTGCGTCATGGGGTATATTTTGCAGTCTATTGCAGCCGGTGCTGATGGTTTAAAGTCAATCGCATGATCCCACGGTCTCGCCGGAGGGAAACGATGCGAGGCCTGTTCATCGAAGAGTTTGCGGAAATCGGCGTATACCGCAGGTAGTTCCACCGCCGTTTGCTGCTGCTTTGCCGATATAGCCAGTTCCGTCGAGGTCGTGGCTCGGGCGAAGGTTTCTTCGTGTAACTCCTGCACGATAGCCTCCTTTTCAGCAACGATTAGGGCGCGAACAATGGGTGTCGCGAGTAGATCTTCCGTTGTGGCTAGCACCACGGGTTGCACATCCGGATGTGTGGTGGCGGTGGCCCAGCTAATGGTAGGTTCGAAGGCGCTGAGCCATGGGTATCCGAGCACCATGTCTTCACTCCCAAGGTCGGTGACTAGGAAGGTCATCTTCTTTATCTGTTGTGTGTTTTTACTTCGAGGTTAACGTAATGAGTGATTAACCCAGCTTTGTTCTCCGTATTATCTATATTCCATATTCTTCGGGGTGTTTGTAATGGTTGTATCGGGATTCCGGCCCGAGCTGCCATGTTTGGCTTGATGAAGTTGTCGGTCGCTCCAGAGTCGACCAACGCGTTTGTTTCAGTCGTTCGGTAATTCGTTCGGACAGTCACTGGAATTCGCAAGGATCGGTAGCGCGTTGTCACAATTACAGAATTACATTGTAAAGCCCTCACCCAGACTGACGGGTTCAGGCGTCCCGAAAACCCTCTTTCCCCCATAGATCCTGAAGGATGAGGTCTTTTACTTCATCCGTGCTATTGGCTACCTGCGTGAGCCACTCCTTGGCTTGTTCTCCCGCGGTTTTCGTGCTTGCCATGTTGATCTGCGGCATTGGTGTTGTACTTGGCGCCGGTGACATATGTCCCGGCAGCGATGGCTCGTATTGCGACACGGGACCCGGAGGGTAGCCCGTGGTTTCGGTCATGCGACTGCTAGTTGGCGCATTCTGCTGCCATTGTCTCTGCCTTCGCGGGTATGGACAGTTTCGTGAGAGGTGACCTGGAGCGTCGCAGTTATAACAAAGGACGTTCCTTAGGTCTCGTCGCGAGCCTCCTCTCCCTCGTCCCCTTACTCCTGGTCCGCCTCTTGGCGGGAATGGCGGTGCTTGCCAATCCCGGTGGGGCAACTTGTTGAAATCTACGTCTTCTGACCCTGCCAGGCGTACCTTGGCGCGATCCGCCGAGGTATCCATAGCCCAGGGATTGGCGGGCAGGTTCTGCGGTAGTGCCCATCCTGCGTTACCGGTCTGCTTCTTTGGTTGCGTGGGGGTGTTCTTGTATTCGTTGAGCCTCGCTTTGAGGTGGATGTAGTTCTTCTGCCGCTTGAGGACGGCCCTCTTCCAATCATCAAACGTGATCGGGTCGTCGAATTGGAACGCATTCTTGAATAGTTCTCTCGGTAGCCCCGACGTGAAGAGGTCGATCGTTTGTGGTTCGTTGAGACGGTAATGAGCTTTCCGTGCCAGCTGTTCGAAGTCGTTGACGTACTTATCAATATCTTCGCCAACCATTTTGAACCCCTTCCTTAGTATTGCTTGTGCCTGTTCGCGTTCCAGCGTATTTTCAAATCGCTGGCTGAAGCCGTCGGCCACGGCGTCCCACAAGTCGCGAGTATAGGGACTAATCCCTCGTTGTATCTGCCTGTTGAGCCAGTTCAGGAACGATAGGACCCATTCGCTGACTGCTCCGCCTTTGATGTATGAAAGGAACAGGAGGCATCTCCTGTAATCGTTGCGCATGATAGGGGCGTCCAGGTTCATGCCCCAGTAGACGTGCCACTGTGTCAGAAATTGGTCGACTTTGAGTCTGTCTCCGTCAAAAATGGAAGGTGGCTCGCCGGTTAGCTTTTCGTTATGATGTCCCCCTCCTCCGACATCTCCGCCGCCTCCTCCACCGCCTCCTCCGCCTCCTGGTGGTCCTGCGGGAGGCATTCTTGGTGGCTCCGTTCGTCGTAGGTCAAATGGGATACCTCCCCCTGGTGGCGGTGGCGGGTCTCCACCCGGTCCTCCCACTCCTGGCGGGAGGTCTAGCGCGGGCTGTCGCCCAGATGGGGGGTCCCCTCGATCTGAGCCTATTGCTCTAAAGATCGCTGCGTCGTCGGCGGTCATGCGTACGCCTGTCTCGGGGTTAATAGGCATGAGGATTTCTCGTGCCTCTTCTTGTATTACGCGTGCTTCTTCTATTGCGACTTCTTCCATGGCTCGGGTTATGGTTGCCATGATAGCTGGTGAGCGGATGTGAATTGGCTCTGGTTCTGTAATGTGCGCGGACTCAGCTCGTTCGATGAGGAGATCCTGTATTGCTCCTCCGCTTGTCTCCGTTTGATTGGGTTCTCGTCCCTCGCTTTCGTCTTGGCTGCTTTGCCCTTCTTCTGATACTACTTCTCCGGTGGAATGTTCTCGTATTTGTCCGTCAATGGGACCCCAATCTGCTCGGCTATTGAGCTCTCGGGCGTCGATGTCACACTGATATCTGGGTCCTGCCGGTCGTATAACGTCCCAGTGGGAATCTATGGGGTTCCACGCAACCTCTGTCCAACACAAATGGTCGAAGTTGAACTCAACTGGTCGGAACCTGCTAGGTCCGTTGAATTCCACGAAATATCCGGTTTCTTCTTGTCTTTCCCTCCAACTAGCAGCTTGTAAAAAGCGCGTGGGGACGTTGCGTTCTCCTCTTCTTGGGAGCGAATAGGGACGGAAACTCGTCCACTGGTCTCTTGTTGTTACGGCCACGGTGGTATCTTGGTCTTAATGTAACGTCGCCACGACGTTAGCTCGACTTGAGCTCAATGAGGGGTAACAACTTAGCGGATGTCTTGAAGACTCGAAGGTCCAAGCGTAGGCAATAGTGAACACTCGAAGGTGCACTGTACGTTGAGAGAGAAATCGAAAGGCAGAGAGATCGAGAGGCAGAGAAGTCGAAAGATAAGAGAAACAAGTGACGATTCAAGAAGACCAAGATGGCGTATCTTGGTCTTCACAAGACGGTTTAAATACACAAGTCAGCAGGCTTTCAAGCGCTGCTATGAGTCACAGTAAGGTAGCGTCCAACGTATCGCAGAAACATCGCAAACACTAATACTACTAGTACCTGTACTAGTATCGAGTCATCAAGGCACCGCTCAGTCAGCTATCAGTCGTATCGCCTATCACCTCACCGTATCGCCGTAAGTAAGTCCGCAACTAATCTACCTTACCGCCGTAGTTGCAACCGGTACAGTAAGGGTCCTCAGAAGTTATCGTACCACAGTACCGAAAGTCCAAAACGTGACACAACGTGCCAAAGCAACAAAATCAATCACCACCGACAGAAACCCCATCTATTTCCCATCACCACTGAACCGTCAGCCGAACCATTTGAGGTGGTAGCCATGGACTTCATAGTCAAACTCCCGGTATCAAAGGGGTTTGATTCGATTCTCACCATCACAGATCATGATTGCTCAAAAGCGGCAATATTCATACCGTGCAACGAAACCATAACGTCAGAAGGAGTGGCAAAACTCTATCTCCGATATGTCTACCCCCATTATGGCTTACCCCGAAGGGTTATATCAGACCGAGACCCAAGATTCACGTCTACATTCATGAGACAACTATGCAAAACGTTAGGAATACAGCAAAACGTGTCATCAGCGTATCATCCCCAAATGGACGGACAATCGGAACGCACTAACCAATGGCTAGAACAATACCTACGACATTGGTGTAATGTACAACAGGACAATTGGGCAGAACTACTACCCATGGCACAATTCGCGCACAATTCATGGAAGAACGCCACCACCAAGCATTCCCCGTTTTCACTCATCATGGGATGGGAACCGCGAACCACATGGACACCCAAACCGTCAAACAACCCCGTGGTGGATCAGAGATTAGAAGAGTTACTGATACTCCGACAACATGTGCAGGATAGTATCAAGCATGCGCAACTCCTTATGGCCCAACGAGGAAAGACAGGATTCACACCTTATCAACAAGGAGACCAAGTATGGTTAGAAGGAACCAATCTCCGTACCTTCTACCCCACGAACAAACTAGCTCCAAAATGATACGGACCCTTCAAAATTTCCAAGGTCTTATCAGACGTCTCATACAAGTTAGAGCTTCCGGCATCATGGAAGATACATCCAGTATTCCATGCGAACCTTCTAACGCCATATAAGGAAACGGAGATACATGGCGCAAACTATACCCGACCGCCACCAGACCTTATTGAAGGAGAAGAGGAGTACGAAGTGGAGCGAATTGAAGACGCCCAGGAACAAGGAAGAGGGCGTAAACTCCACTACCTAGTAAAGTGGAAAGGATTCCCACCAAGTGACAACACCTGGGAACCCGCGACAAACATGACCCACGCCGCAGACGTCATCAAAGACTTTTACCAACGATACCCAACCGCCAAAGGGGCTGGACGAACGATATAAGGACACCCTCAGTCACATTCCTCCTCAGCCCAACAATGACCGACACCCCAGTATCAGACACCACCCTCGTTCAAGTCCTCAGCAACCCCCAACTTGAAGCCGCCCTCGAACGAGGGATCGTCACCATCGACCTCTCCGATATCCCCCAACTGTCACCTCCGCCGTCCCCCCAACATGCCGTCATCGTCAACCCCATTCCCATCGAACGAGAGCCTGGGGAGCTCACCCCATCGACACCCGAGGAAGGGCAATACTCCCCAATGCCCCCTCCTCAACAACAGTCAACCCCTTTACCCGAACCACAACCTCAATCGCCACCATCCTCCCCGTCATCCACACCACCCCCACCACTAGAACCATTTACCCCAGTCCGCGTCCACACCCCCATTGACTATAACCGACCCGACTCTCCCCCAACAACACAGACGACCCTGGTGCCCCATTCTTCCCAAACACCCCAGGAACCCCCAAGTACTACCCATTACAGATCCCACTACCAGACGGTGGATCCAACCCTGCGAAGTATATTTACTATCGTAAGGGGTTCACCGAGGTAGTGGGGACAATGGGCATCGGGCAACCCCACTATGGAGAGGAAGTCTACCTCTTGTCACTTAGGCCGAATGTCTCGGCACCCCCCCTCACGGCAGAACAGCTGCAGTTCTTCGACCCCCACGACATCCGCGCCTGTGCTTTAGACGAAACCCTCATCGAGCTGAACTCGCCACGGCTTACTGCCGAAATCACTAGGCTACGGACGGGACTCTTAGCACTCAAAGAAATCGACGAGAAGTGCGAGAAGCTAGAGGAAAACGCGTGCAAGCTACGGTCGGAGCGACTTACGGTAGATCTGATGTTAGCCAGCACAAAAAGGCGGCTCCAATATGCAGGGGCGTTGGCTACTATTGGCGATGAATACGCACGCATGACTGCCCTACCTGCACCCCTCCATCACTCTCATTACGCCATCCCATTCTCCCCGCGACGTGGAGGACCACTAGAGTTCCCTCGCCTCGCTGACAAAACTCATCGGCGATGTTGCTATCACTGCAACAGCCCCCACCACCTCGTGCGCGACTGCCCCACTCGACCACGACCAGCCTGTCGTCACTGCCAGAGTCAAGAGCATCAATCTTATCGATGCATCTTTCGACGAGCAGGTATGGTCGAGGAAGTGATCACGACCCACCAGGCCGACGAGTGTATACGACAGGCCGTGACCACGGAAGCCACCACTTCTTTTACGGTCCCTGAACCACCGACAATCGCAGCCCAGACCCAAGGAAGGTGGTGTGGACGTTGCTTTCATACTGACGCCAACCACGACGAGATCCGATGCCCGCAGTACGAAATGTGTCGCAAGTGTGGCAAACGTGGACCCTTCCTCTTTCTCAAAACACACTACTGTCGGCTCGACATTTCTCCCTGGCCGGAGAATGACTTGGACGCCAACATCTACGACCTTGTCGACCCAGAATGTTGAAGTCGAGGCGTCTTCAAGCCTGAACGGGGGGTAATGTTACGATTTTCTATTCCTGCCTTGCTCAACTCTTCAGACTCGTTCCTTCCCTTTTTCCACTCCGTCCCTTTCCCATATTATGAGCCCTGTATGACTACGCAGACGATACGTTTACCCGGTTCCTATCACGCGCTTTGCTTATCGTTGTTATCTTTCGATAAAGCTTGACATGTGCTAGTTTCCATTCACTTCCTGACCACGCGCAGACCCGCGTGATTCTCCTTTGTCCCCGATTCAGACATCCCTTTATTCCCATTACGATCCACTTTTATTCTCCAATAGGGAACGGCGTTATTCCCCTTTTTGTCCAGTACGATACGACGAGTATTTAAGCCTAGCACTACCTAGCTTGTACGGTAGACTAGACTTCTTGTGTAATAACTACACTTGACACCGAGTCTCTCGACCTTCCGACCTTTGCTAGGCCTTCGCATCTTAGCCATCCTCTATAGTCCAAGTGGCATACGTCCTTGTGACTCTTGTGCACCATTATATCTGAAGTCAAGCCTTTGAGCTTAGACTACCGTCTATCTGACTGACTTGGTACAGGTCGTACCTAACGCCCCTGTAGTGGCGTTACACGGTGGGGCCTCTTCTTTGTGGTCATTCATGGATGTTTCGCGATAGGGTGTGAGTAAGCTGGTGTGAAACACGTTATGTATTTTCCACTGCACTGGCAATTGTAGGTGATAAGCCATATCAGAAGCACGTTGAAGGACAATAAATGGTCTGTATCGCTGTGGTGCTAACTTTGTGGATGGATGCGTTGTTTTTGAGCTTGTGGCCTCAAGCCATACCTTATCACCTAATTGATAGGGCTGATACTTCGGTGATTCATGTACCCATTGTTGTTGCACCCGATACATGGCGTCTCTTGCATTTGCTCTGGCTTCTGTGAGTTCCACCAGTTGTTGGTCAGTGGTAGGAGACGTGGTGGTTCCTTTCAGTTGATGTACTGTGGGTACAAACCCCATGAGGAGTTCGAACAGCATTTTCCATGTGGTGTCAGATGGCCAAGCATTCATAGTATACTGGGCAATGGGTAACATAGGTGCCCAATTGTCCTGTTGGTAGTTAGTGTATATATGGAGGTATTGTTCCAATTTTTGGTTGGTTCATTCAGATTGTCCATCGGTTTGCAGGTGATAGGTGGAACTAATGTTCTGTTGGATGCCTAACGCTGAACACCATGCTCATGCTAGCGTGGCCATGAACCTAGGATTGCGATCTGATATGACTTTACTTGGTAGTCCGTAATGTGGGAGTACATGTCATATGTACAACTGTGCCACTTCTTCTGTCCCATACATCTCTTTCCAAGGTATGAACATGTTTGCCTTTGAGCATCCTTGATCCGTGATCGTTAAGATTGTGTCAAAACCTTGTGACTTTGGTAATTTCATAATGAAATCAAGGGAGATAGTTTTGAATGGGAGGGGCGAGTCGTCCGGGTAGATCGGGGACAGTGGTATTCGTGGGCGTGTGGTGAGATTTTTGTTGGCTTGGCACTTCGTACAGCCGCAAATGTAGTCAATGATGTCTGCTTTCATGTTGGGCCACCAGTAATGTTTTTGGATGGCTGCTAATGTGTTGGACTGTCCTGGGTGTCTGGCAGAAATAAGGTCGTGAAACGACCAAATTACCCCCCTCCTCAGGGAGGGATCATCCACAATCGCCAGTTGGTCGTTATGGAACCACAGACCAGAGTTGTCATGCAACAGGGGGGTCGAGCATTGGCAAAGAAGTCGGTATGGGAGGCTTGTGCGGCACGACATTGATCGTCCAGCATGGTGGTATGAGCGATGTCGATGAAGAAGGAAGGCGGAAGAACAGTAACCACAGAATTATCGATACCTGTGGGAATGAGTGCCGGATGACGAGAGAGTGTGTCAGCATGTAGAGTGGGTCCTGGGACATGTTTGAGGATGATATGGTAGTCGGCGAGGACATTGATCAGTCATGCGACTCATCGGTTAATATGTTGGGGAGACCGGTAATGGAGAAGATTCTGATGGTCAACAAGGACCATGACAGGATGAGTGGCGGTGACAAGTAGATGTCACCAGTGTTCGAGACTGCACACTAGCACAAGAAGTTCACAATCATACACATCGTAATTTCTCTCAGTGGTGGACAGTGATTGTGAGAAATAGCCAATGACTTGCTGCTTCCTGTGGTCATCTGATTGTGTTAAAATGGCGCCAATCGCATAGAGGGACGCATTGGTTTGTAGTTGATATGGTGATGCAGGGTTGGGCTGGCATAGTGCAGGTTGCGAACACGCAATGGATAGTAGAGTGTCAAGAGCTGAGGTACATTCTGGAGTCCATTGAAACGACACATCCTTTCGCAGTAGGTTAGTGAGAGGTCGTGCTATTTCAGCATATCGAGGAATGAACAGGCGTTGGTAGCCAAGTATGCCAAGTGTGCTGCATAACTGTTTTATCGAGGTTAGAACTCTGGGCCAGTCTCGCAGGCCAGAGACCTTGTTGTCGCCCATCTGAATAGTACGGTCAGCGATAGTCATCCCAAGATAGTCTATTTCTGTTCGTTCAAAAGCGCATTTAGACAATTTAAGAAAGTAACTCTCCTTGAGGAGAGTCTGCAGTACTTGTCCAACAATGTTGCGATGTCGGTGAATGTCTGCTACGGTGGTGATGAGGATGTCGTCCATGTATATGTAGAGTTCTGTCAGGTACTTGAGCAATAGAGTGCAAAAGATACAATTCATTGCTCGAACGAATGTGGCGGGGGAGTTGGTAAGGCCGAAATACATAACCATTGGTTCAAAAAAACCTCACAGTGTTTTGAATGTGGCTTTCCGTTGATCTCCATCTCGTATCCTGATGTTGTTATAGCCCCACCTTATATCGAACTTTGTGAACAGGGTTTTGTTGGCTAGCTGATCAAGGAGATTCGAGATAAGTAGTATCAGATATGTATCTTTCAACGTGATTTGATTTAGCGGTTTGTAATCCTGTATGGGTCGGAGTTTCCCATCCTTTTTTTGAGGAAGAAAAAGGACGAAGTGTAAGGAGATTTCGACTCTTGGATATAGCCTTTCTCCAAATGTTCCTTTAAGAACTCGTCTAAGTGTACTAGCTCTTTAGTGTTTAGCGGATAAATTTTGCATTGCAGCGTAGCAGGTGCATCTGGTAGTAGCATTATCGCGTGATCGTCCTCTTGACTCGGTGGGAATCGCTTTGTGGCTTCTTCCGAAAAGACGGTTGTTCATGGTTCATAGTGTTTGGGTAACATGTCATTTTCCTTGAGTCCCTTTTCCGCCTTCTGTTGCACAATTGTTCTGATACTCATTGTCCTTTCCATCGTGATCCTTCGTGGTTCGCCCTGCAATTGGTTGGTTGGCCAATCAATTTGTGGGTTGGTTTCTCTGAACCATGGGTGTCCAAGTATCATTCGAGGATGTCCAAGTCGCGTGACGTAGAGCAGAGTCTTGTATTGCTGTTCTCCCCAGTTAATCCATACTCGACAGGTTCTTGATATACTGCTGTGTTCATTCAATGTCCCGTCCACATTGTATACAAGTCTGTCGTGGACTGTAGACATATGGATGTTAAATCATTCAACACATTCATCGTTGATAAAATTATCAGATGCGCCAGAGTCGATCAACGTCGATATCTTTTCTGTTGTCCCAGTGACCGGAAGTTCAATGGTGAGTGTGTCGTTCGAAATGCTGTGGATGGCATTAATTGTTACAGATTCCTCTTCTTCTTTGGCATTGAGGCTAGCTTTGAGCAAGAGGTGTAAAATCATATTTTTGCACTTGGTTGCCAACAACTCTAAAATTCCTGTCATTAACCAATCAGTAGTCAACATTGTTGACTCGTGGACAGGTGGTGGGGTTACAGTGATTTTGTTAACATGAGCGGGAGCTCACTTCATCGGGCATTCTCAAGATATGTGCCCTGTTTTCTTGCAGCGAAAGCACAACCCTTCTTGTTGACACCGGTCTATCTTGACCAGTTCCTGAGGAGTGCGTATACGAGGAGTATATGTCTGTGTCATGTCTACTTCCATGGGTACAACTTGGTCATTTTGGGTTGTTGTCCATGGGGTTCGTGGTTGTTGGACTGGTAGTGGTGTTGTTTTTCCGATGGTTGCGATGCAATTTGTGATGGTGCGGTACCTCTGGACTTCCTCTCTTGCAGCCTGTTTCCAATCGTCCATTGTGACAGGCATTTTACTCCGTTTGAAACAGGATACTAAAAGTCCCTTCCGCAGTCCTCGTCTGAATAGGTCGACCATGCCTTTCGCAGTAGTGTCCCAGTCCACTGCCTTGGCCAATTGTTCAAATGTGGCGATGTATTCGTCTATATCATCTCCTTTCATAGTATGGGCAGTCAACTTGCATATGCATTTTGTTGACTCAGAGTGTCTGTCCAGGCATTTTTGAAGTCACTAATGAATTTGTTCCACAGAGTTTCGCTAGTCTCTGGTACCAGGTTCATGGGGTCGTTAATCTTTGCTTCTAGTTTTTTGTCTTGACTTTGGTTCCAGCTTTCCACCGCTGGTCCATGGATTAATGTAAGAGCTAGCGCCATGCGTTGATACAGGCTGACCATGCATTCATTCGTTCGATTGACTCTTCAAAATTGGTTGAACTTGTGTAAAAACTGCCGACTTCAGGCTCAATTTCCATCGAAGAAGTTTGGTGCAGCTCCCTGTAGTGGTCCTGTTATCGTTGCTGTCACACCACTGCTGGGATGTGCGTTCAGATCTGTAACAGTCCCTGCCTGAGGCAAAGGGCACTGAGTTAGTCCACTGCTAAGCAGAACGGCACCTAAGTCAACTGGGTGTTCCTTGATATAGCTCAAGGTAACAAGGCTTCAGAGATGAGGGCTGTGGTAGAGATGAGAGGAGATTACTGAAGGGAACTAGGCAGTGTATTGACGAAGCCAAAGCTAAGGAGATACAGGGTGTACTACAGGGTTTATATAGCTATCATCCAGGCATGCCAGCAAGGCGATATGATGCCAGCAAGGCTAATGCCAGCAACACAAGTGCCAGCAAGGCAAACGCTAGCAAAGCAAATGCCAGCAGAGCTAAGAAGCGCAAAAGAAAGAAAGAGGAAGATAGGAGAAATAGGGGGCGTTCATTGTTGATAAGTGACCCTTGCGCACTTAGCAGCTCTAACAGACCAGACTTACAGATATGGACTGCTGTAGATTAATTAGAACCGCTTTAGATTAGATTTGATCTGTACAATCTCGGACCCCTTGTAATTTCTTATCTATGACATCACTGTACCATGACATCATGCAGACTCCTCTAGAACTGTCATTTTACTACACCTTTGTTCTCTCTTTAGATATATCCTTATTGTGATGTCACTATAATACAGTGTTGGACAGTTGCCGACTAAGGTCAAGAGTCAATGTCATCACATGTCGACTAGTCGGTGACTAGTCGCCGACTGTGGAACAACCATGACTTTTCTCATCATGTGACAGTAGCACATTCCGGAATCTGTATTGAGTAATATCATATGATTTCTCTTATTCCATACCACAATGACTCATAGTGGCCGGTCATCTAATCGTTCTTGGGTCCGTGACTTCTTTAAGGACCACCCAAAACTTGCCCAAAAAGCACCTGAAGCATACTCGGGCACGCGGACAACCCACGACAAAGCAAAAGTATACTGCAAGCTCTGTTTGGTCAAGCACGTCAATGAGGTCCTTGAACAAGACACAAGAGCTGTTGAAGCGGGTACTCGGCAGTTTGTTCGATCCAATGATATGATCGAACTGGAGCATGCGTAACACTATCACATCAAAATTTCTTAGCTCAATTTCTTTTCAATTAGTTTTTTCAGTTAGGCAGAATGAGGCTGGCCACGGGTGGTTATCAGCACGTACAGAGGGGCTGGTCAATCATCTTCGACTCTGCGATCTTCAGCCCCCAGCAGTGCTTGAGAAAGCTCAGGCACATAAAGATCGTGTGTTGGGAACCACTGCAGCTGGCAAAAGGACCCGTCGCGATATGGAGGAAGAATCCGAAGATCCTGAGGCATCATCATCGCTATTCCGACAATGCAGCATATCACCGTATCCAGGTCAACTACCTGCGTTCCATGTTCAAACACCTTCTGAGACCTTCCAGTCCCCGTACACCCTCTCGGTCGTATCAAGGGGATCTTATTCTGATTTTGAATGAGAGCCCTCTGTTGCCTCCTCTATCTCCACCTCATCGTCTAGCCGCGGTGCCTCTCCCTTCAACTTCCCGCAAATCCCATCTCAATCTCAATCTCAATCTCGACGCGGCGCGTCTCGTCCCTCTTCACTTAACCCTCAAGCACTCGCTGAACCGACCTGGTCAGACATACAACAGGCGCGCTTTGAGGAACGAATCACACGCATCACTGCAGTGGCGGGATTTCCGCTCTCGTGGGTGGAAAACCCAGAGTGGCTGGATTTTTGCAACGACTTTGTTCCGCAGGCCAAGTCGCCAAGTCGAAAAGTTCTTACCAAACGTCTTCTGCCGCGAACACTCAACGAATTACAACAGAAGGCAAAGCAACAGGTAAGTGGCAAGAACGCAACTGCCTCGTGCGATGGCTGGACAGGCGAAAATTTCCATCATTACATCGTGTTTATGATCATGGTTGATAAGAAGGTATGGCGCTTTTATTACGACGAGCACACTGTATCTGACTAGAACTAGGTCCATACAGTGAATGTTCATGACGCGTCTAATGAAAAAAGACGGCCAACAATCTATATAATCTAATGGTGGAAGTACTCGAGCGTCTTCAGTCAGAATGGAAGGTCACTGTTGTCGCGTTCACGACAGATGCATCTGGCGAATCTCGAAAAGCACGAAAGCTACTACTTGCGCGTTTTCCACACCTTGTATGCCCTGACTGTTTTGCGCACCAGGTTTGACTTTTTATTTATTTATATTCTTCGTTATACTGACACAATCGTTTCAAAGGTGAACCTCATTGTCGGGGACTACTTCAAGGCCGAGTCGATATATGTCAAGCATAGCAAGATGGCCTCAGATCTCATCAGCTGGCTACGCAGCAAGACGTACGTCCTTGCCCACCTTCGGGAGATTCAGACGCAAAACGGACAGCCACCGCTTACTGTGATTCGCGTGGTCTTAACAAGGTGGACAGCACACTACCTCGCCTTCAAGCGTCTGCTCGAGCTCGAGCTCCCTCTCCGAACCCTCATTACTCAAGACGCAATGGCTTCATCCGATCAACAGGTCTTCATCTCTCCGGGCTTGACAGCAGCAAATAAACGAAAGGCGCGTGAAATGAAAGCAGTCATTGAGGACAGCACTTTCTGGCACTCATTAGCTCGGTACGTCAATCCGAGATCAGTGGTATCGGTCTATATTTTTTGATACAGCCTCAAGACGCATCTTGAACCCCTTGCGAGAGCCGCAAATGTGGCCCAAGCGGCATTCTGTCGTTTGGATCAGATCTTGCTCACATTTGGCTCCCTCAGCATATATTATCGCGAAATCATGGATCAAGACCCCGACAATGCCATCGGATGTACAGCTATTCTCGACAGCATCGAGAAGCGGTGGGTGAAAGCAGACCAGGACATCTTCATTGCAGCCGTTCTTTTAAATCCATTTGTCAAAACTGCCACCTTTTCTCTTCGAGTTTCGTTCCTCACACGAGCTGGTGTGTTTACGCTGCTGAAGCGTTTATATCAACGCTTCTTCTCCATCACCGAGTCCCCCGACCAGCTGTCTGCCAATATAAACACACTCTTCACAAACATCCAGGACTACTTCAGCGAGCATGGCGGCAACTTGGCAGTGTATGCTGGTCCCATCAAAGATAGGGCGCAGGCTAATGGCGTGTCCCCCGGATCCGGTTGAGCTATATGAGGGAATGGTTCCCATCACTGCTGGCTCCCCCCCCAACACCACTCTTTAAGCTCGCACTTCACATCTTGTCCATTTGTCCTAATTCTGCCTCATGCGAGCGGTTGTTCAGCATCTTCGGCAACACTCTCACAAAGCTCAGGAATCATCTAGGAAAGTCCACCCTCACCTCACTTGCGGAACTGAAAATGCACATATGCGATGAACACATGCGCAACGGCGATACCAAACAGCGGCTGAAGCGCTTCTACGGGACCACATCATGAGCAAGTCCCTCCTCAGGTCAACTGGAGTCCCTCCTCACCCCGCCGCTGCTGGACGATGAAGCAGGAGACATTGCAATGGATATTGATCCCGTGTTGCAGCAGTTGTCGGATGGTGAGACTGACGATTTTAATCGCATTACAGAGTCTTTCGGCAGGCAATCAGACTACGACAATGACGACAGGGACGGACAAATGCCGTCAACCATTTCAATTACGATTGTCAACCTTTTTAACCACACAGAAAAAAATTGGATATCATTACATGAACGCAGCACATCTCGGAGCCTAAACGAGGAACTGGAGCTCTATGAGCTCCTCAACTTGGACCCAGCAGGAGTGGAAGGTGTTGACATAGAGATTGATCACGCTCTGGATAGTATATTCGTTGTCTAGTATGCACGCGCGACACGACTTCGTTTTTTATGCATACAAATTAATTGTCGAATTGGGTGACACCGATTACCTCACTAACTGATGTAGGCATGGGAACAGTCACGGTCATTTGTGGTCACTGACCCCATGGTCAGATGACTTTCCTGACTCTCACGACTAGTCACTGACTGGCACAACACTGCTATAATATCATCTTAGTCTGGACTCTTATTGTTTTCACGCTTCTTGTTCCCCATCTGTACATTCCTTTTGTCACGTTTCGGCTTGTATGGACTGTACGACTTGGGACCCTTACTGTACCGGTTGCAACTACAGCGGTAAGGTAGATTAGTTGCGGACTTACGATAGGCGATACGAGTACGATAGGAGATTGCGCGCTGATTGCTGACTGAGGACTACGCCACCGATACTAGTACTGGTAGTACTAGGGTTTGAGATACTTACACGATACGTTGGATGCTACCTACAGTGACTCATAGCAGCACTTCTAAGCCTGCTGGCTTGTGTATTTAAGACGTCTTGCGAAGACCAAGATACGCCATCTTGGTCTTCTTGAATCGTCACTTCTATTCTCTTTCTCTCTCTCACTTCGCCTCTAAGGTTGTCCGACTTCGCTCGTGACCAGAATACTGCAACTTGCCGGTGTGCCTTCGCGCATTCACTAAGGCAGGGACTTAGACCTCCGCGTCTTTAAGTTAGGAAACCAATATCGCTAAGTTGTTACTGCCAACTTCGTGCTCTAGTCGAGCTAACATCGTGACGGCGTTACACCTTTTGTCCACATGTAGAACAATGTCCCTTGTACTCTGTGACCCTATGTTACATCCTTGTAGTAGTGTCACACCTGTAAACAGTATAAGTAGTGTACCATGTATGCTCCTGGTCCACATCAGTTCTCAACTGCTTGTGTGCCAGGTATGTCTCTTCCTCTCACTTGTAACATCAGTTCTCAACTGCTTGTGTGCCAGACCCTTTGCTTCAACTGCAACTCCCTGTCTCACCTCTGCTTCCAGCATCCCTGCATATCTCACCACAGTCTCCTTTGTCACTGTGAGTATGCTCTTTGTGTTTGCTGTTCATCATTCATGACATTACCCCCGTTCTAAGGGGTGACTTCCACGTCACCCAGTCGAATGGCATCCAGATGCATGTCATGGAATGTTTGTACGAGGTCAGGGGCTGTGGAGAACTCACTGTCACTCGACAGCGAGGGATATGGTTGAAGATGACAGCAGGCGAGGTAGAGACGGAGAGAGCATAGAAGGGGGCGAAGAGGAGGCGTCTTGGCTCAAAGGAAGTAGTGGCGCACAAGGGTGGGGCACTCGAAGGAACTAAGAGGCAAGAGGGAAGATGTCACAAGTGGACAGTCTGAGGGACTGTCTGATAGATTGCGCTAGCTTATATACTACAGGGGGTGGTCTGTGCATAGGTTTAGGGCAGGCTTAGGGCCTGTCCATGAGTGCTGCGCAATACTGCAGATTGGAACATTCCAGAGACAAGTTATTAATACTATCCAATCAGAATAAAGGATAAGCCTGGTACAACTGCGCCGCAGTTGATGATGCCATATTGCACCATAGTGGCGTGATTCCGCAGCAGCTGCAGGACCTGTGATTAGAACACATGTTCCTTGTGACTTGGTTGATTATCTTCGTTGATCGGTAAACAATCAACTGTTGATTGATACACGTGCACATGCACATGTGACTTGGAAAGACAGAGTAGTCACATGACACATTGTTACGGTACGGACTTAATGACTCATTACGCACGACTCATGACCGGTTATGACTACGGTCCGGTATCAGCATTAGTCATGGACTCTTACATCGTATCAGTCAGCATAGTAGTTCGCATGTGATTGTGACTCATGTATGACTCATTCCTAGGATAGCGGTACTAGGGTTCGAGCTAGTTACGCTATTGGTTACCTATTGTTCTAGCGGCGCTTTAAAGCCCGCGCGTATCTGTATAAGTAGTAGACTCGGAAGACCAAGAGTCCCCATCTTGGTCTTCTTCAATCCACCACCTGATTCGTCTCTTGTCTGCCTTAGTCCTAGACTAAGAGTGCTTCCACTTGTATCCATCAAGGGATACTCCCTGTTACCTTTTTGCTGCAGCGTGTGCCAGTGTGCCCCTGTTCAGCCTGCGCTGGGTTAACACGTGTTCCCCATCCGCCTAACCTCCGCTAAGTCGATTACGCCCTTTACGAGTCCAAGTCGGACTAACGCCGGTGGAGCGTAACACACATCACGTTGATGAACAGCAAGATGGAACCTATACTCACAGTGGGACAAAGTACTGTGGTGAGATAGAGGTAGCAACTGGTAAGCAGCAGAGGGGAAGTCTTGCAGGTGAAGCAGAAGTAAAGTCTGGCACACAACAGTGAGGAACTGATCATACATTGGAGAGGAGAAGACATACCTGGCACACAACAGTGAGGAACTGATGTGGACCAGGAGCGTACAAGCCTTACTACTTATACTATACAGGAGGGTGACACTACTACAAGGTGAGTAACAGGGTGTCACAGAATACAAGGGATGCATTGTTCTACATCAGGACAAAGGAGTGTGTGTAAAGGGAACAAGGCGTACAAGAACAAGGAAAGTCCAGACCAAATGATATCATAGTGACATCATAATAAACATAGTGCTAAAAGGAGAACAAGGGACGGAGTACAATGAAGAGTCCAGAGTAGTCTACACAATGTCATTGTACAGTGATGTCATACATGACGCAATGATAAGCGCTAGATTGTACAGATCAGAAGTAAGCAATCTACATGTCCATTTAATCTAATCTAAAGCAGTCCATGCTGCAAGTCCGGTCCGTACGAGCTGCTAAGTGTGCAAGGGTCACTTATCAACACACGTGACCGTCGGAGAGCGAAGTTCAAACTCCGATTTCGGATTTCCCCTTTAGGCAGTTGATGACACAAGCCCGGTCCGGTCCGGTCTGGTCTTTAGGCGCCTTGAGTCATGACCAGGTTTATAGGTTCATGACCTTCACTATAATGAGGAGTCTAATCCTCAGGGTGACAAGACTGATGATTCTTTGGATGAATCATCTGTCCATGATGAGCCATCTGACCATTCATGGGCTGTGGAATCTCCTCCACTTCATGGGTCTCAGGATGAAACTGATCCTGGTGAGTATGGCTGCTATCATGGTGTTTTTCATTTATTCATGATATATGTTTAGGGAATGACGGAACACCCGACTCTCCAGGATATAAATCTTCAAATATCAATAGATCATCATCATCAGGTTTGTACCTCGTCCATATCCCATCACAGCTACCCAGATATACTAGCATCCCAACTTTCAGATATAGCAGGTCCATCAGATACACACCATGTGCAGGAAATGAAGGAACTCAATACTAGCCCACTTATAGAGAAAAGGAAACGATTTATCAAGGTGTCAGAGAAGATCAAGTGAGTACTTTCAATGCAATAGTTTCCCAGCCATTAATCCCGCTTTTCTAATCATTCTCCAGGAATTTGGACACTGGCAGGGGTGCAGCAAAAGTTCATCCTAGCTATCTAGCCAGGTAGTCTATATGTACATTTCCATACTGGAATATCTGCACATGCTTTCCACTTACTACTTAATATTCTCCTGTACTAATCTATCATTTGTTGACCAATAGTATGTGCATATGAGCTTCGGGATATCCGCACTTCCACAACCATATTCAAGTCCGGTAAATACCTGCAATGTCTATAGAGATCTTACGGGGTTAAACCACCAATTGAAAGATTGGGGACCCATTTATATCTCTACACATCCAATTAGGAAGTCCTGTCGTATATCCTTATGAGGTCCCTATCCTGTATTCACCTTATTTACTCCCCTGTATTTCCTTTCACCAACACCCACTAGCCTGCATTTGTATGTATTCACAAGCGGGAACTCCGCTCTAGCTCACTGTGCCTTGACTCTGTCTGTTGTCTCTGACACTTATAAGCAGTCACCACATACTTGTGATCAAATATTCCATTCTGCTCATTTTATTGAATATAGATGACCTCTGGATACTCCACATAGACTAGTAGCCTCTATGACCTCAATGCATTTCCATTGTATTTATGAAGTCCGTTGGAGATCCCCGACTATTTCCGACCCACCTATCGTCAGTTACACTATCAATTATCAGAGTTGTCATGATTGGTATATTATTATTAGACAACCTCTGAATAGACTACATAGTAGCCTGTATGATCTCTGTTCATTTATATTTTACTTATGATGACCCTCAGAGATCCCCAACTATCTCCGACCCACCTGTTGTCAATTAGACTATCAATTATAGCGGGTGTCCCGATTGGTATATTATTATTAGATATTCTCCCTAATATGCATAGACTATCAATTGACATTCACCTGTGATCAGACACTCCTTATGTATTCTGTTTCACTTGTATTCATTTGATGTGCTTGCACATATCTGAGTGGATGGTCTTATATGCCTGAGTCTTGCTCCTTTGATTGATTACACATCACCTTTGGATACTACACATATAATAGCCACCTCTAAGCCTTTCTATTCTGTGTTCGAGTAACTCATCAATCCCCAACTATTCCCGACTATCTCCGACCCAGCCGACGTCGGTTGGAGTATCAATTATGGCGGAATCTCCGCCGTCGGCCAGCGCCGGCTGAGTATGAACTATTAAAGAATCTCACCGTCGGTTGGGGGTATCAATTACATAAGCCACCGCTGATCATTATGTGACTCAAACCCATTTCTTAGCCGTTCACTAATGACTTTCCACATGCCAATATCCATGAAAGTCTCTTGCCAGATTTACTGCATCAAATCATCAAGGGATCGTTCAAGGATCACCTCATCAAGTGGACATGCAAGTATATTGCGGCAATATACACTAAGTCTCGCGCTGCCAAGATCCTGGACGACATTGATAGAAGGTGGGTAGGTATGTACTACAATATCGTAATATGACCCTACAACTTTCGCATAGGATCGCAATGACCCCACCATTTCCTGGGCTATGTAGATTCAAGCATGGTCGACGGTTTAAACAATGGACGGGAGACGATTCGAAGGCGTTGATGAAGGTGAGTATGCCGATCGGGTCGATGTTTGGGCATCCGAGTCTTTGATTTCGCTAATGCAATGCAAGGTCTACATACCCGCTATTGCAGAATATGTGCCTCCGCAATTAGTGCAGTGTCTCTCCGCATTCTTGGACTTCTGCTATCTTGTATGCCGCTGTGAAATTGGTGAGTCTGATCTGACCGCCATCAGAAAGGCACTACGGACATTTCACGCAACCTGTGAGATTTTCCGTACGTCCGGTGTCCGCCCCAAGGGATTCAATCTCCCATGCCAGCACTCCATGGTGCATTACATGCACCTGATTCAAGAATTCGGCGCACCGAATGGGTTATGCTCTTCGATCATTGAGTCTCGGCACATCACTGCAGTGAAGAAACCGTGGCGACACTCAAATCGTTACGAGCCACTTGGGCAGATGTTGCTGATGAACCAGCAACTTGACAAGCTCTTGTCTGCTCATGTCAATTTCATAGCACACGGGATGTTATCTGAAGAGCGAATGCCAAGCCCAGTCACAAGGCCTGCCAGTAACAATGACAAAGACGCCGATGGTGCTATCAACAGCGATATCGAAGGGGAGGTGGTTCTTGCCGTTCGCCCACGTAAGTCCTCTCTTTTCAATTCTCGTGACAGGTAACTCATGTCGCAGAGTCCGGGTATCCCACTGATCTTGCATCCCTGGCTGAACACATTCACACACCCAACCTGCCACTACTCATGCAGCAATTCCTCTTTGACCAGCTCAACCCCGATGAACCACCTGCAGTACAGCAGCCTTGGGTAGTCCTTCCCAACATCCAATCGAAGGTGTTGGTGTTCCATTCTGCACGTGCCATATTCTATGCGCCAAGCGACGTTTCGGGTTCACATGGCATGCACTGCCAAATAATTTGGTCCATGCCTTCTTGGTGTCAGAAGGAAGCACGATACGATTGTGTCCTGATCGTAGAAGATCAGGGCCAGCCAGGAATGTGGGGAATGATCGTTGGGCGCGTTCGTACATTTTTCTCTTTTACGTACAATGAAACTGTTTACCCTTGCGCCCTCATTGATCGCTTTAAACGTGTAGGCCGGGGTCCCGATCCTGTTACAGGGATGTGGAGAGTTCAGCCAGAGTTTATTGGCTCGCAGCATGCTCAGTGTGTGGTACACATCGAGACAATCTTGTGTAACGTTCACCTGATACCGGTTTTTGGTTCAGGGTCCATTCCCCATCAGCTTCATTATTCCAACTCACTAGACTTGTTTTCAATGTACTACGTTAATAAATATGCAGACCATCACTCGTTTGAGGTGGTGGTCTAGAATCAGACTCTAGCATGATGGCGTGCTTCGCCTATTGTTCGCCAATTGATAGTTTCTGCTCCGGTCTGCCGGTTGCCATCCTTCCGATGTAACAGCAGCACGGCCATTGGGCCCGAAACTGGCTGTTTCGGAGTATCTCAGCCACTCCGAAACTGTCAGCCGTCACGCCTTATCTCGTCCATCACCATCAACTTGTTTTTCACTCACTTTGCCTCGCCTCGCTTTTTCTTCTCTCTCTTCCAACATCTTGTCCTCGAAACTGTCATTTCTCGCCTCACACCCCTGTCCCTTCCGCCATCGCCGGATGCCCCTCGATCACCCGCACCATACCAGCGTCGAGGCTAACGTCGCCTTCAAGCCTCCCAACTGCGACGCCAATGGCCTCAAGTCAACCATGCTTCCACCACTCACCATTCCTTTGCTTTCCCTGACATCTTCATCGCCTCCTTCATGTCTTCACCCTCAGCCGATCGACTTCGCATCATCGCCTCTCAAGCCACGACTCTTCATCGGATTATTCTAGTTCACGCTCTCTGTCTCAGGCACAGGCACGCCCAATATCTTTTAAATTTTCCTTTCTTCTTCTGACACTTTCTTTGTACTCATAGTGCGCGTTGTTGATACCTCTGGCGCTGTCGTTTGGCCACGCTCCCTTGTTCTCCAACTCTCCTACTTCCATGATGATTCGTACCCTTTTCCCCGCGCTCGCCTCATGTTTCCACCTGTTGATTCCCTCTCCGCCTTCGACTTTTTGTAACGCCGTCACAACATTAGCTCGACTTGAGCTTGCGGGAAGGCGACTGCGACTTAGCTAATCATGCCAAAGGCGTATGGCACGAAGGCAACTTCTAGATGTTCAAAGACACTAGAGTACTGGTGGCACTCTATCTTGATAGAGGCAGGACATTTTAGATGACATGAGACAAGAAGTGACGATTGAAGAAGACCAAGATGGCGTATCTTGGTCTTCCGCAGCTACCTTAAATACAAGAAGAGCAGGCTTTCAAGCGCTGCTATGAGTCACCGTATCGTAGCGTCCAACGTATCGCGTAAGTACCGCAATCCTAGTACTACTACTACCTGTACTAGGATTGAGTCACCCTTCAACTCCTAACTCCTATCGTAAACCCCGAGTCTGTGACTAATCTACCTTACCGCCGTAGCCACAACTGGTACAGTAAGGGTCCGATATGCACAACCGTAACACCACCCCCTTCTCAGCGTGAGACCCCAGACTCACCGAAAGTCTCGCGCCGCCCACGTGGACTGCTCCTCACTAATCCTCTCAAACACGTTTGCCCGCTCCAACCGGTAGATGCAGTCCATCTTGTCGTCCTGTGCCGCTATCTGCATCATCTGAAGTTGACGAATGCGGGCGGCAAGGTGTTCCTCCTCATACGCTGCTGCCCGATAGCGCGTCACCTCCACAGTCAGGGATTCATCCCCGATGCGGTTCAGCGCGCGGTCCGTGATCTTGTTGGATGCGAGGATGATGAGGTCCTCGTGGGCAATGTGGGTGCGTCCCGCAGCTGACAGCATCGGATGGGTGTAGAGGGGTTTGCCATAGAGATGGGGGGATCCTGGGATAAGTCCCAGGACAAAGGGGTTCACACCTCCGACTATCTGAACATGACTGGCATTCCTCTCTATGCCGTCAGGTCTGGTGATGGGGAAGTGAATGTAATGGGGCTGTCAATTCGCCCTGAACCCTTCAGGCGCAAGGACCTGTGCAGGGTTGTTGTTGCGGGTGATGGGGGTATGAAGTGCGACGCCGGGCAGTCGCACACATCCTCGAGGCATGGGGGTTCCATCGGTATGGACAAGCCATGGGGTGATTCGGGAATTAGTAGGGTGGCTGTGCGTTTGAAGGAGGGGGTGTCTAACCGGGTAGTAATCTCCATCCTCATGGTGAGTTTCGTCATCAGGGAGTGAAGCCTGCGCTGCCGCAGCTCACTCAATCTCCTCTGCGCTAAGCGCAACTGTTTGTCCGCCCAGTCCTTCGCTAACCTCTGCCAGTCCTCCGCTGCTTCTAACTCCTGTTGGGTCTTCGAGGGGACGCTCGGCAGGAAGAATTCCCCTTGTGCCGATGAGGTTGTCACCCGGGGGGATGATCGCGATGGGCTCACGATTGCCGTTGTCATCTTGGAAGATGTGAGCGACGGCATGCTGCTTGTCGTCGGGCTGGTGGGTTGGATCAGGGAACCTCTGTAAGACATTAGCCCATTCTTGAGCGGTGATATGCCCCGCTTGCATGTTTGCAGGTGTGTACGGAGTGAGCTGGACCGGTTGAACCACGGTTTCTTCATTGTTTTCGAGGAGGTTGGCGGTGTCTTGTGCAACTTGGTCGAGGAGGATCACCATGGTGACATGTCTGAGAGGGGAAGTGGGCATGGAGGTGTGAGAGGATTGAATGTAGGAGGGATACTCTCTCTGGTTGTCCACGGGCTGGCTTTTAAGGTATCGCGTGGCTGTTCGGCCCGCCTGATACTCCTGTGTCGCTTCTGGAGCGAATACGTCGTTCTTATCGACCCACTGGTTCTCTGAGTCTGGATACCCTTTCCACTTGACGAGATATTGCAGCTTCTTCCTTCTGCCAAAATGCCAGGAGTCTGGAATGGCCTCAACTTCGTACTCTTCTTCGCCTTCCACAAGATCCGGTGGTGGACGTGGGAAGTTTTCGCCGTGAAAGGTTGTATTCTTGTACGCCGTGAGAAGATCGATGTGGAACACTGGATGGATGCTCCACTGTGTGGGAAGTTCGAGACGGTAATTGTAAGGGGACATCACCTGGACCACCTTAAATGGCCCGTGGCGTCATGCCGCCAACTTCGTTGTAGGCTGATTGGTTCGTAGGTGCTTTCCTTCCAGCCATACCTGGTCACCGACTTGATAGCGTGGGGTATCTTTGTGCTTGACCCAGCTATCTTGTGCCTTTTTGATAAGGTCTTGGGCGAGCTGGCACGCTTCCTTCAGTTGTGTCAGTCTGGTGATCACATTTGGAATTGGGGATGGCTTATCCATCCAATCGGCCGTCGGGTT
The DNA here is from genome assembly GCA_025766275.1 of Lactarius indigo. Classification (NCBI taxonomy): domain Eukaryota; kingdom Fungi; phylum Basidiomycota; class Agaricomycetes; order Russulales; family Russulaceae; genus Lactarius; species Lactarius indigo. The sequence goes on from JAFKAC010000073.1 coordinate 26,090, forward strand.
ATACCCCATCAGAAGCATGAATGGTGATTGTTTCGTGTGCTCGTGGGGCCAGTTGTTATAAGTGAATTCTGCTATGGGAAGGTATGCCACCCAGTTATCTTGGCGCTCATTGGCCCAGAACCGCAGATATTGCTCGAGCCATTGATTGGTTCGTTTGGACTGCCCGTCCGTGCGTGGGTGGTAAGCCGTTGAGATGTTTTGTTGGATGCCCAGTATACAGCACACTTCTCTTGTGAATTTGGAGGTAAATCGGGGGTCACGATCACTAATGATTTTGCACGGTAATCTGAACCATCTGAACACATGATTGACGTACAAGATGGCTGTACCCTCCGCCGTAATCTCTTCGTTGCATGGGATGAATATGGAGGCCTTGCTGCAGTCGTGATCTGTGATGGTCAGAACACTGTCGTACGACTGTGAGGTTGGCAATTTAGTGATGAAGTCCAGAGCAATGGTGTGGAAAGGGGGGGCGTCTGTCGTGGCTGTGATTGGGTGTAATGGTGCACGGGTTGGTCTGGTATTGACCTTGTTCCGCTGACACTCCGCACACCCTGTGACATATTCGTACACATCTTGGCGAATGCGCGGCCACCAATGATGCCATTCTACGATTTGTTGTGTCTGACTTATTCCGGGGTGTCCATGTACTGGCGGGTCGTGGTGGTCTTGTATGATAGCCCGGTATGTTGCCATGGGTCCTGTAATTACCAATCATCCGTCCTTGTACCATTCTCCTTCTATCTTTTTGAGGTGATGGGCGTCGACCCAAGTCTTGATTATGGTGGGGTCCTGCCGTCGCCTCAGTTGTTGCATCATGGGATGTATTTCCAGTGTGCGTGCGGCATTAGCAGCTTGTATGAATACTTCCGGAGGTAGGACGACCACACCTTGGTTATCTTCCTCTCCCTGATCGTAATCTGGCCGTCTCGATAGTGCATCTGCCCTTCCGTTGTTCTTTCCCTTGATGTGATGGATCTCGAAATCATACTCCATCAGCTCTAATACTTCCCGAGTGACTCTCTGACTAATCTTTTGCTGTGTCTTCCAGTATTGCAGGTTCAGGTGATCTGAGAATATTTTGATCTTGTGTGGGGAACCTGCAAGTAAAGGTCGCCAGTGTCGGAGGGCTTTTACGATGGCGAGAAGTTCTAGGTCATAGATGTCGTAATTGCATTCTGCTTCGCTCAACGTCACAGAATAGTATCCTATTGGGTGCTTGTGCCCGTCACTTTTCTTCTGTAGGAGTACTGCACCTACCGCAAACCTGGAGGCGTCGACCTCCAATTCGAATTGGTCTTGTAGGTTGGGGTGTGCCAGCACCGGTTCTTCGGTAACAAGGCACTTGAGTGTCTTGAATGCGCGATCTTCTTCTTCTGTCCATTGCCATTCGGTGTCCTTTCTTGTAAGTCGATTCAATGGTCGGGCGTGTGTAGTGAAACCTCGGATGAATAAGCGGTAAAAGTTGCAGAAGCCCAGGAAGGAGCGTACATCCCTGACCTTTGTTGGCATAGGCCAATCTCTGATGCCTTGAACTTTTACCGGATCCATACGTGTTACCCCCTTTTCAAGGATTACCCCCAGGTAATCCATCCGAGGTTGGTGGAAAAGGCATTTGTCGAGTTTGAAATACAGGTCATGCTCCTGGGCGACGCGAAGGACGTCTGTAACTGCCGCGATGTGGTCCGCGGAATCGTGACCCTCGCGTGTCGCAATCCTGATGTCGTCCATATAGACCCTGATTGCTGTACCGCGAAGTTCATGCTTGGCGATCGTGTCCCTGTAGATGTGGTTCATCATAGTCTGGAAGGTTGCAGGGGAATTTGTGAGGCCAAAGAACATGACCGTTGGTTCAAAGAGGCCAAATTTGGTTTTGAAGGCCGCCTTTTCTTGATCCCCATCCTGAATACGGATGTTGTTATACCCCCATTGGATGTCGAGTTTGGTGTAGATGTGTGCGTTACTGAGGTCATAGATGAGGTCTTGAATAAGAGGGAGGGGGTATTGGTTGCATATGGTATGGGAATTAATTACTTGGTAGTCCTGTACCAGGCGTAGTTTTCCGTCCTTCTTTTTAACGAAGAAAAATGATGAAGCATATGGGGAAATGGAGGGACGCAAGTATCCTTGCTGGAGTTTTTCGTCCAGAAATTCCTTGAGCTTGCCTTCTTCTTCCTGTGTGAGCGGGTATATTTTGCAATCTATCACGGATGGGGTATTTGGCTTGAAGTCGATGGCATGATCCCATGGCCTAGCAGGGGGGAAGCATTGGGATGCTTCTTCGCTGAAGAGCTTCCAGAACGCTTGGTAAACAGCCGGTAAATCAACAGGCGTTTTTTCTTCCTTGGCTTGAATCACGAGCTTGGTGGATGTGGTGGCACATACATATACGTCTTCTTTGTCCAAATTTGCTGCTATTTCTTCTTTCTGGTCGTCAGTGAGAGCAGCTGCGATGACAGTGTGGCAGTGCAAACTGTCCTTCGTGCTAATTACCACAGGCATGACCTCCTCGTGTACCACCGCGTCTTGCCAGTTGATTGTTGGTTCGTAAGTTGCCAACCACGGATATCCCAGCACGACTTCCTCGGTTCCAAGGTCCGTGATCAGGAATCGCATGGTCCTGTGATATCCTTTTGCGTATACGTCAAGGTCTGTGAAATGAGTGATAGACCCAGCTTTATTTTCCATGTTATCGATATTCCAGATTTTTCGTGGTCGGGTCATTGGCTGGACTCTGATACCCATCTTCTTTGCAAAGTTTGGGTGTATGAAGTTGTCGGTGGCTCCTGAATCCACCAGTGCTTTTATATCGGCCATTCGGTAATTTGTGCGAATCGAGACTGGAATTCGAAGGGAACGAAAGTGCGTCATGATTACAGAATTACAATTTAAAGCCCTCACCCAGGCCAATGGGTGAGGGCGCTCCGAAAACCCTCTTTTCCCCATAGGTCCTGCAATATCAGGTCCTTTACTTCGTCTGGGGCGTTAGCCACTCCTGTAAGCCACTCCTTGGCCTGTTCTTCTGTGGTTTTGCTTGTCGAGGCGGCCTGTATTTGGGCCGGCGGCGCTTCTTGTGTGTAATAGTCAGTCTTGGTCATCCGGACCGTAGAAGGTCTGGGATTCTGTGGTTGCCATTGTTGCGGCTGTCTGGGGCTAGGACAGTTTCATGAGAGATGACCAGGCGCGTTACAATTGTAACAGAGCACCATCCTTAGGTCTCATCAGGACCCTCCTCTTCCGCATCCTCTTGCCCCCGGCCCTCCCCTCGGTGGGAAGGGGGGTAAGCCCGTGTATGGTGGCTTGCCATAATCAATTTCTTCTGATCCTGCCAACCTAGCCTTGGCTCAGTTGGCAGACGTGTCCATTGCCCATGGGTTTGCGAGATTTTGGGGAACAGTCCACCCGGCATTGCCCATTTTCTTCGGCTTGTTATCCTTGTATTCATCCACTCTGGCTCAGATGTGGATATAATTGCATGGTCGGCGAAGCGTTGCTCACTTCCATTCATCGAATGTTTCCGGCTCATCCAGATCATAGGTTTTCTCATATAGCTTCTTAGGCAGCCCTTTGGTGAACAGGTCAATGGTCTGGGGGTCGTTGAGGCAATACCCTGCTTTTCTGGCGGCTTCTTCAAACTCATTGACATACTTGTCAATGTCTCCATCGACCATTTTAAGCCCCTTCCTCAGAAGCGCTTGAGCTTGTTCTTGTTCGAGGGTATTGATGAACCTTTGGTTGAACCCCTCTGCTACTGCATTCCACAGATCCCTTGTATGTTGATCTATCCCCCGTTGTATTTGCCAGTTGAGCCACTTGAGGTACGAGAGTACCCATTTGCTGACCGATACCCCTTTGATGTAGGACAGGAACAGGAGACTTTGTTGGTAGTCGTTGCACATGACGGGGGTATCAAGGTTCATTCCCCAGTATACGTGCCATTGCGTGAGGAACAAGTCCACTTTAGTGCAGTCTCCGTCGAAGATGGTGGGGGGTTCACCTGTCAATTTCTCATGTCCATGTCCTCCCCCTCCTCCGCCGATTGGTGGGCCTCCTCCGCCTTCGCCTGGAGGTCCTCCTTCTGGCGGACCGCGTGGAAGGTCTGGTGGATTTCCTCCCCCTCCTGGTCACCGAGGAAAGTCTCCTCCTGGAGGTCCTCCCCATCCCGGTGGGGGGTCGAGTGGTAGTGTCGGTCTTCGTCCATCTCCTGATGGAGGGTCGCCTTGGTCAGGTCCGATAGCCCGAAAGATTGCTGTGTCATCTGCAGTCATTCGATGTCCCGTTTCGGGATTGATGGGTAGGAGGTGTTGTTGGGATTCTTGTCTGATTGCTTCGGCTGCTTCTCGCGCAGCTTGTTCTCTCATGGTCATAACTTCTTCCATCATCATTGTAGTTGTGGCCATCTCTGCGGCAGGTGATCGTACATGAATGACCTCTGGTTGTTCTGAGATATGTAGAGACTCAGCTCGCTGGATGGTGTATTGCTCGATGGGCCCGATGCTTGCTGGTCGATTTTCTTCGCTTTGTTCCTCTTCTTCGGTTTCTTCACTTACCGCTTCTCCGGTGGAGTGCTCCTGTATCTGGCCGTCAATTGGCCCCCAATTGGTTCGCGAGTTGAGTTCACGCACGTCGATATCGCACTGATACTGTCTTCCTGCTGGTCTGACAACGTCCCAGCAGTGGTCTATGGGGTTCCACATAATCTCCACCCAGCACAGATGGTCGAAGTTGAACTCAACAGGTCTAAACCTCGTGGGTCCGTTGAATTCCACAAAATATCCGGTTTCATCTCCTCAATCTCTCCACCAGGCTGCTCCTAGGAACCGGGTTGGTACATTACGATCCCCTCTTCTTTCTAGATGATATGGACAGAAACTCATCCACTGGTCGCGGGTATTGACAGTCGCCACAATGAATATCTTTGTCTTAATGTAACACTGTCACGATGTTAGCTCAACTTGAGCTTGTGGGAAGGCGACTGCGACTTAGCTAATCATGCCAAAGGCGTATGGCACGAAGGCAACTTCTAGATGTTCAAAGACACTAGAGTACTGGCGGCACTCTATCTTGATAGAGGCGGGACGTTTTAGATGACGTGAGACAAGAAGTGACGATTGAAGAAGACCAAGATGGCATATCTTGGTCTTCCGCAGCTACCTTAAATACAAGAAGAGCAGGCTTTCAAGCGCTGCTATGAGTCACTGTATCGTAGCATCCAACATATCGCGTAAGTACCGCAATCCTAGTACTACTACTACCTGTACTAGGATTGAGTCACCCTTCAACTCCTAACTCCTATCATAAACCCCGAGTCCGTGACTAATCTACCTTACCGCCATAGCCACAACTGGTACAGTAAGGGTCCGATATGCACAACCGTAACACTTTTAGTTTACTTTTCCCCACCTTACCTTTCCCTCCTCACACTTCTCAACTTAGTCGCATTTTCATTTTGTTGACTTTAGGTACAGACTGCATGTATAAAGGTCTCAGGTTCGCGTTTGGAATGTATCAGTTGATCTCCCCCCGTCCTTTCTCCTTCATATTTCGTGTGATTCAGTTGTCTTTCGGGTCAGGCCTTAAAAGTCAAAGGCACTCAAATTACTTTTCTCAATTGCTCGAGTCGTACTCCTCGTCCACTTCAAGATCGACTCTCGTCTCGTCTTCTCGACTCCGTGCCGCTAACCCTTTACTCTTCTCTAGATAATTTCCCTTCGCAATTGATCTAACAATCTTCACGAAGTGTTCTTTTGCTCGGCTTGGCCCATCATCCCTTTCATCAACGTCTTGGGTCATTCCTCTCGTATTAATATTGTATCCTATCACCATCCCGGACTGCCACCATTTTAACCCCTTCCTATCCACCCTCTGCCCATGACTACTCACACACACGCTTTCGAGCACGTTCACCGAAGGCCTGTTCCGACATATACGGCCTTTTACCCTGACTACCACCTAGGCACGTTGTACATGTCCACATTACTAGTGCATGACATTTGCTCACTTCCCCTCTACATAACCCGGCACGCTCTGAGATTGGTAAAGAGGCCTGGATTATTGCCTGGAAAGAAAGCAAAAGACAGGCCTTGCCTGGCTGGACATCTGGCAGAAAATTAAGGATCTGGAAACAACGCTGACTCCTGGCATTCTGGAACCTGTCTGGGAACAGACTGGAAAATATCTTCCAGTTCTCCCAGTACATACAGGTCATCCAGTCCCTGAACAAAATGCTGATGGCGCTTCCTCGCCTTCGTGCTCATGCTTGTCGAAGGCTCTATTCGTTGATTTTCTTTCTTCCAGCACTCTCTTTCCGAATATGACGTCGATTCTGTCAGCAATTCTGTCAGAAAAGCCATGGCGTCGTTTGGCGACTCGAGCCAACGCCCAGCACCTGTTCCGGGCTTACTGCAGTCAACATTCAATACTTAGTTTTAAGTTGTACGCAATGTCAGATAGCCAGGAAAGTAGCCCTCTCATGTCGCCAGTGGTGCCCAGTATCGGGCTCTAACACCGCAGCGGACTGCCGGTGAGCCCACTCATCCCCACTCTTTTCACTTTGGTTGTTGCTGTTTACAACTACGCCTTCATGCAGCTTACCAGAAAAATATCGCAAATTGGTCGAAAACTCCGACCCCGACCCCGACCCCACGTACGGCGTCAGGACGCAGCCACCTAGCAAAAAAACAGCGATCTTGTGCCCAGTGCCCACACCCGAAGCTGCCACTATCACACCTCCGCCACTTGTACCACACATTCAGCCCATCCCGTGTCAATCACCATAGCAGGGTCACATTCCCTTCCCTCTTCCGACCCGCGCGGTACAGGCTGTACCCCGCTCCCGAGAATTCTACAGGCGCTTCAATCGACCTACGCCTCGTGCATGTTTGTAGGCGTGGCGCTCCTTATGCAACCTGCCCTCTCCAGCTCGAGTGCCTTCGCCGCAGCCCCGACAGCAGTTTCAACCTCGGTGCGCCCGAGACGTGGCGGCGTCGTGAGCTATGCTGACCCCGGTTCGGGAGACGACATCCCCGATGCGGGGGAGGTCGACTCGGACGGGTCGGATTTCGTCGCGAGAGGTGGGACGCGCAATGTCATTCGGGCGGTGCGGTTCGCATCACTAATAGTACGACATCGTATGCGGCAGGTGGGACTCCCGCAGTTTCCACGGCCGCGGCCGCGTCACGGATGGAGCTGGACCAGAGCCATCCGGGTACCCCCCCCCCGCGTGGTTCATAATCGCGAAGCCCTTTGGGCCGACAAAGCACGTGGACTTGTGAGCCGTCTGCTGTCGCTCTCACCGCTTGTAGCCCACTCTCATCGCGTGAGTAGCTCGGAAGAGAAGCCCGCAGTACAAGCCCAACGATCCGTCGCGTTCGTATCGATTCGCATCCAGTTCGAGACAAATGTGCGCCCGCATCCGTGATCTTAGTATGGAATTTGTGCGATCCGCTCGTCACATCAGAGCAATTTGCGCGAACTTTCTGCGCCAAGCTTGATCCACTGTTGGCACCGTGGGCGGACCGTCGCGGCGCAGATCTGCGCCAAGTTGGAGGATCAGGACAGCCTGAGCAACATGGAGCTCGCAGTGGGCGGCGGCAAGGTTCCGGAATCCCGTTTCAATCTCAGCTTTCGTCCCGGGCGGATCCCCACTCTCGTTCGTTGCCTTCACCCACCGGCTTCAGAACGACCTGCAGGTGGATACCCACCACCTGCCAGACCACATCGAGATCGAGTACGGCCGACACTCCGGGCTCACGTCAGAGGAGTTCACACATTGGCTCTGACTCGACCTCGGCCTTGCTGGCGAGGCGAATCCCCTGGTTGCACACGCAGTGCACGAGGAACTCACGAAGCACAAGAAGGATGCGACCGAGCGGGGCGTCATTTGTGGGCTCCAGATAAAGCAAGCGGCGAGCGCAGAGGAGGCGCCAAGGACAAGACCGGTCTCGGGTTCGGGTGGGGCCGAACACCGAAGGAGGGTTGGGGCCCGCGGATCTTGCGAAGCGTGCGGAGGGACTTGGTGGAAGCCGAGGAATTTATGAGGCTGTGGGGGATGTTGTCACAAGAGGAGGTGGAGCGGCTGGAAATCGAGCGGGAGCGTACGAACAGGTGCGTCGCGTGGTTTTTTTGTTCTATCGATCTTATTAATAGCGGTTAGATTCATCCTTGCAGACTGCTACGGAGAGAAACATCGAAGTTCCAGAATTCGACCAGGACGAAAAGGATACGATACTAGCTCGGGCTCCAGTCTAGGGTTCTTTGTTCCTCCGCACTTCATATTTTATTCTTTGTTCTTTTCTTTTTCTCTTGTGATTTCCCGGCTCGGGCCCGTAAATTATTGTTGACTCTTTCACAATGCAGGACAATTCGTCTCAATATAGACAAAATGGCAGGGGTACCCTCACCCTTCAATTCTGACCTGCTCAGTTCCGCGGACCTCGATATGCTTCCGTGCCATAATACTTACACAAGACGAAGCGTCACGTCCACTCTGAGTATTAGCAGCGAGGAGGCTAGGGAATTATCTGTGTGGATCGTCTGGACCCCAGCCCTCTGGATTGGGCGGCCGCGGCTGAGTGCAGGTACAGTACAAATCAGCAACCCTGATGAGTGCCTGATTCAAAAAAAAAACCCCCTGATGAGTGGGGTGGTCTTAAGTAGGTCATCATCATTTGAAGCTACTATTGATTTCCTAGGAATATCATTTATCTCCTACCAACGCAACTAATTCTGACTCGCAGTTGAGTCTATCTACGCCTACCCTCGTGTCGAAATCAATTACTCGCCACAGCCTACCAGGTACTATGTCGCGTAGTGCCTTTCTTTTATACTTTATCACTAACGGGCCCTTGCAGGCGGCTACGGAGATAGACATCGCAGTTCTAGAGTCCGACCAGGATGAAAAGGATACGGTACTAAATTATGATATCTATCTTATTCGTAAGCGGTCGTGCCCTCCGTAATGATAATCCATCGACCGCCGTGCTCAGACCCCAGTTTATTCCGCGGTTGGTCCGACGTTATCAAATATGGTATATCTCCACGCACGCGGGACAGAGCATTAGCAGCGAGAAGCTGTTTACATTGCCTCAAGAACTATCTGTGTGCGTGTATCGTGCGAATCATATATCCTCCGGATTGGGGGACCGCGGGCGAGTGCAGATCTCCTGGTAATCTCATTTATATCTGACGCCGCTAATTCTGGCACGCTGCAGATGAGCTTGAGGTGTTCCTGCTGAGGTGTACCCTTGGCAAAACTGATACAGTAAATGGTCATCCATGGGGCAGTTTTTCTTTTTCGTGTAACCCTTTTATATCCCGGTTTAGCAGGCAACGAACCTAGACCTTACCAACTACATTGAATTCAAGTTATTTATGGGGCGATTCCGCGACGTCCTTTCGCTCTAAATGCATCCGAAAGGACCGAAACTCCATCGTGATCGAGCTCCGTCATCTGTGATAATGGACGTCTCCAAGTCCCCCCCCCCCCCTGATCGCTCTTCCGCCGGTGATTTCCCTTGATCTTCGCCTTTGAAGTCGACCAGGTGATCACCAACCTTATTCTCGGGCTCATTACTGAAATGTACTTAAGAATGACATCGCACAGTCTCCGACCACACTCTTGTTTCCCATGGGCACTCTCCATCTTCTTGGTTTTGTTTCTGTGCCCGAGTTTCGCGGTGACCGCACAACTCACCTCCTCGTTCTGGCCCCCTTCGTCGGCTTCATACTCTGGCTCATAGCTAGACTCGCTCAGAGAACCTTCCGTACTCTCCCACCGGGCCCCAAAGGGCTCCCTATCATCGGCGACTTTTTTCACATCACAGATCTGGATTGGTTGGCGTCACCACAACGCAAGGATGAATACGGTGACATTTTACATTCCCAAGGCCTCCAAAACCTGCTTACTGACATGATCCTTTCAGGCGAGATTATGTACATAGGTGCCCTTGGGCGGGGGGTCGTCGTCATCAACAGCCAACGCGTCGCCATTGATTTACTCGAAAAGCGATCGAACATATACTCGGATCGACAGAAGTACATATGCGCAGGAGATTTCTCGACAAAAAACATGATGCTTTCCATGGCGTCCTATGGAGACCTGTGTGCCATCAACAATCCGTCTGCTATCTTGCCCTAATATTTTACAGATGGCGCCGCTTCCGTCGTCTCACCGTCGAAGGTTACTCTAAAACAGCCGCCCAACACTTCCACCCTATCCAAGGCCGCGAGGCCCTCATGCTGGCGCTTGCGCTGATAAAGGGTCCATCCGATCTGGGAAAGCATCTCCAGCGGCACACGTGGTCTATTATGTTGTCCATCAACTACCATCTTCCGCCGGTAGAATCAGAGAATGACCCGGTTGTCGTCCGAATCGCAAAACAAGCGGACCGCTTGTTACATGAGATACAGCTTGGATCGCGTCTAGTCGAATTTTTCACTTGGATGAGATATATTCCGAGCACGTAGGTGTACTTCGTGTATTGTTGCATGGATCGTAGGTCTCCTCTTACGTCCTTCTTAGGTTCGCCAAGTGGAAACGGGACGCAGAGTACTGGTTCGTCCAAGATTCACTCATGTACGAAGGTCTTATCGGCAAAATTGAAAATGATATGGTACGTTCTCGCAGCAGCAGTGGCGCGCAAATGAGATCGGTAATGGATTCTGCACCAGGCAAACGGAATCGACCGACCAAGCTTTGGTGCTTCAATTATCCATAGTCGGAGTACACACGACCTTTCAGTATGCGAGCAGGCTTGGCTCGTTGGCACCACAGTGTATGTCCCCAAATATGTGCTCCCAAACATAGCGAAAATCTGATGGAATAATCTGCCGCAGTAGCGTGGGTGGAGAGACCACGGCTAATACGCTCCTGTGGTGGATTCTCGCCATGCTCGCATATCCCGAGGTCCAAATCCGCGCGCATGCCGAGCTTGATGAGGTGGTCGGAAACGCTCGTCCACCAACCATTGCCGACCTTCCCTCTCTCCCATATATCCGCGCGATGGTAAAAGAGACGTTGCGATGGTCGCCTACGGTTCCCTTGGGCGTGCCGCATGCCTTAAGTGAGGACGACTGGTACGAGGGCATGTTCATTCCTAAGGGCACAATCTTCTTCCAAAACATGCGTACGATCAACTTCGACCCGGAGGTGTTTGGGAGTAACGCGATGGACTTCGACCCGTCTAGGTATCTGGACGATAAAGGCCAGGTTAAGACACTGAAAGCGGGCCGGGAGGACGGGCACGTGTCGTTCGGGTTCGGGCGGCGGATATGTCCTGGTAGGTTCGTTGCTGAAAAGACACTCGCAATCGACATTGCGACGCTTGTTTGGGCTATGCGATTCGAGCGTCCTAAAGGTGCGCGGGGTGAGTTGGACCTACGGAATATGGTTCACACTGGCGTAACTGCGTACGTGGCTTTTGCTCGCTCCTTTGACGGGTTCATCTTAATAACTAGTTGGCACAGCCAACCTCGACCTTTCGAGTATAAGATAATCCCTCGGTCTACGGAGGCTGAAAGTTTACTGAAAGATACGCTGAATGTGTATGGGTGAAGGGGCCGTAGGCTTGTGATATCGCAGCGTCGCTGGATGTCCTATTGTCACGATTTTTGTTCGGTTTCGGGTGACGAAACGCAGCGGGCTGGTACACTGGCACCAGACATTGTCAGGAACGACTGAAGCACCAGGTGCGCATAAGGCGACTTAAATACACCGAAAGGAGCGTAACTACCCGTGAAATAAGATACACCAATGATATCTCAACTAAGTAGAGGGCAAAGGATTGTCCCTGATCATACTCGTATTGTAAAGTCCGAATCGTATCTAAGGATCGTGATGCAAGCACGACTACACCTCGCGTTTCACTCATGCCCGACGCAGAGGTAACTCGCGCGTGGACGCACACCCATATTTCAACATCGGGCTCATAAAATATGTGGCTCTTTCACAGTATAAGAAAGTTCGTCGTGATTCAGTGTGGCTCGGCCTACGGTATAAAGGAGAAGGAGTATCCTCACGCTTCAATGCTGACGCGTAGTTCTGCGGGCCGCGATATACTTTCGTGCTGCATCACTTACGCTAACTCAAGATGGAGCGTCTATACCAACACAGTACGAAGATGCGCGTATTGCCAATGTTGTCTGCATCAACAGAAGAACCTACACCCCGCGTCTGTCGCAAAATTCCGTTAGTTTAACGTAGTTATAAACAATCGAAAAATTCTTATAATATAATATGATCTCTCCGAAATTTCTCTTTATATTTCCTGTCACCTTTTGAAGCTAGGATACCTTAGATCACAAGAGAGAGAGAACAACCAAGGAACAGCGGACGCACACCAAGACGCGCATATGCCGTGAGTCACGTGAGTATGTTGACTGGTTGATATTAACGACTAGATGACAGCTAGCCCTCGACCTTTCGAATACAAGATGACCGCTCAATTCACGGATGCTGAAGGTTTACTGAAAGACACACTGAATTTGTACGAGCGAAAGGGCCCTGGGCCTGTGACGTCGTGGCATCCTATAGTCAAGATGTTTTGGTTTTGGTCCGTGGTTGTACCATCCACAAGGAGTATGATGCCCCGCAAAATGAAAACAGTAACAAAATAAGCAACATAGAGTATAATAGGATTGTCTGATCCGGCAACACCGCACCGAACACTTGAATTTTGGGCAAATGCCACGTGCACCAAATAGACCCGAAGTCACCAGCGCCTGCCCCAGCGGGCTTGATTTGTCGTTCGGGTCAAAGTAGACAACGAAGTGGCCATTAAGGAACTCTCGTCTAAGCTTAATAGCAAGCCAGGGTATTGCATTGCAGCCGATATGCTGAACATGGCAGCGAGACTGAAAAAGATTAATGGGATGTTTTTGCACTAACAATTAGGTGGACGGTGGACCGCAGAGCACTCCAAAATACCAGGAGACGAGAAAGTAGACAAGCGAAGAAAGCAATGGACGGCCTTGCTTCCGAAATCCCTCACCTCCTGGTGATGGCTAAGAAGGAGTACAGTATCAAAACCAGCGAGCCATAGATGGAAGGAAGATGATTAGCATATCGAACCCATCAACGAAATTCATTGAATGGACCATCTATCTAGATTCAGATTCCTGTCAAAGGAAGCAGATTCTCAATCCCCTACTTACGGAGCGCGCAAAGTAATTCCGCACCGCGCCTCACAATTCGCAAGGCACTCATAGGCGCGCATCGAGATAAGAACTTATTTGAAGGCACGCGCGTAGCGCTCGAGCTCAAAGCCTCACGCGTCACGGCCTTACAGCCGTTTTCATATCGATAGTCCGATTTTCGGAAAAGCTACTAGCGGGCTGAGTTCCGGGATCCCCCGTCGGCATATTTGCCGAGACTTACCGTATTTTTTGGTGAAATAAAAAATAAAATAAAAAAGAGAAAAGAAAAAGAAAAAAGAAAAAGAAAAGAGGCAAGTCGAGATTATTACGACTTTGCGCAATCTACGCGTTCACCAAGCATAATATCTGCCAGTGCACGACACATCCCGTGTTGGCCGCATTGGCCAAAATATAAAGTGGAACGATGGCGGGTACTACATTTTGTTTGGAGCTGGGGGTTGATTCAGTTATAAAATGGTGAAGACGACGGCGGCGATGCGTTACCTGACTCTGCTATGGATCCTGCACAGCACCTCAGCAACACCCAGCAACGCACGCCAGTGGGCTATCCTCTACCGCCGCCTCACGTTGCTCCTCACCCGGGATACTTGCCCCACCATGTGCCATATCCTCCTCCGTTGACCCCAGGCCCAACCCCACTTGCGCCCTACCCGCCAACACCCAATGGTTTCAGTCAGCAGTATCAACCATGGCCGCCGTACGCACCGTACTATCCCCATCCATTGCCAATGGTGTCGCCTCCACACCCAGCCGGTGGTACCGCTGGACCTATGCCAATGCCAATATCGACGCCAACACGCCAACCTCCTGCAACACCTGTGAGATCTTCGGGCAGTGCTAGGAAGCGCTATGTGAACAGTCAACGTGAACCTGGAGGTAAGTCAGCTCACATATACTGTAACGAAACTCGCTTACCTGATCTTCCAGTGTGGGAATTTGATGTGAGCGTTGCCTCGAGCGAGGCAAAAAGTGTCTTCAAGGGACACAGTGCGATGAGCTGGGATGAGCTTCAGATGGAAGTAATGAAGCGTCTTCGTGACGCCGTATTACCAGTACAGTTGGGGTATAAGTTATCCGGGGATCTTGGTAAGATGTCATACTTGAGTAGTGAGGACGAGTGGGAAGCCACACTCACCCGTCTGAACGCAAAAATAATCGTGGCCCGTAAGAACGCAGTGAGCATTGAAATCCAGAACTTGGTGAGGAATTCTTGCTCCCAGTGGCCGTGTTACTAATCGTTTGTAGACAAAGGCACCGTCAAAGGTGCCAAAGGCATCAGGTAGCAGGGGAAAACGTAGGCGCGAGGACAATGTCCCTCCACCTGTGAACACCAAACAGGGGGCGGTGTATCAAGCATACAAAGAGTTAGAAATTGCCCTCAGATGCGAAGCCCATAGGGGCCATTGTTATGTCGACCGTTTGGGTGGACGCGACAACCACAAATGCCTAGATCATAAGGCGATGACATTTTGGGCAAAAAAAATTGTGAGCGACTATGGCGGACAATGTTTGCTGTACTCACGTATGCTGGTATAGACACTCAATGAGGCGAGGATCGACTTGCCCCCAAACCTGAAGCCGTTTGACCGGCTACCCACTAGCAAGAGAGCCCGCAACTCACATGGTGTACCCGAGGTTCATGTCGCAGTGAACATCGCATCGCCAGGGTCTACAGTGGGGGCATCAGTAACATCGGTGACATCGGAGACTCACCCAGCTACTCCAAGTCGTCAGCGTCCCACGTCGATGCCCAACCCCGCAACCCCCACCCCAATTGACCTACCCGTCCGTCTCCTCCTGGAGCTGATGGATATCCATGACCCATCTCCGACCTTCGACTATGTTGATATGGAGTCGGAGCTTGTTGACTTTGGTATGAGCACCGTGATGGAGGTGTATGAGATGCACCAGATATTGCTGGAGACAGTGGGGGGTCTTGGGAAGGAAGGCGCACGTAGTCTTCATGCGTACGTGAAGAAGTGGCTGTTGCCACTGATGCGACCGAATGGGGAAGGTCACGGTGTCACAGTGGGTGACAGGCAGGAGGTGGCAGTCGAGGACAAGGTCGAGGACGTTGAGGTTGTTGAGGTTGTTGGTCCAAGTCGTGTCCCAGGCGATAGGAAGGGTAAAGGACGGATGCTGAAAGAAGAGAGTCATGAGGCTATTTTCGTATGGTCAAGTGACGAGGAGGGAGAACAGGAGAGGCAAGGGTGGGTGAAGGACGAAAACCGTGACGAAGATGATTGGGCGGCGACTGAGGCCACATCCGTCGAGTAGACGACCACCAAGATACCCGTAGCACACAACCACAACACACGTACTAATTGCATAGATTGTGACAAAGGAGGCAATACACTAGTGAACTGAACGACTACGCAATATATTCGCTGTGCTGGTACCAACAGAAAGTGTCCTCCGGCGTCACACTATAGATTGCCTCCCAAATCACCTTGTACGGATCCGCGCCGATACCCTCAATCTCACCAAGAATGTAATCACGATTGGCACGTAGCCACGCCTTGATGGAGGAGAATGCCTCCTCAATAGGGTTCAGGTCGGGCGAGTAAGGGGGGAGATAGATTGTTACGGTACGGACTTGGTGACTCATTACACACGACCCATGACCGGTTATGACTACGGTCCGGTATCAGCATTAGTCATGGACTCTTACTTCGTATCAGTCAGCATAGTAGTTCGCATGTGATTGTGACTCATGTATGACTCATTCCTAGGATAGCTGTACTAGGGTTCGAGCTAGTTACGCTATTGGTTACATACTATTCGAGCGGCGCTTTAAAGCCCGCGTGTATATGTATAAGTAGTCGACTCGGAAGACCAAGAGTCCCCATCTTGGTCTTCTTCAATCCACCACTTGACTTGTCTGTCTTAGTCGTTGGCTAAGAGTACTTCTGTTTCTATCCACCAAGGAATAGTGCCTCTATATCTTACGCTGCAGCGTGTGCCAGAGCGCCCCTGTTCAGCTTGCGTTGGGTTGACACGTGATCCCCATTCGCCTGATTTTCGCTAAGTCGATTACACCGTCTTCGTGTCCAAGTCGGACTAACGCCGGTGGAGCGTAACATTAAGACCAAGATCCTCAATCGTGGCGTACTCGACCTGAGACCAGTGGACGTCCTTCCGTCCCTATCATATTGAAAGACGAGGAGATCGCAACGTACCTACAAAATTTTTGGGAGCAGCCCAGTGGAGAGAACGAGGAGAAGACACCGGATACTTTGTAGAGTTTAACGGTCCTAACCGTTTCCGACCCGTTGAGTTCAATTTTGAACACCTCTGTTGGACTGAGGTTACTTGGAACCCCATAGATCATCGCTGGGACATTATACGACCAGCAGGGAGAAACTACAACTGTGACGTTGATGTGCGAGAACTCAATAGCCGCGCAGATTACGGTCCTATTGACGGACAAGCACGAGAACATACGGACGAAGGAATCAGCGGGGAAGAAACCTCTGAAAATCAATCCCCAAGCAGAGGAACAACGCCAGCAGAAGAAGCTAGTTTGGGAGCAATCGGAGATCACATCATACGGCGAACTGAGTCCCTTACTATTCATCAACCCGAACCCGAAGTAATCCATATCCACAGTCCAGCAGTCGCAATGGCAACTGCCACTATCACACAAGAGGAATTGCAGCTCACTACCAAAGCCAGGGATCAAATAGCCCTGGAAGAACAGAGACGTATCGCAGAAGAATCGCGAGCCAATTTGGCTCCTATCAACCCATATACCGGACACCGAATGACTGACGATGACGTAGCAATCCATCGTGCAATAGGACCCGATGTAGCCGATCCTCCCAGTGGAGGAGGCGGACCCCCCGGTGATTTGCCCGGAGGAGGAGGAAGACCACCATCAAGAGGGTTCGGATTTCAAGGATTCCCTGGAGGGTTCCCAGGAGGACCACCAGGAGGAGGACCACCAGGAGGAGGACCTCCGGGGGGAGGATTACCAGGTGCAGGACCCATTATCCCCCCTCCAAGTAATAAATTAGCTGGCGAAGCACCCACAGTATTCGATGGAGAACGCGCCAAAGTTGAAGCATTCCTCACTCAATGGCACGTCTACTGGGGCATGAATGCCGATGAAGGTATCATGGCGACCCCATACCGACGCGCCCTACTTTTCCTCTCTTACATCAAAGGCGTCAATGTTAGCGAATGGGTATTAGCTATGCTCACCTGGCTTAACGGCCAGATACAAGGAGGAATACCCCGCACAAGTGAAGGATTGTGGAACGAAGTGACGCGCAGTTTCATGCAGCGCTTCCGCAATACGATGGAACAAGAACAAGCTCAATACGAGCTCAAAAAGGGAGTTAAGATGATCGGGGGCAATCTAGATGAGTATTGTACCCAGTTCGAACAATTGATACGCCGCGCTCAATATCGGCTCGATGATCCCCAGACGTTGGATCTATTTGCAAGCGGATTACCAAGAGACCTGTATGAGAAGGTCTATACCCTCGACAACCCTCGCAACTACCGCGAGTGGAAGGAAGCAGCCACTACCCGTCAACAACAATATCTCCATCTCAAAGCAGTATTGAACAAAGGAGTTCCCTCAGGACAAGGACAGGGAAGACAGCGACAACAACGACAGTGGCAGGGACCGCCAAGAAGCTCTTGGCAACCAAGAAATCTACCCCGAGATCCAAACGCTATGGATACCTCGGCCGATCGAATTCGAGGGCGACTCGCGGGAGCAGAAGACATACTTGCCCCGCGTCCTCCGTACCGACCACGAGGAGGGTTCCTCCAAAGAGGAGGAGGACGCAGTAATCAAAGGCCAGTCACATGTTATAACTGCGGAAAGGACGGACACATGGCCCGCGATTGCAGACAGCCGCGGGGGGGATATCAACCCCAAGCATCGACCAGTCGGTACATCGACACCGACTATCATCAACAAGAACCAGAAGTCGCTACCAGGGCGGTCCAAGAGGTGCCCCCTCAACAGCGCGCCAGCGACTGGCTTAATGGGGTAGCTGGAGAGTCAGACGACGTAAAAGACATTATCCTCCAACAGTTGTGGAAAAAGGAGGGTTTTCAGGACGCCTGAACCCATCGGCCTGGGTGAGGGCAGTTAATTGTAACAGTGTAATCATGACTCGCTATCGTTCTATGAGAGTTCCAGTATCGATTCGCACCAGTTACGCAATGGCCGACATACAGGCATTAGTCGACAGTGGAGCAACACATTGCTTCATGAAACCATCCTTCGCAAAAAGGATGGGACTTGGGACCAAACAACTCGATATCCTGAAAAAGATATGGAATATCGATAACACAGAAAATAAATCGGGACGTATCACCCATTATACCGACGTCGATGTCCAAACTAAAGGCATTCATAAGGAAATACGCTTCCTTATTACAGACATTGGCAACGAAGATATCGTGTTAGGGTACCCCTGGCTCGCAATTTACGATCCACACATCAAATGGTCACAAGCTGCCATCCACGAAGACATGCTTCCTATTATTATTCGATCAACTAATCCCTATATTAAGACAACGCCGGTCGTTGCCTCAACCACCGTCCAAAACGACGATTACGAAGTAGTACACTCCTGCGTTATCACTGACGAGCAACGACAACAATTCGAAGAAGGATGCCGAATCCGCGCTACCGCCACTGACCTCGCTATCGCCGCTCAACAATATGTCACCAAAGCTGAGTTACCCCCCGAATATCGAGAATTTGAACGTCTCTTCAGTGAAGAAGCGTCAGACAGGTTCCCGCCTAGTAGACCCTGGGACCATGCAATCGAGTTCAAGCCAGGAACCGCAGACGCAATTGACTGTAAGATATATCCAATGACCCAAGAAGAGGACAAGAAACTACGCGAGTGGATCGACGAGCAACTAAAGAAGGGATATATAAGACCTTCGAAATCTCCCTACGCGTCATCCTTTTTCTTTATCAAGAAAAAGGATGGGAAGTTACGACCAGTCCAGGATTACCAAAAAATCAACGCAGTTACTATCCGCAATCAGTACCCCCTCCCCCTCATTTCCGACCTCATCACTGATCTTAGCAACGCTCACATCTACACCAAACTTGATGTTAGATGGGGGTACAATAACGTACGGATCAAAGAAGGAGACGAGGAAAAGGCAGCGTTTAAAACACGTTACAGCCTATTCGAACCTACGGTGATGTTTTTCGGCTTGACAAATTCCCCAGCAACGTTCCAGACTATGATGAACTTCATCTTCAGGGATATTATGGCAAAACATGAACAACGGGGAACCGTCATTCGGGTGTATATGGACGACATCGGTATCGCCACGGGACTTAACCACTCACTGTCAGATCATATCGAAGCCGTCAAAGACGTTCTCCGCGTATCCGCCGAACACGATCTATATTACAAACTCGAGAAGTGCCTCTTCCACTCCCCGCGCATGGATTACCTGGGGGTAATCCTTGAAAAGGGGGTGACTCGCATGGACCCTGTCAAAATTTCAGGAATCAAGGACTGGCCCACGCCAACCAAAGTTAAGGACGTCCGCTCTTTTCTAGGCTTCTGCAATTTTTACCGACCCTTCATACGAGGTTTCGCGACCAAAGCACGACCTCTTAACAAACTTACACGCAAAGACGCCGAATGGCACTGGGGAACCGAAGAAGAAAAGGCATTCCAAGACCTTAAAACCCTTGTCACTAGCGAACCCGTCTTAGCGCACCCGGATCTCACCCAACAATTCGAACTAGAAGTCGACGCGTCCGGCTTTGCTACGGGTGCGGTCCTTCTTCAATGCAAGACGGATGGAAAACGACATCCTATTGGCTATTACTCATCTACCCTTAATGAAGCCGAACGAAATTATGACATTTACGACCTCGAACTCCTGGCGATCGTCAAGGCCTTCCGTCATTGGAGACCCCTTTTAGCAGGATCTCCCCACAAGATCAAAGTATTCTCGGACCACCTCAATTTACAATACTGGAAATCGCCACAGAAGATCAGTAGGCGCGTAGCCAGGGAAGTACTTGAACTTTCGGAATATGATTTCGAAATTCACCACATCAAGGGAACTTCTAATGGACGCGCCGACGCACTATCACGAAGACCAGATTACGATCAAGGAGAAAACGACAACGAAGGAATAACAGTACTACCAGAAAGCGTTTTTGCACGCGCCACCACACTAGACGAACTGCAACATCCGCACTGGAGACCCGAAATCCTACCGGTAGAAATGACTCCAGAACATCCAATTTACGAACAAGACATAGCTAAGTTGAAACCTTGGGTCGACGCTCACAAATTAAAAGACATTGAAGGGACATGGTATAAAGATGGACGACGAGTGGTCACCGGTGGTATTCACGACAAACGCACCATCATTGCCGCTCACCACAACTCTCCTGTCTATGGTCATCCAGGAATCAAGCGCACCCTCCAACTCACCGAACGACATTACTGGTGGCCACAAATGAAGAACGATGTCCAAGATTACGTCAAAGGCTGTGCGGAATGCCAGCAACACAAAGTCAATCTTCGTCCCATCAGAGCGCCTCTGCAACCTATCTACCCTAAACCGGAAGCCCTACCATTCGAAACTATCGCAGTAGATTTTATCACCAAGCTCCCTATCTCTTGGGGCTACGACTCTATTCTCACGGTAACAGATCACGACTGCACCAAGGCTGCCGTCTTCATCCCCTGTAATGAAGAGATAACAGCCGAAGGAACAGCCGCCCTGTACGTTTCACATGTGTTCCCACGATTCGGACTCCCCTCGCGCGTTATCAGTGACCGAGATCCCCGCTTCGCATCTAAGTTTATGCGAGAGATATGCAAAATCCTTGGCATCAGCCAAAACATCTCAACTGCTTATCACCCCAGAACCGATGGCCAATCGGAACGAACGAATCAATGGCTAGAACAATATCTCCGCTTCTGGGTAAATGAACGACAAGACGACTGGGTTCGCTATCTGCCTATGGCGGAATTCACGCATAACAATTGGCCTAATGAAACCACGCGGGAGTCCCCCTTCTTTCTCTTATCTGGGTTCAACCCTCGCGCTGATTGGACCGATAGGCCTTCCCCTATCCCACAAGTGTCGTTAAGACTAGACCAATTCAAGCAAGCGCGACAGCGCGCTTTCTCCTGCATGCTCCGGGCACAAAAGTCATGGGTCAAACACAAAGATACGCCCAAGTTCAAAGAAGGAGACCTTGTGTGGCTGGAAGGACGCCACTTACGTACCCATCAACCAACCGCAAAACTAGCGGCTAAACGACACGGACCATTTAAGGTCATCCAGGTGATGTCCCCTGTCAATTATCGACTTGAACTTCCCACGCAGTGGAGCATCCATGATGTGTTCCACATAGATCTTCTCACACCTTATCACGAAACACCCACGCACGGACCAAACTATCAGCGCCCACCACCTGATTTGGTCGATAACGAAGAAGAATACGAAGTCGAGAAGATTCTGGACTCTCGGCGATTCGGAAGAAGACGTCGACTCCAATACCTTGTCAAATGGAAGGGCTACCCGGATTCAGACAATCAATGGATAGATAAGGATGACGTATTTGCCGACGAAGCCGTTCGGAACTTCAAACATTCTAACCCCGACAGAGAAACGCATATAAGGGTAGCCTCCTGTCGTGATAAGTCCCCATCTCTCATTCACCCCATGTCCTCTACCCGACGCAATGACCAGCTCGCACTCCTCTCTACCCTTGTCAACGACTCCTCCGCCACGCTTGTCAACCCCGACTCCACCATCAACGCCACAGCCCATGGAGCTGCGGCTGGAGGCAGTACCACCGTGCAGCATGAGGAAGACGGCCCTATCACTGGTGAAGAACTGCACCAGACACTGCAACGATTCCCTATGCCCCTACAGGGAACTCTCAACGACGATCCAGCAACAACTCAGCCAGCACCTCCGCCAATGTACGCCCTCACAAACCCCAACACCGGTGAGCCCGAAGCCTTCCTCACAGAAGACGAGCTTTTTCGGCTTCAAGCAGCTGTCCCGCGCGGTGAAACCGCCCAACGCCATGCAGAAGTACGAACAAGAATGGAAGGAAACGGCGGCGCGGTGGCAGCGGGAGCAACTGCATATCGCCGCTTGCCGATGTCAGATGATGAAGGAGCGGAAAGAGTATTGGACGAAGATGAGGATGAAGACGAGCTTGGAGACCACTACCCCATCAGGCACGCATTCCTTAACCATGCATTCTACGCTGAAGATCCAGCCGCCACTCCCTACCTCGTCGACGCAGCGGGGGGGCCCTTACACAGAGGACGAGTCACCGTGGCACAAGCGGCTCGTTATACACCAATGGGCGAACGAGACCCCGCAACCAGGGCCGTCGTCCCTGAAGGGTTCCGGGTCAATAGAGGACCCGATTACATTCCGTTCCCGATCAAACTCCCCAACGGACCGACGGTACAAGCATCCCACGTACAGGTTATCCGAGGAGGAGACCCCTTCGTACTCGGACTAGCTCCGGGATCGGGTTTCCTTTACGGTAAACCCCTCTACGCCACTCCTCACCTCCCTAAAAACAACCGCGCTTTCATCCCGCACGAGGAGTATTTCATGCTCCGCGATCGACACCCCACCGACGTGCTGCTTATGCGCATTGGGGATGTCACCCTCACTCAAGAACTGCGACGGTTCCGGCAGCTCGCCTTCGCCGAAGACCAACTGGAGAAGCGGATGCGGCAGTTACAGATGGAGAAGGAGATGGCAACCATGGACAAAAAGGACAGTCTTTACCGGTTGGAACGTGCTAACATACTGGCAAGAATGGAGGATGAGGCGGAACGAATGAGACAGGAATCAGTAGCGGACTAGTGAGGTGGGCCTCACTCCTGAAAAGGGGGTGATGTTACGGTACGGACTTGGTGACTCATTACACACGACCCATGACCGGTTATGACTACGGTCCGGTATCAGCATTAGTCATGGACTCTTACTTCGTATCAGTCAGCATAGTAGTTCGCATGTGATTGTGACTCATGTATGACTCATTCCTAGGATAGCTGTACTAGGGTTCGAGCTAGTTACGCTATTGGTTACATACTATTCGAGCGGCGCTTTAAAGCCCGCGTGTATATGTATAAGTAGTCGACTCGGAAGACCAAGAGTCCCCATCTTGGTCTTCTTCAATCCACCACTTGACTTGTCTGTCTTAGTCGTTGGCTAAGAGTACTTCTGTTTCTATCCACCAAGGAATAGTGCCTCTATATCTTACGCTGCAGCGTGTGCCAGAGCGCCCCTGTTCAGCTTGCGTTGGGTTGACACGTGATCCCCATTCGCCTGATTTTCGCTAAGTCGATTACACCGTCTTCGTGTCCAAGTCGGACTAACGCCGGTGGAGCGTAACATAGATGAGACGCATGCCGCGTTCCTCAATCATCTCTCGGACCCCATCGACCTTGTGTATCGCCGCGTTGTCCATTACAAGAACTGAGTTGGGCAGTGGGTATGGCTGCATGCGGTCGAGCAGCCCTTCGATGAAAGTTTGGAAGTCGGCTCCAGTTATCGCATGGTCAAAGACATCAGCATGAAGGATGCCATC
Source organism: Lactarius indigo (assembly GCA_025766275.1). Classification (NCBI taxonomy): domain Eukaryota; kingdom Fungi; phylum Basidiomycota; class Agaricomycetes; order Russulales; family Russulaceae; genus Lactarius; species Lactarius indigo. The sequence continues at coordinate 49,830 of JAFKAC010000073.1, forward strand.
GAGGGACAGCGCGGGAAGGATAGAATACCTGTGGAAGTTAGACAATACAGCCTCGGAAAAACAACAATCACTTACCGTGTACCCCGTACAAAAAATTCTCGGCGACGTGCACGGTCTCCCCGTTGAGCCCACGCGAAAGAACGCCTCAGAGTCATTCGATTGAATGAACTCTCGTCTGCAAAAACCAGTTGATGGGCTTCGTAGTGCTCGCCGATGAGCACTTTGTAGGCGATGCGTTCATCCTCGTTTTGCTCAATGGCTGGCCGTGTGATCTGTCGACTTTCAAGTTCCAGTAATTCCGGGGGTTATGATCAAGTCACTTACCGTCTTCATAGTGTATCCCATTCGCCAGAGCGTCCTCCAAATTGTTGCAGTCGAGACCTCAATTTCAGTGACCCTGAAGAGCTGTGTCTGCAATTCCTCGAGTGAGATGTCGGGTTGCCGCAGTATACAGCCCTCAATAAACTGAGGACCATAGTCAGTGCGGTGTCGCAACAAAAAGGAAAGAACGAACGTGTGAATCAAGACCATCAAGGAGACGTGGCCGGCCTGGGCATACTGGTATCCGAACCACTTCACCTGTTGCAAGGTACGTCGCCCTCAACCGTCTCATAGATCGCTCACTGATGCCCAGATACTCTTCTATCTCAGCATCAGATACCCCTTGATGAGACATGCGCAAGGCCACCTCCTTGATTTCTTGAGAAAAGTGACGACGATTGCGCATTGACAGTGATGGGAAGTGGGGCGATGGGGGAAAAAGAAAAAAAAAAAAGATAAGCCTTATTTTTTTTCGATCGGATCTCAGATAACTGGTTATCCTTGACCCCCGCTCACTCAGCCCGCTAGTAGCTTTTCCGAAAATCGGACTATCGATATGAAAACGGCTGTAACTTTGACTCCGACCCTTCGTTCTGGTACTTCTCGTGCTGGGATATACTGTACTCAGCGCCTGAAGTCTGACGCATCGCAAGCCGCTTCCAATCGAAGCGGGGAGATGTTTGATTTTCTGATTTTGTTCTTTTTTTGGATTCTGATTTTGTTCTCGGCGCCGTCTTTGAGTTTGCAAGTGTCATCTGGAAATTATAGTACGTAACAACTGCAGGGAGCGGGCTTTACTGTAATCGAGCTAGCTACCCGTCTGTCTGGGACCACTGTTGTATTTATGGTCACCCGCTGGCAGCCTGGCACCCTTTCACGAAATCACTGCCTTTACTTCGATGCCTGCAAGTATCGGTGACCACATTACCCACCCTGCTATAGCTCTTCTCGTCGCCTTCACACTCTGGCTCATAGTCAGACGGGCTCAGAGAGCCTTTCGCACTCTCCCACCAGGTCCCAAAGGGCTTCCCATCGTTGGCGACGTTCTTCATATCGCAGATCTGGATTGGTTGATGTCACCACAACGAAGGGACGAATACGGTGATACATCACACTTCTAATCTCTCTAGAAACCTGCTCATAATAATCCTTTCAGGTGAGATGATGTATGTAAGCGCCCTTGGACAGGGAATTCTCGTTATCAACAGTCCACGCGTTGCCATCGATTTACTCGAAAAACGATCAAATACATATTCTAATCGACCGCGCTACATCTCCGCAAGCGATTTCTCGACAAAGAACCTGTTGCTTTCCCTGGCACCCTATGGAGACCTGTATGCCATCAACATTCCGTCTATCATCTTGCGTTGATATTTCACAGATGCCGCCGCTTCCGTCGTCTTGCCGTGGAAGGATTTTCCAAATCAGCCGTTCGACACTTCCACCCTATTCAAAATCGCGAAGCCATTATGTTGGCGCTTGCGCTGATTAACAATCCTTCTACTCTGGGGAAGCATCTCAAACGACACGCGGGATCCGTAATGCTGTCCGTCAATTACCATTTTCCGCCAGTAGATTCAGAAGATGACCCCGTTGTCGTCCGAATCGCAAAACAAGTGGAGCGCTTGTTGCACGAGGTGCAGCCTGGGGCACGTCTAGTTGAGTTTTTCACTTGGATGAGATATGTTCCGAGCAGGTCCCTATATTATTGCATTCATTGTGTATTTCCTCTTACATGCCGCTTAGATTCGCCAAGTGGAAACGGGATGCGGAGTACTGGTTCATCCAAGATTCACTCATGTATGAAGATCTTCTCGGAAAAGTCGCAAATGATTTGGTAAGTTCTCGTAGTAGTGTCGCGCTGATGAGATGGGTCATATGTTTTTGCATCAGGCGAACGGAATCGATCGGCCAAGCTTTGGTGCTACAGTGATTCAAAGTCGGAGTACACATGACCTTTCAGAACGTGAGCAGGCTTGGCTCGTTGGTACCATGGTGTAAGTCCCTAAATATGTGTTTCCAAACACCACGAGAATCGTAATAATCTGCCACAGGAGCGCGGGTGGAGAGACGACATCTACTACGCTCCTTTGGTGGGTTCTAGCCATGCTCGCGTATCCCGAGGTCCAAACCAGGGCGCACGCCGAGCTTGATGAGGTGGTTGGCAGCGCTCGCCCACCGACATTTGCCGACCTACCCTCCCTCCCATATATTCGTGCGATGGTCAAAGAGACACTGCGATGGTCGCCTACTACTCCCTTGGGCGTGCCGCACGCGTCGACTGAGGATGACTGGTACGAGGGCATGTTCATTCCTAAGGGCACCATCTGCTTGCAGAATATGCGCATGCTCAACTTCAACCCGGATGTGTTTGGGAGCAACGCGATGGACTTCGACCCGTCTAGGTATCTGGACGAGAAGGGGCAGGTCAAGGCAGTGATGGTAGGCCGAGAAGAGGGCCACATGTCATTTGGGTTTGGGCGGCGGATGTGTCCTGGTAGGTTTGTTGCAGAAGGGACACTCGCAATCGACCTTGCAACGCTTCTTTGGGCTATGCGATTCGAGCGTGGTGAAGACGCACGGGGTCAGTTGGACGTGCGGACTATGGTTCACTCTGGCGTGACTTCGTACGTGGCTTTTGCTCGCTCCTTTGACGGGCTTATACTAATAACTAGTTGGCATAGCCAACCTCGACCTTTCGAGTACAAGATAATCCCTCGGTTTACGGAGGCTGAAGGTTTGTTGAAAGATACGCTGAATGTGTACGGGTGAAGGGAAGAGCTCTACGCCGACGATGTTATAGTATGATCCTATTGTCATGATGTTTTGGTTTTGGTTTGTGGCTGTTCCCCACAACAACAAAGACAAAAAACGACTCGAAGAGTGCGCAAAAGAAGGCAGGTAGGTGTGTACAATAGCAAAAAGGTGAAGTGGCCCTAGTGTAATAGCAGCGAGAAGCCTCAAGCACCTTGGTCGATATGGGTCATGTTGTTGGAGTGTTCAGCCACACACGACGCACCAGCGTCGGACAGTTTCGGGCCGGTTGGACCGGCAACACATGAACGCGTTAGGTCGGGCTCAGTTGCTCGACCGCGGACTTGACCGCGGACTCAAAATCTACTCTATAAAAATAATTTTCCCTTACACAAATACTTCGCAGCCACGTAGTACAACCTCAGCCTTTTCTCCCAAACAGCTGAGGTTAGTAGTTTACTCTATTCCTTTCCGTCTTATGGTACTTTTACGTACTGTGTACTTAGTCGCGCATTCTCGCGCTCCTACACATGTTACATAACGTCGAGCTGAAACAGTTACAAACTACAGTCAGGGATTACAGATTACACAATTGGGATCTGACAGAACCAAGTGTGTCACCTGACTGACTAAGGGAAGTGAAGCTACAGCGGTTTTCATAACGATAGATACCTTGCGACAAATTTTCACACACAGTGGGGTTCCTCGGCAACCGTGCCGAGTTTTCTTACTATAAAAATAATTATATTAATTAAAAAGTAAATCTGTTGCGACGCCAGCAAAAGCTGACAACTGATTCCATAACCCCAATACTGCATGATAACCCAATTTCCGAAGAGTTTTCCCTCGACTTAAGTATGAACCCCGCTCTGGGGTTTTGGGAGTCCGCCTGTGTATCCAAAATGGAAGGTATCTATCGTTATGAAAACCGCTGTAACGAAGTATCTGAGTCATAGTTTGGATGTGAGTTTGATGCGGTATCTGGCTGGTGAGTAGACTCAGATTAAGATCAACAGGTGAGAGTTCGGTGCACACTATGGTCCATTGTGGCGTGCCGCGTGACTGCGTATGTGACTTTGCTTGCCCCTTTGGCGGGTACTAGTGATTTGCCGGCCCAGCCTGGAAGCCGGAAGCCAGCCCAAGCCAGCCGCTGGAAGCCAGGCCGAGCTGGAGCCGTAAGTCAGGCTTTTGCGGCCTGTGGCTCAGGCTTGAAATTCTCTGGGCCGGGGGATACGGCCTGCATCTCGGCTTCAAAATTGCAGGCTACAGGCCGAAAAAAAATAAAATCAAACAACTGCCAGTCACAGTACATGTTGCCAACCTCCTCACAGTATGTACGCCCCCATTCTCTGTATGCTGCCCCTCTCTGATTCACCATCTAGTCGTCAAGTTCTCCTAACGTTTGAGCTCTGTGTCAGTGTGGCTCATTATTTTAATTCTCCAGCTTTCTGCACTTGTGCGCGGCACTATTGGCTGGAATAAAACGTGTTCCCAACTCATGCGACTAGTTATATGAAGTTTCGTGTCACGCGCAAATGTGCATGATTATTTCGACCACCTTCAACCACCCAACCTCGTTTCTGTTCCCGACCCCACCGCATGTCCACGCACGTTTAGCCCTTCAAGAGCAACACGTCCCTAACTATTGCAAACCAATATATGATGGCGCACGTCCCGCGGACGCGTGCGCAACACCTTGCGATGTATCGCATGCCCCAAGACCTGCACATGTCTTGGGTCTTTGTTCCTCTCAAAAATTCCCAAAGCCACGGCCTGAAAGCCGGGCCAGCCCAAGCCATGGGTGGCGGCTCAGGCCTCACATTTTCCAGGCCTAAGCCTCTCAAAGCTGGGCCTAAGCCGCAGCTTTCAGGCCAAGCCGGGCCGGCAAATCACTAGCGGGTACATATTGACAACTAGTTGGCACAGCCACCCTCGACCTTTCGAGCACAAGACTAACTCCTCGGTTTACGGAGGCTGACGGTTTGCTGAAAGATACACTGAATTTGTACGGGTGAAGGGGCCCCAACCTAGTAGTACTAGAAACAGGTACTACTAGTAGTCTATCGCTTCGTGCGAATCGTGCCCAGGACTCGGAGGACATGGTCCTCACAACAGAATGCACAATAGACATGGCGACTCAGTGTCTGCGCATACTAGCAGGGCAGAAACTGAGGCCTACACTACTAGGGGGAAGGGATTAAATAACGACTATAACTGTATAATAGGAGGTTATGCTCTGCGGAAGCAGAGCGACGGAATAACGAATCCGCCGACGAGTACGACCGGGAGGCGTAGGCTGGGCATCTGAACGACTCGAATAACAAATCGAGTCTCTGCGGTTACCGAGATAATAAGTACGAGGACTTGCGCGGGTCTGCACAACGTCCACACGAATCACAAAATAATACAAAATCACTTCAACAGAATAAGGGTCGCATTATCCATGGGACAGTTTCATTATGAGTCTTCTGTTATGGTAAGATTTACTTTTTATAAAATATTGTGTATATAATACTATTACTACTATCATAGCGCTCATGAAACGATTTGTTTCCTCAACCATTTCCGCATTTTCTGTTGAAGTGAGTTCTAATATTATCTTATCGATTGTTTCCTTCGTACCTGTATGGACTGTGTGCAAACCCGCGCAAGTCCGTTTGATTTACTGCCTCGGTTTGTTATTTTCGTGCGTTCGGATGCCGGACCGTATGTCCCGGATCCTCTCCCGGTCGTACTCGGCCGCGGATTCACTATACCGTCGCTCTGCGGAAGCAGAGCATAAAACTTCCAGCTATACAGTTTATATTTCCTACAGTTATATAAGTCTCTACTTCCTCTCAGTAGTACCTCAGCTTTTGCCCTGTTAGTGCGCGCAAACGCTGAGGTAAGTTATTCGTACACCACTTTATATTCGCCTGTGCTCATACGCTTCGTAGTTTATTGTCTTCTCGTGCAGGTGAATAGATCATGAGCTTTTGCCCTGTTAGTGCGCGCAAACGCTGAGTTTATTGTCTTCTCGTGCAGTGCAGACACATTCCGCGCGCACGATCACTCACTAACAAGTTTATTTGCTATCTATTCATTCCGAGCGCTCATACCTCGTAAGATTTTCTACGTATGTAACATCTACACGAACATGGCACCACCACGTGTCTCTCGTACCTTGGTGGCCCTCTGGAAGAAAAATTACCGTTCATCTGGAAGCTGGGGTTTGCGAAGTATTGTCCCACGGTGACCACCGACACGCTTGTGGTCTTACACGACGGCCCCCGGCTACAGCACCACACGAGCGTGCACCAATTAACCGTTGCTCTCGGCTCGTGGTGGTACATCTTAGATGGCAAACCCGGGAACATCAGGACTAAGCTTCAGCATCCGTCGAGATGGATAGCGTGAAGCCATCCGATATTTCTTCAGCACGCCGCTCCATGGAGATCATCTCAAGGGCGTCGTCGACCAAGTGTGAGTGTTCGAGACGGACTTTGGTCTCGGTCGGAGACGCTTTCCGGCGCAACATCAACACTCTAAAAAGTACAGAAAGTGAACCAGAAAGCTCTTTTCAGAGCGAGTGACACATACAAGCGACACGCCTGGAAATAGAACCAACTATCATCAACAAAACGAATGTGGCAGCCGGGAGAAATCGATCACCAGAGCGGAGGGCAGAACATACGCCATCGAAGAAGTAGCGCTAAGACCACGGCGCACCAGGGATGAGCTACGGCAAGACCTAGTTAATTGACCGCAGTCCGGATGGTCGTTGATGACCTCTTACCTGAAAAGACCGCCAATTGTCAACGCGTTCAAGGCAGTCATGATGACGTAGACCAGTATCCCTACGTGACAAGAACCAAATAAATAACGACAGTATGCATCGACGCAAATAAAGACCTGCCTTGTTTCAGAAAACTGTTGCCCAGTGGGCCGAAGATACCACGCTCCCGAACCCAGTGCTATATCAATTGGCCCTGGACATCATTAACCTGGACAAGGGGACGGTCACCAGACTCACCCAAAGCACGATGAACATATTGAGGCAATCGAAAAAGGTCGCAAGTATCTAGCAGAAAATTGGTTGAGGACAAGGTGATAGCAAACCATAAGTGACATCGTACAGAGATCATCTGAGTAAAAAAAGATTCTCGTGTCAGTATAATCAGACAAGCGCGCCAAAGTCCAAGACGCACTCCGACATGATAGGCCATGGGCACTGGTACTGAACTGACCCCATGTATTGCATTGGCCGGTACTTCACCGATACTCTTTAGATCTGAAACGGCAAAACAGCCGCTACTTTTGATGACCGGGGGCATGGGGGGCACTGATTGCATCGAAGAGTCAGGAGTACTCCTTCATAGACAAAGTTTTCGGTACAGACGAATTAAGTGTTTGCTTAGCACCCAAATCATAACGCCGACAAGACCCAAGTAGCTGATCAAAAGGACGGCAAGAACCCGTGTTTTCCTGCCAGAAAACGCGTATGTACGCAACATCAGAACGACTGAGGACACGGTGGGCACGGGTGTGAGCTTTTATGTAAACCAAGTGGACCTAATCACATTTACATTGTGCTGACAACATCTATAATTAAATCGTGAGGAGATATTCAAGGAGAAGAACGGGTGGGCGCACCGAAGGCATGGGACAGGCAAAAATAACGTGATAGTATGACTCGCAAACCTGTTGCTCATGGTCACCGACGATACCCCATAAGTGGAACGGTGCGATTGCCATTGGGTAATAGCGGGAAAATAGATATGCAGCTTTCACAATATTCCACGGAGCAGGGTATATCTGTAAGTTAACAATTACTAATCAATCGAGAACCCCTTCTGCATGAGAAGACTAAGATACATGCTTACAAGAGCGACTTCCTGGTCCAGCCTAAACACCAAAGTCAACCGGGTCTCAACTGAAGCGTCAATATTTAACGAACGATATGATCCAGTCATAGAAGCAGACGGCGTCTAGGAGACTTATCATCAGGATACGTCAGCGGGATGCGAGGAGAACATACAGGAAGCTAGAAATGGACTAGATTGGTCAACTTTGATGACATAAAGAGATAACGTACTCACCTATGAAGGAGTAACGTCCGCTACAGTAGATGCCGCCAGCACGAACGAGCAAAGCCTCTCTATCAGTAAATGACCCCCGAAAAAGAGCCAGGAGCGCACATAGTCAGTGGATTCGGGGCGGACGTGAATGGTTGCAGCGGGGGCAACTGTACCCCCATGGAAGTAGATAGAGGGCGGCGGCGACGCAGCCAAGTGGGGCAGCAAGTAGATATGTCTGAGCCAACTGGCAGGAGAGCTATGAGCGGAGTGTCGATAGCGTAGAGGATTGGTGATCTTTAAGCTTTGAGCCCCAGGCTTCGAGCTTCAAGGGGTGCCAGAGACGTCAATCGTGACTGGAGTTATCGAGAGAGTGGAGAAACAGTTGGCAGGAAAGCGGCAGTTGCCAGAACTAAGAGCCCGTCTGGTGTACGGTTTGTCTTGCCCGGCATCAGCCAAAAAAAAAAGGTTTGTTTTCTATTTGTTGGTCCCCGCAACATGACCGTTCGGTGCAGTTGATCGCGGCAATGGAGCGCCCGACCGCCCAGCCAGAAATAGAAACAGGTATGGACCCGTTTTTTTCCGTTGTTGGGCTAGACTTGATCAGCAAGGAGGTGACCAACCATACATTATATAATAAAATTGTGCTTATGTCATTGCTAATTGCACGCTCAACTTGTCTAAGGCGTGCAGGATTTGGGGTATAAAGTGGTGCATGTAGTCATGCAGGCCTCTGCGCGGTGCGAGATATTGTGAGGGTATTAGAAGAGGCCAAAAATGTGTCCCTATTAAATCTCTAAGGCTGCGCGCCAATGCAGCAAGATCGGGTACGCAAGCAGTGGGCAACACAGAGCCCTGGCTGAGGGTAGTCGGAAACAGTCGTGCACTCTTCCGCGCCACATGAAACTCCGCAAGTATGGTAACTTTGGTTGGGGAAGTGTCATGTTCGAGTTTCTAAGGCCGCCTGCGATCGTGGCATGCTGGGGAATGCAAATGAGGCGCCACACTGAGCTCTCTGAAGCCTCGTCGTTCGGGGGTCCGACTAAATATTTTTATTGCTGGAGCTGACCGATTTCTCCCACTCGTCAGACAGAGGTCGCGAGCGGCCATTTCAGAGGCGCCGGGACGGGCTCTAAATAGGGTTCGGGACATATTCTATATATCCAATTTCTAAGTAGCACACGTTCAAGTTGTCCGCCTGCTGGGCGCGCCGTGTTGTCAGTTTAGACGCTCCTCTCCTTTCCCCACCAATGACTGAGCCCGCTGATTTAAACCATCGTGACCTTGAAGCACAGGTCAATGGTCCATTGGCCCAAGGTGCGTATTTGCCATCTATTCTATTGAGTATGCTCGTCACACCAACCTCACGATGACAAAAAAGAGATAGAAGAAGTGTCTATCGCAGAGAAGCTAGACACAGACGAGAAGCTTGCGCCCCCAGCGAATCCGGAAGGTGTCCAACCTCTCAACGACAGTTGTGCCGTACCTGCCGAATCCCACGACCGCGACACGGACGAGTATGACGAAAGAGCGACCAAGTTCTGGTCCGTCTATGTGGAGGAGGCCGAGAGCCACGACAAGGCTCTCATTGGGACATGGAAGGACGACATGGAAGGAATCATCATTTTCGTGCGTCCGCCGTAAAGTTTCACATCATGATTAAACCTAGCTGACTAGGGATTGTCCGCCGTTTCCTCCCTAGGCCGGTTTGTACTCTGCCAGTTTGACTGCCTTCCTGCAACAGAGTTTCCCCAACCTGACCCCGAACTATGCACAGCAGAGCGCATACTATTCGCAACAGTCCGTGGTCCTGCTGGCGCAGATCTCCGCACAACTCGCCGTGAGCGGTTCGCCGCCGCCTGCCACGATTTCGCTGCCAACACCCTTCCCCGATTTCCATGTCACACCGTCAGATGTCAGAGTGAACGTGTTCTGGTTCATGAGCCTGGTTTTCAGTTTGACCGCTGCCCTCGCCGCAACAATTGTCCAGCAGTGGGTTCGCGACTACATGCACGTCTTCCAGAGGTACAACCATCCCCTCAAGCGCGCCCGGATGCGACAGTTCCTCTACGAGGGCGCGGAAAAGTGGTATATGCCGGTGGTAGTCGACGCAGTTCCGGCGCTCATCCACATCTCTCTCTTCTTATTCTTCATTGGACTCGCGGACTACCTCTCCAGCATAAACACTGCGACTGCGACTACTACCACGATTATGATCGCCATCTGTGCTACCCTCTATCTCTGGTGCATCATTGCTCCCGTCTACGACGCCCAATCCCCCTACCAGAGCCCGCTGTCCGGGATCTTCTGGCTACTCTTCCGAGTTATCCGCAGTCGTATTTACCGGGACTATGGCACACGTGGTACACGTAAGCCCATTAGCACCCACATGACGGCTGGTCGCGTGCAGCTGGCCATGGACGAATCCGACGACCGCAAGAGACGGGACGCGCGCGCGATCCATTGGGTGATCGATAGCCTCACAGAGGATAGCGAGCTTGAGCCATTCGTCCTTGGCATCCCTGGCTCATTCGATTCCAATTGGGGAAAAAAGGTCTGGGAGACCGTCGCGGCGGAAGAGGGTGATAGGGGCAATGGTACCGTGACTCCGCAGCTGAATGAGGTGACAGGAGTCGTGTCGCGTAGTCCCGGTGTTCCTGCCACATCGCCTATACTCGTACAACGTAAGAACATGATTCGGGACCTCAGCGGTCGGATCACGCGCCTGCTGAAGACGTGTACCAGTCCAGGCGTCTTACCAACGGAGGAAGTGCGACGCAGACGTGCCCGCGCGTGCGTGGACGCCTCCATGTCCTTTGTACTTTCCATCGACACCGACGACGATTGGGAGTGGTTTGTCCAACCCGAGATCATGTCCCAGGCGCTTACCTACCTCGGCAACGTCGAAAGAATCCGCGAACCGACCACCCTTGGCTTTGATGCGGCGTTCGCGGTGCGCTGGACGTGCATGTCCCTCATGACCGCGCGCAGGATGCTGAACACACCGTCGGTTTGGACCGCAGCGCGTCGTGTCATCACCTGTCTCGCCGAGGTGAGCGGGAGCAACTGTGAAGACGAGGACAAGGCGGCGGCTAGAATAACCAGGATCATCGACAATCACTTGAAGAGTGGGTGGGAGGCGGCGAATATCCTGCGCACTGCCCTCAATCGCAAGGTAGAGCCTGATAGGATGGAGGAGCAGTTTTTGGAGACCTTGAATGATTTCCAGACCAAAGATGCCATTAAGGACCTTGGAGACGCGTGGAGATCGCTTGGCTGGGCCGACAAGGTAGACGAGGCGATCATTGACCTAATGCGTACCATGGTAGACACCACAGGCGTGCTCGGATACCTAGTCCCGTCATGGGCCCCTGATTCTCGTCGAATCCCGCATGTCGGAATGCGCGCACCGCCCCCACACTTAATGCCCCAGTTCCTCCCTCCTCGGTTTCTTACTCAGCGGCTATGGCTCTGTGTCTGGGCGCTACGCAACATCGCGACTGCGGGTTGGGGCACCAGCCCTTATCACCCAAAGGCGTTGGGAGACTTATGCGCGCCGGAGATGGACGACTTGGGAATCAGGCGGGTCATGGACCCAAGCCCAGCCCCCATGAACGCCCTGCTCTGGCGTTTACAGGACCTACGCGACGGCGGCCATGTATTCGCGCTCGAGTTTTTCATTGCCACAGTCCGCACAACCAAACTCCCGCTACACCACTCTTCGCGACCCCTCTTCATCGGCACTTTCAAGAATCTCACGTCCGACTGGAAGGAGCATCGAGACACGCTTCGTACGCAACGCCTTCTGGTCCACCTCCTTCGACAGGTGCTCCCCAAATCAAACGAGACGCCAACCGAAGAAGTCCCCGCATATATCGTCGACGAGTTCCTGATCTTCATAGGGGAGACGTTGGCTGGGAAGAAAGGTCCCCATGTAGCCGAGGCCTTTCAGCTCATAGAAGACTTTGTTGGGCTCTGTGGCGGGACGCACGACATCGCACAGGATGCTCAGTGGATGATTTCGCCTCCAAAATCACCGGAGCCTCCGAAACGAGATCACAGTCCCACCTAATATTTTCGAATAGAGTCGATCATCTGTACCATTAGAGTTTTATCATCTTATTTGCTTGAGTTCTCCGTGCCATGAAACATCGACAGTGTCGCAAGGGGCATATTTTTGTGGGGCCTGTCGCTGAAGAACTGGACAGTGGCAATAGAGGACGTCTTCCTCTTCAAGATTCAGGGCGGTTTCTTCCTCCTTCAAGGTTGTCTATCACAGCGTCCTCATCGAGCTCAGCTGCCTGATTTGCGGGTGTTGAAGCGCAGAACTAACAAGCAAGAGATAAGCTTGGAAAGCTAGAGACAGACAAGTTACTTCAGAGGTAGAAGGAACTCTGATACCATTACTACACACCTAGAGACAGACAAGTTCTATGGAACGTCTTTATAAGTAAAGGTGAAAGGAGTAAGGTAGAGAAGGGAACTTACACTTCAGAGGTAGAAGGAACTCTGAAGTGTAGAGGCGAAAACAGCAGTCCTTTTATACAGGATGCTTAGCTAATAATGGTCTGTGCGCACTGGTGACCCAAACACAATACAGGTGGTCTGTGCGCCAGAGGGAGAAACGCCATTGGATGACTGAGAACAATAGCTGCCTAAAGCAGACAATACCGGTATCTTAACAATAGAAAGAACAATAAGAACCATATATGGATCTAACAATAAAGATAAACAAAAGCGGTCCGTATGAGTCCGGAATGTCCATAAGTCCATAAGGGACAGATACCGTATTTAGTATGTGGGCTGACTCAATCAGATCCCACGAGACATGTGACTTTAACAGTCACGTCTCAACATCCCTCCATGATAGAGACAGTCCACAAGAGTGGTGCAAGCATTGAGTGAAAGTGCCTTGGCAGAGCACTTTATTGCTTTACTGTACTATGAGAAATGTTTCGATTCTCTGGTTAGAAAGAATCTATGTACGCAGAAGTCCTGATAAAGGACAACTTTTTGGAGGTCTTCATGCACTGCTCTATGAGGATAATGTAGTTCTAAAGAACTACTTTTTGAAGAGCCATGAGCTGGGAGATAAGTTGGAACAGGTCCAACTTCTTCAGTTCTCTAAGAAGGGTTTTTCTTAGCTATTGAACTAGGAGTTCTGTTGCTAGTATACACAACAGTTCGACGTCCTAGGACCCATCTTTACACCATTCCAAGATCAGCAACCATTTTTTCAAAGGGTTCTCTGGGCAGTGACTTAGTAAGTCCATCTGCAACCATTTCCCCTGTGGGTGTACGTATCAGGTGTATGACCTTGTTTTCTACGTATTCCCTTACTACATGGTGCTTGATTAGGATGTGTTTTGAACGTCTCCCAGTGACGGGGTTGAGAGCTAAGTCCACAGCACCCTTATTGTCACAGTGCAGAGGAATGGGGGAGGTAACCTCATACCCCAGTTCTCCAAGGAAAGTGGCATACCACTGAGCCTGATTAGAGGCGTCTGAGAGGCTCATATATTCTGCCTCAGTGGTTGACTGCGCAATTGTCTTTTGCTTTCTGGTACACCAGGAAATGGCTCCATTTGCAAGCAGGTAGACAAAACCTGAGGTGGAGTGCTTTTCTTCCTGATCTCCCCAGGAAGCGTCGCAGTAGCCATGAAGGCCTTCACCACCATTGCTATTCCCTCCAGCATAGCGTAACGAGTAGTCCTTGGTGCTATTAAGATAAGCTAGGACATACTTGGCTAGGCGTAAATGCTGAGGTGAGGGGTTGGAAGCGAATTGGCTGAGGCGCGCAACAGCGAAGGAAATATCAGGTCTGCTTCCAATCTGCGCATATAGCAGAGACCCAATAATCTGTTGATACTTCTTAATCTCAGAAGTAGAGGCCTGATCTGTGTACTTGATCAAGTGTGCCTCGGCGCCAGAGGGAAGAGGGGTATATACCGGATTGGAATCAGACATTCCAAAGCGTTCCACCACATCGCGGATGTAGTCTGACTGGTTGATCTCCATGGTGCGGTTGGCACGATCTCTGGTGATGTTAACACCAAGATAGGATTGGATTTCTCCCAGGTCGGTCATCTCATATCGACTAGATAGAGATGCCTTCAGATCTTTAATCTTTGATAAGGAACTTCCGAGTATAGTGATGTCATCTACATATAAGATCACGAAAAGTGTATCACCCCCCTCTTGAAGATGATACACGTATACTCCTGCATCAGAGTACGTCCGCGTGAAGCCTAGGTCAACTAGGACCCCATGGAATTGCACATTCCATGCGCGGGAAGCTTGTTTCAGGCCGTAAAGGGCCTTCTGTAACCGGCACACAAGGTGCTCGGAGCCAGCTGTGACGAAACCGACTGGTTGCTCCATATAAATTTCTTCCTCCAGTTCCCCATGAAGGAATGCCGACTTGACATCCATCTGGTGAATATGCCAGTCTTCAAGCGTAGCCAACGCGAGAAGGAGTCGCAAGGACTCAAAGCGGGCAACTGGGGAGAAAGTTTCGTCAAAGTCCACCCCCTCTAGTTGGGTGAACCCTTTTGCCACTAGCCTAGCACGAAAGCGTCCATCTGCTTTCTTTTTGAATACCCATTTACACTTAACCACCTTCCTTCCTTCAGGAAGGGGTTCAAGCCTCCAGACATCAAGCTTGTCGAGAGCGTCCAGTTCATACTGGCACGCTTCAAGCCAATCGACAGCTTGGTCAGACTCCATAGCCTGCTTAAAAGTCTGCGGGTCCTTGTAGCCAGGAACCTCGGCAGCGTTTAGCAAGTCCATCATACCCAGTCTGCTACTCCCAGGCACAAATTCATCGTTCTCCTCTGTGTAGTAGCGAGGATTTGTGAATCGTACCCTGGTCCCACGCCTTGGGCGGGGGGGTGAAGTAACTAGCCCATTCCTCGGAGATCTAGGTGTTTCCCTAGGAGGAGAGATGTCCCTATTGAAGTTAGGGGCAGGGATTGGGGCAGTTACTACAGGCGGTCTCCCTTGCGAGCGAGTGCGAGGGCGCCTTGGGGTTGTAGGAGCAGGAGCTTGGGATGGAGGAGTGTGATATATTGTCTGGTCTGCGGGGTTTGGAGAAGTGTTGGGGGGTGTGCTAGGCTGTTGTACTGGTACTGCGGGCACCTGGACAGGTGGTAAGACAAAAACTGGTGTCTGAGGTGCCGCAGGGGCAACAGCTGGCGTAGGCTGACTAGGCACTACAAAGAATATCTCACCGGCAACAGCAGCCCCTTTAGCAGGTTCGCCGGACACGGGAGAAGTAATAGGTTGTTTGGAGTGATTAGTCAGGTCACTCAGGGATGGGAAGGTAGCTTCGTCAAATGTAACATCTCGTGAAGAGACGAAGCACCGGCTATGTCTATCCCAGAGTTTGTAACCCTTTGAATTGGGTTCATAGCCCACAAACACGGCTTCCTTTGATTTAGGGTCTAATTTGCGCCGGTTGTGTTCTGGTACATGATAGTAGGCTTTACAGCCAAATACTCTAAAGTAAGAGACATCTGGGACTGTACCATCCCAGAGCTCCAGCGGAGTTTTCCACTCATTGGAACGGGTGGGAGTGCGATTGTAGATGTGCACTGCAGTTTGAACTGCTTGTTCCCAAAAGCCAAGGCTAAGACCTGCATGGTGAAGCATGCTGGTGCCTTTTTCCATGATAGTGCGGTTAAACCGCTCGGCTCTCCCGTTCTGTTGTGGAGAATAAGGCATCGTAAGCATATGCTCAATCCCTTCCTCCAGAAGAATGTCTTTAAGGACATTGTTGACATACTCGCCACCACGATCTGAGTGCAGGGTTTTGATGGGCTTATTTTGTTGTTTTTCAGCCCATGCCTTGTAGTGTAGGAAGGCACCCGTAAACTCGTCTTTGGACTTCATAGGGATGACAACTGCAGCTTTTGAGAAGTCATCTATGAAGGTGGCAAAGTATTTGTTGCCCTGGATAGAGTTACTCTGTAGTGGGCCAACAAGGTCACTGTGCACAAGTTCAAGGGATTCTTGTGCACGCTTCTGGGAAGGAGGAAAAGGTTTGCGGGTGGACTTGCCAAGTTCACACCCATGACAGGGACCTTCTTCCTCAGGGGATTCATCTATGTTAAGTCCTTTTACGGACTTCGGAGCATATCTTTGGAGCGCTTCTTTGGACATATGTCCCATGCGCTGATGCCAGACATCAAGGCTAGCAGATGCAGTTGCTTGGGCATTTACTTTATGGTGCCCATCAAGCCAATATAGGCCTGAAGCCTTGTGTCCTTCCGCAATGGTTTTCCCATCATACCTTATAGCAAAGGTAGTGGCATCAAAACTTACTATGGCCCCCTTAGCTGTTAGGGCAGGGGTGGACAGTATACGCGAATGCGTATTAGGTAGGTGCAGCACATTGGAGATTTTTAGGTCATACCCAAAGTTGGTATGGATTGTTACTGTTCCAGTACCAACACTCCTTAGCAAGGAGTTATCTCCTAGAAGTACTTCAACACCTTTGTGAGGGGTGTAGGTGTCGTAGTCTTCTATGTGAGGGGTAAAGTGTGCTGACGCCCCACTGTCCATCATCCATTTTGATGCAATCTGGGCACTATGTGTACCCATCGTGTAAAGGGAAACCTGAGGTACTTCATGTACCTCCTCTATTTTGCCAGAGCCATTGACTATAGTAAATAGTCGACTCTTTGGTACAGGTATGCTATTTAACCTGTTTGCCGGAAGTGAGTCCGGCACCTCTACTGTGGTATTCTGGGCGGCCTTCGCCCGCTGTCCTGCCTTCCCCTTCTTTGCATTCTCCTGGTCCCGTTTAAGTTTGTAACATTCTGGCTTTTTATGGCCAGGTTTTTTGCAGTAGTGGCAGATTATGTCCGAAGACACAGAGCTGCCTGATGGCCGCGCCTCATGAGCGTGAGGGGCCGAAGATTTCTTGACGGGGGCGACCTTATTGTAGGACGCCACGGGACCAGCGAGACGGGATTCCTCATTGATGAACCTGTTGATGAGGTCCTGAGGTTGGAGGTTAGAAGGGGGGCCAGAGGCCAGGATGGTACCAGCTATGGTGCTGTAAGATGGGGGGAGCGCGTCTAAAAGAATGAAGGACATTTGCATGTCCGAGACGGGCATTCCCTGCTCCACCAGGGTGTTCCTCAGGTCCAGCATTTTTTGGAGCTGAGGCAGGAAGGGGCTACCTTCCTGAAGCTTGGTATTTGCCAGGCCCACCCAAATATTGAAGGTGGCCATAGAGCCAACCTGACCATAAAGGTTCTCCAACTCCACAAACTTGTCATGGACCGTTGGGAAGATGTGGGAGGAGTGAATACCAGATAGTACCTCCGTTGTCACTGATAAAAATAGGAGGCCAGTAATGACCTCTTCTTGTTTTGCCCAAAGGGCAAGGATGGCGAGTCCTTCATCTGTGGGGCCAGTGGGCCCCACAGCACCTGCTGCAAGGGGGGGATGTTGGGGCACAGAGGCAGGAGCACCGTGTGTAAGGTGCCTGCTGCACCCATTCATCAACATGAGGGAGGTGAAGGTGGCAGACCAAGTCTGCCAGTTGGTGCCATCCAACTTGGCGAGGGTGACGGACGGAGGGAAGACGAGATGGAAAGACATTGAGATGTTTGTAAATCTGGTTCCGAGGAGCAGTCAGAACCAGCTCAGATCTTGGTAGAGAAGGTAATGGTCCAGCCATAGGAGCGCTATACTCCATAACACATATGGTGTCATGCCTCAAGTATGTGCGACTTGGGTATAATTAAATAGTGGAATCATTGTACTGATGGCTGCCTTATACTAAGATCCACAAAGCCCAAATGTTACTATGGGTAATAGTCATGCAACAGCTTTGTTGGCTTCGACGGAATAGGAGCTTTTGGTCCGGCGAAGGACTACTAAGTCTCTGTATCCCTCAGCCTTACAGCCTTGATGCTGGGGCTACTAAGGATCTATAGTAAAGGGTAGTACCCTAGAGAGGAGCCAACAGCAAGTTCAAGAGACAGTGATAGGGATCAACTCCCATAACAACTGAATCTTCCGTCTGTGGAGTCTCTAGAACAGACCATTAAGGGTCTTGGTACTAAGCAACTAGACTAGTGATACATGCTATGCAGCGAATCCTGCACAAAGGGAGCGAATACTTCTCCTAGCAGAGGTCTAGTCATAGCTACTATGTATAGTACTAAAGTAGCGTCTCCTAGTTGTATCAGAGGGAAGGACTTCTGGGTTTGACTATTAACCAGGCCTTCACACCCCTTAAAGTGACCCAGGTATTAACCGAGTATCACCCAACCATTAGAGAGGCCTATAGCCGCAAGGGTCTTCCCCTATTGGCCTATGAAAGCACTTCCGGACGAAAACCGGGTAAAGAAAATATAGTAGTGCGCACAGAGGAATTTGAGGTTATGTAAAACCTCTCATGAGAACCTCCTTAGGAGGCTAGCCAAAATGGCACATGACCGAAGTCATGGTGGACAAGAAAGAAGGGGATGTGTCGAAAGAGGATAGAGGATGCTCACTGGAGGTGTAGGTGACGACAAAGGATATGTGGTCGGCTGAGTGAGCAGGTGACACAAGTAGATCTGATAAGAGCAAGTTAGTTATTAGGCGTCAGGGCCCATAACCTGTTGAAGCGCAGAACTAACAAGCAAGAGATAAGCTTGGAAAGCTAGAGACAGACAAGTTACTTCAGAGGTAGAAGGAACTCTGATACCATTACTACACACCTAGAGACAGACAAGTTCTATGGAACGTCTTTATAAGTAAAGGTGAAAGGAGTAAGGTAGAGAAGGGAACTTACACTTCAGAGGTAGAAGGAACTCTGAAGTGTAGAGGCGAAAACAGCAGTCCTTTTATACAGGATGCTTAGCTAATAATGGTCTGTGCGCACTGGTGACCCAAACACAATACAGGTGGTCTGTGCGCCAGAGGGAGAAACGCCATTGGATGACTGAGAACAATAGCTGCCTAAAGCAGACAATACCGGTATCTTAACAATAGAAAGAACAATAAGAACCATATATGGATCTAACAATAAAGATAAACAAAAGCGGTCCGTATGAGTCCGGAATGTCCATAAGTCCATAAGGGACAGATACCGTATTTAGTATGTGGGCTGACTCAATCAGATCCCACGAGACATGTGACTTTAACAGTCACGTCTCAACAGCGGGCTTGGCGGGCGCAGCGATCAAGGCAGCGATGTCCAAGGCACCAGAAAACGAGATAGGGCCAAGGCTAGACATTGAAAGTAACACTAAACTCTGTCTGGAGGCAGTTGCAGGACACGAAGGGTCAGATTGTCCGTCCAGTTCTAACCCACAACAGAAGGACAAAAACGACGCGCACTGACAGCATGATTCTGTCTTTACAAGAAAAGATTGTAAAAAAGTGATGACTAATACTTAAAGATTTTATAAAATCTGTACTCGGAAAATTATGGTAAATGGACTTTAAGTCCATTCAGGGATTATCAGATGAGAAAAACTGTGAAAAGACTTAACAATTACATATGCAAAAAACATATAGCTTATGTCACAATTGTCCTCAAGAAAAGCTGTGGCATGAATTTAAAGTCTTTCCACAATTTCTCAAAAACAGAAAATCCCTGAAAAGACATAAAGTCCATACCTGTCACACCTGTCACGCATTTTTTCACAGTCCATTCTGTGGCCACATTCAGAAAAGATTTAACGTTTTTTCATTGAAAAATAACTTAACAATTTCTGCTACACAAGACTCCATGGAAAAATTTAAAAGTTATCACAAAATCAGTAAGCCAGGTTACCTGAAACTCACATAATATATTATTTAGGGAAACTATTTATAGATAATATATTCAATAAGTGTCAGAATTGGAGACTAACAGTGTCAGAGAGTTGGAGTGTCAGAGTGTCAGAGAGTTGGAAAGTCAGATTGTCAGAGTGTTGGAGAGTCAGAGTGTCAGAGTGTCAGAGTGTCGGAGAGTCAGAGTGTCAGAGTGTCGGAGAGTCAGAGAGTCAGAGTGTCGGAGAGTCAGAGAGTCAGACAGTCAGAGAGTCAGAGTGTCAGAGAGTCGGAGTGTCAGAGAGTCAGAGAGTCGTAGAGTCAGAGAGTCAGAGAGTTGGAGAGTCAGAGAGTCAGAGAGTCAGAGAGTCAGAGAGTTGGAGAGTCAGAGAGTCAGAGAGTCAGAGAGTCAGAGAGTTGGAGAGTCAGAGAGTTGGAGAGTCAGAGCGTCAGAGTGTCGGAGAGTCAGACAGTAAGACAGTCAGAGTGTCTGAGTGTCAGACAGTCAGACAGTCAGACAGTCAGAGAGTCAGAGAGTCAGAGAGTCAGAGAGTCAGAGAGTCAGAGAGTCAGAGAGTCAGAGAGTCGGAGAGTCAGAGAGTTGGAGAGTCAGAGTGTCAGAGTGTCGGAGAGTCAGACAGTAAGACAGTCAGAGTGTCTGAGTGTCAGACAGTCAGACAGTCAGAGTGTCAGAGTGTCAGACAGTCGGAGTGTCAGACAGTCAGAGAGTCGTAGAGTCAGACAGTCAGAGAGTTGGAGAGTCAGAGAGTCGGAGAGTCAGAGAGTTGGAGAGTCAGACAGTCAGACAGTCAGACAGTCGGAGAGTCAGAGAGTCAGAGAGTCAGAGAGTTGGAGAGTCAGAGAGTCGGAGAGTCAGAGAGTTGGAGAGTCAGAGCGTCAGAGTGTTGGAGAGTCAGACAGTAAGACAGTCAGAGTGTCAGAGTGTCAGACAGTCAGACAGTCAGAGTGTCAGAGTGTCAGACAGTCGGAGTGTCAGAGAGTCAGAGAGTCATAGAGTCAGAGAGTCAGAGAGTTGGAGAGTCAGACAGTCAGAGAGTCAGAGAGTCAGAGAGTCAGACAGTTGGAGAGTTAGACAGTCGGAGAGTCAGACAGTCGGAGAGTCAGAGAGTTGGAGAGTCAGAGCATCAGAGTGTTGGAGAGTCAGACAGTCAGACAGTCAGAGTGTCAGAGTGTCAGACAGTCGGAGTGTCAGAGAGTCAGAGAGTCATAGAGTCAGAGAGTCAGAGAGTTAGAGAGTTAGAGAGTTGGAGAGTCAGAGAGTCAGAGAGTTAGAGAGTCGGAGAGTCAGACAGTCAGACAGTCAGACAGTCAGACAATCAGAGAGTCAGAGAGTCGGAGTGTCAGAGAGTCAGAGAGTCAGAGAGTCGGAGAGTCAGAGAGTCGAAGAGTCAGAGAGTCGAAGAGTCAGAGAGTCAGAGAGTCGTAGAGTCAGAGAGTCAGAGAGTTGGAGAGTCAGAGAGTCGGAGAGTCAGACAGTCAGACAATCAGAGAGTCAGAGAGTCGGAGAGTCAGAGAGTCAGAGAGTCAGAGAGTTGGAGAGTCAGAGCGTCAGAGTGTCGGAGAGTCAGACAGTAAGACAGTCAGAGTGTCTGAGTGTCAGACAGTCAGACAGTCAGAGTGTCAGAGTGTCAGACAGTCGGAGTGTCAGAGTGTGGTGAACTCACTGTCACTCGACAGCGAGGGATACGGTTGAAGACGACGGCGGGCGAGGTAGAGACGGAGAGAGCGTCGAAGGGGGCGAAGAGGAGGCGTCTTGGCTCAAAGAAGATAGTGGCGCACACAAGGTGGGCCACTCGAAGGAGCTGAGAGGCAAGAGAGGAAGATGTCACAAGTGGACAGTCTGAGGGACTGTCCGATAGATTGCGCTGGCTTATATACTACAGGGGATGGTCTGTGCGTAGGTTTAGGGCAGGCTTAGGGCCTGTCCACGAGTGCTGCGCAATACTGTGGATTGGAACATTCCAGAGGCGAGTTATTAATACTGTCCAATCAGAATAAAGGATAAGCATGGTACGACTGCGCCGCAGTTGATGACGCCATATTGTGCCATAGTGGCGTGATTCCGCAGTAACTGCGGAACCTGTGATTAGAACACGTGTTCCTTGTGACTTGGTTGATTATCTTTGTTGATTGATAAACGATCAACCGTTGGTTGATATGCGTGCACCAGCACATGTGACTTTGGAAAGACAGGGTAATCACGTGACACATCATGTGACTGTCGGAGAGCGAAATTCAAACTCCGATTTCGGATTTCTCCTTTAGGAAGTTGATGACATAAGCCCGGTCTGATCCGGACCGGTCCTAAGCGCCTTGAGTCACGACCAGGTTTATAGGTTCGTGACAGTATCCCCTTTTTAACGTCGTGCTATTCCACTAGCACTAGTTGTTTTTGGTTTAGGGGCACTGGGGTTGGCCTTGTGGAATTGACTAACAAGGTCTTGTGCATGGGTCATTTGGGAGGAGGGGAGCCAGGAGTTTTCGGAGTCAGGATACCCCTTCCACTTGATCAAGTAGAGTATGCCCTTCTTGTTAGGCGATACCTTGGATTGCAAGACCCTTTCAACCTCGTAGTGTTCATCTTCCCCTTGGATGATTTCAGGGGGTGGTCTGGTGAAGTTGGGGCCATGCGTAGTGTTTTCTTTGTATGGAGAGATCAAGGAGTTGTGGAAGACTGGGTGAATGCGCCATGTCTTTGGGAGTTGAAGCTTGCAATTGACTCCCCAGGTAGAAATGACTTTAAAGGGGCCGTGGCGTCGTGGAGCAAGCTTAGCCTTGGGGTGGGTAGTATGGATGTTGGTCCCTTCCAGCCAGACTAGATCGCCTATCTTGAATTCGTGAGAGGGGGTCGGTGTTTTTGACCCTTTCATGACTTCCACTGCTACCTTAAGAGCTGCGGTAACTTCAGAGCGGATTTGATTTAGTGCGTTTAGTCTCTCCTCGGCTGCAGGTATTTTGGTGGTGAAGTGGGTAGGGGGGATGAACTCTGGTTTGTATCCATACCAAACCTCAAAGGGTGATTTGTGGGTTGCGCTATGTTGTCGGGCATTGTGTGCGAATTCCATGAATGGGATTAGATCCACCCAGTTATCTTGTTGGAAGTTGCAGAAGACACGAAGGTATTGTTCAAGTTCCTGGTTAACGCGTTCGGTTTCTCCATCAGTTTGTGGATGGAAGGCTGTAGATAACGTGGATTTGACTCCGAGTTTGTTCCAAATTTCTTGCATGACTTTTGATGCAAATTGGGGGCCTCTGTCGGATATGACTTGTCGAGGAAGGCCAGTGCGTCTCCAGACATTGTCTAAGTAGAGTTGGGCTGTTTCGTCTGCAGTGATAGTTTTGTTGCACGGGGAAATGACTATTGCTTTGCTGAGTCAGTCAACCACTACAAATAGTGAATCGTAGTTGTGGGATAGGGGAAGGTCGGTGATGAAGTCCATTGTGATGGTTTCCCATATTTCTTCAGGTATTGCATTTGGTTGTAGGGGTACTTGGGTACGTGGTTTGATTTTAGTGGTTTGACATGTGGCGCATCCATCGACATAGGTTTTAACGAATGTTGATATGCCTGGCCACCAGAAGTCTCGAGATATTAATTCATAGGTCTTCCATCGCCCTGGATGTCCTGTGGCAATGTGGTCGTGGTATGTTTTAACAATGTCTCTTCGTAAGTTGTCGTCTTTTGGAACGTAGACTTGTCCCTTGAACAAGATAATGCCGTCTTCCAAGTTCCACTCTTCTAGACCCTTAGCTAGAGATCAGGGGCCATTTTTTAGAAGAGATTCTAGGGCCATGCTGACTTCCTTGTCATAGGTCTGGGTGTTTTTGATACGTTGTCGGAGGGTGGTATTACCGTGAATGGTTACTGCAGTTCTTTGTACTGCGTTGATGGAAAAATATTTGGTGTCCAGGAGCACTCGCTTTTCATCTTCATCCACTATCCCCTTTTTATGATCTGGACGCCGAGACAGTGCATCAGATTTGTTCTGCGTTCCTGGTTTGTGGATGATGATGAACTGGAAGCGAGAGAGGAATAGGGCCCAACGGGCTTGTCGGCGGGAAAGCTTTTGTTTCGTGGTAAAATAGACAAGGTTGCCATGGTCAGACCAGATTTCAGTAACATCATCCCGCCCTTCCAGGTAGTGGTGGAAAGCATGTAGGGCATGGATGATGGCAAGAAGTTCTTTGTCGCAGATTTCGTAGTGACGCTCGGCAGGAAGGAGGGATTTAGAAAGGAAGGCGACGGGGTGCCAACGTTGCAAGGCATCAGGTTGTTCCAGAATGGCACCGGTAGCAAAATCACTTGCGTCAGTGATGAGGCAGAAGGGTTTAGAATGGTCAGGTAGGGCAAGGACAGGAGCCTTGGTGAAACATTCGATCAGGGTGTGGAAAGCGCTTTCCGCCGCAGTACCCCAAGAAAAGGGGACATCTTTCTTGGTTAGGTCAAACAATGGACGGGCGATCGTGGAGTAGTCTTTAATGAAGCGTCGATAGAAGTTGCAAAAGCCTAGGAAGGCTTGTACTTGTTTGACGGTGCGTGGAGTGGGCCATTGAGTAATGCCTGCAACCTTTGCAGGATCCATAGAGACTTGGCCGTCGGAAATAATAATTCCGAGGTATTCAACTGAGGTTTGTGCAAATGTACACTTTTCAGGTTTTAGGTAGAGGTCGTGGCATTCCAGTCGTTGAAGCACGTTGTGCGTCAATGCTGTGAGTGAAGTGATATCTTCCGTGAAGATCAAGATGTCATCGAGGTAGACCACTACATGACCACCGTCGATCAAGGGCTCGAAGAGTTGGTTCATGAATGTTTGGAAAGTGGCGGGGGCATTGCAGAGGCCAAAAGTCATTACGGTAGGCTCGAAAAGACCTAAAGATGTTTTGAAGGCTGCCTTATATTCATCGCCTTCGCGGATGCGGATATTGTTGTAACCCCAACGAATATCTAGTTTGGTGAAGTAACGAGCACCGTGAAGTTTGTCAATGAGTTCGGGGATAAGGGGGAGAGGTGCTGCGTTCTTTATGGTTATATCATTGAGGGCACGGTAGTCTTGTACAGGTCGGAGTTTGCCATCCTTTTTGTCGACAAAGAAGAATGGGGAGGCCATAGGTGACTTGGATGGTCGAATGTAACCTTTCTTTAGGTGTTCAGAAATGTACTCTTTGAGGGCATCGGATTCCTTTGGCGTGAGTCGATAAATGCCACAATTCTTCATAGTGGCTCCTGGTTTGAGATCAATTGCGTGATCCCAGGGCTGATGTTGGGGTAGTCGGTGGGACGCGATTTCGCTGAATACCTTAGTATATTGTTGGAAGTGGCTCGGGATGTGGTCGGTGGAAGGCTTAGGTGCAGTGCGTGCTGCTATCTTGGTGCTTGTAGTTACTTTTGCTCGGATGGCAAGGTGGTCATACTTGCTAAAGCTGTGGATCCACAGCCAGGGTTCGCAGGCGTCGCCAACGAATGTCGGTTCCAGAGGTTCCATCTCATCGTTTGTGGGGAGGCAAGTTTCTTGGTTTGTGTCAAGTTCAAGAATGTTGATAGTTGTGTGTCGTGTTTGTGGAACTTTTGAAGAAAGGACAACTGCTGAGGAGGATAGGGTGCAGGTTTTTGGACATCTTGTGAAGGCTATCTTGGGTTGATGCCAATCAATTTCAGGGTTATGTGCTTGGAGCCAATCCATTCCTAGGATTATATCATGCTCTCCTAGAGTAGTTGCATAAAGCTCCACGGTTTCGTCGTGGTAGTTGTCGTCCGAAGTTCTGATCCGTAGTCTCTGGATCGTAGTATACTTAACAGATCCCGTCTTGTTGGGAGACCCATCCACGTTTCTAACTGGTAAGGGTTTAATTAGTGTCCGCATTGTTAGGTTGTTTGCTCGTGCAAACCCATCATCCACGATGATGCCCTCCGCGCCACTGTCCAACAGGGCACGGGCACTGATTTCTTTGCCAGACTTCTTTCCTACTAGTGTAACTCTGAGAACAATTGAAGGAGCTCTCCTATTCCGAATTGTTTCTACAGGTACATGCTCGGCTCCGAGCGTCTCTAGTAGGGAAAGGCCATGTACAACGCTACTGGCACTAATACTTCCAATCGACAGTGCTACGATGGAAGAGCCTAAAAATCCTCATTAATAGGCACCGAACGTGGACGTGCATCCGGGTCAAAAGGGAGTATCTCTCGATATACCGCTCCTATGTTTGCTGGGTGGTCAGTAGGTGCTTCCTCCTGACTTGGTTCATCAACAAAGGCGCCGCGCGCCCTAGCGTTGTTGTTGGATTGGCCTCCTTTGGCCTTCATGGCTGCCGTCTTGGCGTGACATTCTTTAAGTACGTGGCCTGGTTTGCCACAGTACAGGCAGAGTTTATTCTTGAAGCGATACTCTCGCTCTTCCTTGGTAAGTTTGGCTTTTGGTTTAGTGGTGCGCGATGAGGAGGCGTTGACATTTACGCTATCGTCCTCCGCCAGGACTGCTCGCCCTGAAGTAGGCTTATGGGTTTTGTTAAACTGGTTAATGGCATGACCAGCGTAAATTCGATAGGCGCGATCAAATTCTCGTGCTTTCTCAACAAGGGTGTCGAAGGTGGTAGGGATGGGGGATATGCCAAGCAGTTTCATGTTTAAAGCCGTTGGGATAGCTTGTCGGAAAGCATACATTTTGGTTTGTTCGTTTGCACCACTTCGTGTAGCATGGGTTGACCACTCTTGGAACCATTCGTTGAAAGGTCGGGTCCCCATTTTTAGAGAGTACATTTTGTTGGTGGATTCCATGGCAGTGTGACCAGGAACGAAGTGTGCATCAAAGTCGGTTTTGAACTGTGCCCAGGTGCCAAAGGATACTGCCGCTCCTCCAGTTGGGTTCAAGGCTTTCTTTTGTCTATCTTGAGCCCATTCTCCAGCTGAGGTCCCAACCTTGAAGTAGGTGAGAGCAGTAGATATCTTTTTATTGTCTGTATTAAAGATATCTTGGTTTAGGTGGAAGTAGTTGGCTAGGTTGTTCCAAAAAGCTTCAGCATGGTTGGGCTTGCCATCAAAGGGCTCAGGCGCTGCGCCTAAGATTTTTGCAGGTGCAGGGGCTGCCATTGTGGTGGGTACAGGAGGAACGGATAAGGGGGGTGCTGAGGAAGAGGCTTGAACAGTTAGGGGTGGTGATGGGAGTCGATGTGGTGGAACTATTGCAGGGAAGCGACTTGGGCCGGAGGTACTAGGGGAAATCTGGGGCGTCGAGGGTCGGGAGGTTACTTGGGAGAGTAGACCAGAAAGTTTCTTTGTAGTAGTATCTAGGATTTGTGATACTTCTTCCGTATCACTTTTCGAATCGTCGGATTCACTAGGTGTGTTGAAGTGGACTGGTTTGTTGTTTAGGTAGATCCACTGCTTGTTTACAAAGTTCCAACGGACGTTCTTTCCTTTGAAGATGGCGTGTAGGGTGTTGTAGTTCACGTTCTCAACTTTTTCGATATCTGGAAAGGCTTCTTTGAGGTCCTGGAAAACAATTTGATGTTGGGTAGCAACTATTGTCCACGGGTGTTTTCCTGTAGGACTGGATATATCCTCTTCCTTCCACTTGGCGTAGTAAAGATTGTCGGTAAGGGAAAAATAGGGGTCAAAGAAGTATACTGGGATATGGGTTTTTTCTTCTGGTGTGAGAGGTCGTTGTGTATTCATTCACCTCTTCTGGTGAGGTGGGTGACAGTCCAACTGTCCAGGTTCCAGGGGTAGTAGACCTTGTATGCAGGGAGGAGGATAGCTCTATCTGGACGATGGGGTCTTTGTGAACGACGGATCCAATGGTATTCTTCCCAAATACCAAAATGGGTCAGGGTTGTCTTACTTCTCCACAAGAAGTCTTGGAAATACAAGGGGCTTGTCGAAACCTCGCTTATGCGCGTAAGTGGCTGGGAAAAATACAGGGTTTCAAGATTGTGCCGGTTTTGGTACAACAGAGAACAGTGTCTTCTGAACACGTCGAGTTCTCGGGGGGTTCGGGTTGGTAGGCTCTTGGTTACTAAGATAGCCTCCGGGAGATGACAATGGATTTCTCGGGGTTGGGTCTCAAGATACTGAGCTTCGTCACTGCTCGTGGAATGCTGCCTCGCAGTCGGAGTTGCTTGGATACTGGGGTACACCGGTTCACTTGGACCGGCTTGGTTAATACTCGGAAGGGGGATCTGGGTGTTGGTAGCTCGACGAGCTCGGGGGGCCCTTCTTGGGGTTACAGGGGTACTCGGGGTGGAGGCTATGGGCCGATCGTCTACTTGGAAGCGACGATGAGTTCTTCTTTGGGCGACGTGTGAAGATGCCAGGTTAATTGCCCAATGAATTGGATCCAGGGTTTTTGGCTCGGAAAATTGTCAAATTTTACACTCGTAAAATTTTTCTCAACAATCTATACTATCTAGTCCTTTTCTCTATAAGGTAGATAGTTAACTCCAGGGGACCACAACACTACGTTGGGGGGTGTCGGGGGGGTGTCAGGACGATAACCGCAGGTACAGACTTCTTGAGAGCACCAACAGGGGCCTGAGGTCAGAGTTGGTCCCCAACCGTCGTTAGGACTGGGTGGCTGGTTAGTGTCTCCATTGTGAAGGGAGATGTCAGAGTCTGTAGATTCGTCTTCAGTTTCAGGGGAACTAGGGGGAAGCCGATCTGTAATTCGGTGGAGCAGGGGCGGAGTCCGGAAGGTTTCTCTGGCGTTGAGAATTGACACTAATTCGGGGTCGTCAGAGGTTGAAGGAGGGTAGTGCCAGGTACTAGGGTTGACAAGGTTCCGGTCAGGATTGGTCAAGGTTGTTTCCCACACGGAGGTGGCAAAGGAATAAGTCAACTCTGAGCTATCGGAGATGACTAGACGGGGGGCAGAGTCGGGGTGAATGACCACTCGGATTTCTTGGAAGGAAATCTGTATTTCCTGATATGTGAGGCAGAGTCGGTCGACAAAATGAAGAGAGAAACCGTCTTCTAGTTGCTGGATATAGTGATCGCGACGAGGGGGAACGTGGACAAACCAAAGATAGTCGCTCTTGGCCCACACTAGGAGTTGGTCTGTCGGATGATTGGTGGCAGAGACGGAGTTGGAAAGGTGCCAATACAGGAGTTGTTCGTCGGCAGCCTTGACAATGTCGGAAAGGTCGTCAATAAACTCGTGGTAAACCCTTTCAGGGATGACTTCTCCAAAGTCAAAGAGGTCGATGAGGGTTCGTAAGGCGGTAGGGGGTTCTGTCCAACAGTCAAGACGGGGGTTATCAATGAGGTCATAAGTGGAAGTGACGGGGTAATAACGGTCAAGTTGCCGCTGCCTGTGGGATTCAAAGTTAACTTGGGCTCGTGTGAGCCTTTGTTCTTCAGGTAAGTTGAAGGTGAACGGAGTGGAAGGAGGCACTTAAATCACTCGATTTAAGTCCAAATTCTAATAAGTAAACACTTACTTACTTTGCGTTGCACTTAAAACACTCGTTTCAAGACAAGGCAAATATATAACCACTTATCTAAAGTGGCTGGTCGTCGGGGAAAGTGGAAATGAAACTAAAAGGGTCCGCAGGGATACGAGGCGAAAGACAATAAGCAAGAAGGTGGGGGGCAGAGCGCACTAGGTCTTCAAAGAAGTAGGCCTGGTGGTAAGCGTAAATTTGTCCGTTAAAAGCAAAACGTAAGTGTCCGTAAGTGGTCACGATCCTCCCATCTAAGAAGTCCTGGATCTCTAGCGTCACTAGAGAGTCAATATATCCGGCCCTGTGTACGTTAGTGAGGGGGGCGAAGGCACGTCTCAGTCCTTCCCTGAAATCGTATCAGATAGTTCCGAGGGGGGTGTCAGGGGAGGGAAGGTCGTAGATGGCCTTAGAACAGATGTACAAGGGAGGAAAGTCGGGGTGTTGAGCGGGGTCAACGATGCGCGGGAAAAGGGTGTAGACGTGAGGGGGAAGAAGACGGAAAGGGGTAACAGAAGGGAAGACCGGAGGGAAATTAGCGAGTGAGGTGGCGAGGGGAACTTTACTAATCAGTTCCCGGAGGGTCGTGGAAGCGGGCCGCCAAGATTCTCCTTGGGGGGTGACGACGGCGATGTACTGGTGGGGGTGTTCTCCTTGGGAAAGGAGGCAAGGGGGCGCCTGGTAGGCGGTGGGACCGAGGGGCGGAAGGTTCTCTTGTTCGGGGTGGGGGGCCGGAGGAAAGACGGGGCCTTGTTCTGCTACTCGCTCGTAGTTAATCGGCGAGTCGGGGGTCGCAAGGCGGGAGGGGACCGGAACAGGAGACGGAGAGCGACGAGGAAACGGAGGAAGAACAGGAGGTGGCGAAGGAGAGCCACGAAGGGAAACAGGAGGGCGGGGGGTCGGGACTCGGAGGGGAGGCGCAGACTCGGCGCAGGGTTCAGGGGATAAGGGGACAAGGTTCCCGTTGAGGTCAATGATCTCGAGGACCTCTTCGTAGAACTGGGCGATGCTGGGGGACAGGGAACGAGGGGACGGACGAGGAGTGGCTTCTTCAGCCGGAGCGTAGGGGTAGACTAGTTCGGGGGTTGCGTCCCGAACAAGGGCAACAGGGGCGGGAGGCTCGTTGCCTCCGAAGGTGGCAGGGGTGTAGGGGGCGGTGAAGCGGAGGCTGTCAAGATGGACAGCAGAGGAGGAGGGGACAGGGGAAGTTCGGGAAAAGTCGAGGGGGCTACCTTGGTTGTCGAACTCTGACTGGTAGCTGGCAGAGTCTCCGTCCCACTGACCATACTGCGAGAAGTCGTACTCGTAGTTGTAGTCAGTCACTGGAACAGCCCGGGGTCAGTCTATTGGAGAGACTGTCCAAGTGTGGTGAACTCACTGTCACTCGACAGCGAGGGATACGGTTGAAGACGATGGCGGGCGAGGTAGAGACGGAGAGAGCATCGAAGGGGGCGAAGAGGAGGCGTCTTGGCTCAAAGAAGATAGTGGCGCACACAAGGTGGGGCACTCGAAGGAGCTGAGAGGCAAGAGAGGAAGATGTCACAAGTGGACAGTCTGAGGGACTGTCCGATAGATTGCGCTGGCTTATATACTACAGGGGATGGTCTGTGCGTAGGTTTAGGGCAGGCTTAGGGCCTGTCCACGAGTGCTGCGCAATACTGCGGATTGGAACATTCCAGAGGCGAGTTATTAATACTGTCCAATCAGAATAAAGGATAAGCATGGTACGACTGCGCCGCAGTTGATGACGCCATATTGTGCCATAGTGGCGTGATTCCGCAGTAACTGCGGAACCCGTGATTAGAACACGTGTTCCTTGTGACTTGGTTGATTATCTTTGTTGATTGATAAACGATCAACCGTTGGTTGATATGCGTGCACCAGCACATGTGACTTTGGAAAGACAGGGTAATCACGTGACACATCACGTGACCGTCGGAGAGCGAAATTCAAACTCCGATTTCGGATTTCTCCTTTAGGAAGTTGATGACATAAGCCCGGTCTGATCCGGACCGGTCCTAAGCGCCTTGAGTCACGACCAGGTTTATAGGTTCGTGACACAGAGAGTCAGAGAGTCGTAGAGTCAGAGAGTCAGAGAGTTGGAGAGTCAGAGTGTCAGACAGTCAGACAGTCAGACAGTCAGACAGTCAGACAGTCAGACAATCAGAGAGTCAGACAGTCGGAGTGTCAGAGAGTCGGAGAGTCAGAGAGTCAGACAGTCGGAGAGTCAGAGAGTCAGAGAGTCAGAGAGTCGGAGAGTCAGAGAGTCAGAGAGTCAGAGAGTCAGAGAGTCAGAGAGTTGGAGAGTCAGAGTGTCAGAGTGTCGGAGAGTCAGACAGTAAGACAGTCAGAGTGTCTGAGTGTCAGACAGTCAGACAGTCAGAGTGTCAGAGTGTCAGAGAGTCGGAGTGTCAGAGAGTCAGAGAGTCAGAGAGTCAGAGAGTTGGAGAGTTAGAGAGTCGGAGAGTCAGAGAGTCAGAGAGTCAGAGAGTCGGAGAGTCAGACAGTCAGACAGTCAGACAGTCAGACAATCAGAGAGTCAGAGAGTCGGAGAGTCAGAGAGTCAGAGAGTCAGAGAGTCGGAGAGTCAGAGAGTCGAAGAGTCAGAGAGTCAGAGAGTCGTAGAGTCAGAGAGTCAGAGAGTTGGAGAGTCAGAGAGTCGGAGTGTCAGACAGTCAGACAGTCAGACAGTCGGAGAGTTAGACAGTCGGAGAGTCAGACAGTCAGACAATCAGAGAGTCAGAGAGTCAGAGAGTCAGAGAGTCGGAGAGTCAGAGAGTCGAAGAGTCAGAGAGTCAGAGAGTCAGAGAGTCGGAGAGTCAGAGAGTCGGAGAGTCAGAGAGTCGGAGAGTCAGAGAGTTGGAGAGTCAGAGAGTCGGAGAGTCAGAGAGTCGGAGAGTCAGAGAGTTGGAGAGTCAGAGAGTCGGAGAGTCAGAGAGTCGGAGAGTCAGAGAGTTGGAGAGTCAGAGAGTCGGAGAGTCAGAGAGTCGGAGAGTCAGAGAGTCGGAGAGTCAGAGAGTCGGAGAGTCAGAGAGTCGGAGAGTCAGAGAGTCGGAGAGTCA
This sequence comes from Lactarius indigo, assembly GCA_025766275.1. Taxonomy (NCBI): domain Eukaryota; kingdom Fungi; phylum Basidiomycota; class Agaricomycetes; order Russulales; family Russulaceae; genus Lactarius; species Lactarius indigo. Next base: position 82,228 of record JAFKAC010000073.1, read on the forward strand.
GAGAGTCGGAGAGTCAGAGAGTCGGAGAGTCAGAGAGTCGGAGAGTCAGAGAGTCAGAGAGTCGGAGAGTCAGAGAGTCAGAGAGTCAGAGAGTCGGAGAGTCAGAGAGTCAGAGAGTCGGAGAGTCAGAGAGTTGGAGAGTCAGAGTGTCAGAGTGTCGGAGAGTCAGACAGTAAGACAGTCAGAGTGTCTGAGTGTCAGACAGTCAGACAGTCAGAGTGTCAGAGTGTCAGACAGTCGGAGTGTCAGACAGTCAGAGAGTCGTAGAGTCAGACAGTCAGAGAGTTGGAGAGTCAGACAGTCAGACAATCAGAGAGTCAGAGAGTCGGAGTGTCAGAGAGTCGGAGAGTCAGAGCGTCAGAGAGTCGGAGAGTCAGACAGTAAGACAGTCAGAGTGTCAGAGTGTCAGACAGTCAGACAGTCAGACAGTCAGACAGTCAGACAGTCAGACAGTCAGACAGTCAGACAGTCAGACAGTCAGACAGTCAGAGAGTCGGAGAGTCAGACAGTCAGAGAGTCGGAGAGTCAGACAGTCAGAGAGTTGGAGAGTCAGAGAGTCAGAGAGTCAGAGAGTCAGAGAGTCAGAGAGTCGGAGAGTTAGAGAGTCGAAGAGTCAGAGAGTCGGAGAGTCAGAGAGTCAGAGAGTCAGAGAGTTGGAGAGTCAGAGCATCAGAGTGTCGGAGAGTCAGACAGTAAGACAGTCAGAGTGTCAGAGTGTCAGAGTGTCAGAGTGTCAGACAGTCAGACAGTCAGAGTGTCAGAGTGTCAGACAGTCGGAGTGTCAGACAGTCAGAGAGTCGTAGAGTCAGAGAGTTAGAGAGTTGGAGAGTCAGACAGTCAGACAGTCAGAGAGTCGGAGAGTCAGACAGTCAGACAGTCAGAGAGTCGGAGAGTCAGACAGTCAGACAGTCAGAGAGTCGGAGAGTCAGACAGTCAGACAGTCAGACAGTTGGAGAGTCAGAGCGTCAGAGTGTCGGAGAGTCAGACAGTCAGAGTGTCACAGTGTCAGACAGTCAGACAGTCAAAGTGTCACAGTGTCAGAGAGTCGGAGTGTCAGGCAGTCAGAGAGTCGTAGAGTCAGACAGTCAGAGAGTCGGAGAGTCAGAGAGTTGGAGAGTCAGACAGTCAGACAGTCAGAGTGTCAGAGTGTCAGACAGTCAGACAGTCAGACAGTTGGAGAGTCAGACAGTCGGAGAGTCAGACAGTCAGACAGTTGGAGAGTCAGACAGTCGGAGAGTCAGAGTGTTGGAGAGTCAGAGTGTCAGAGTGTCAGACAGTCAGACAGTCAGAGTGTTAGAGAGTCAGAGCGTCAGACAGTCAGAGTGTCAGACAGTCAGACAGTCAGAGTGTCAGAGTGTCGACTCTCTGACTCTCCGACTCTCTGACTCTCCAACTCTCTGACTCTCCGACTCTCTGACTCTCTGACACTCTGACACTCTGACACTCTGACACTCTGACACTCCGACACTCTGACTGTCTGACTGTCTGACACTCTGACACTCTGACACTCTGACTGTCTGACACTCCGACACTCTGACTCTCTGACTCTCCGACACTCTGACACTCTGACTCTCCGACACTCTGACTCTCTGACTCTCTGACTCTCTGACACTCTGACAATCTGACTTTCCAACTCTCTGACACTCTGACACTCCAACTCTCTGACACTGTTAGTCTCCAATTCTGACACTTATTGAATATATTATCTATAAATAGTTTCCCTAAATAATATATTATGTGAGTTTCAGGTAACCTGGCTTACTGATTTTGTGATAACTTTTAAATTTTTCCATGGAGTCTTGTGTAGCAGAAATTGTTAAGTTATTTTTCAATGAAAAAACGTTAAATCTTTTCTGAATGTGGCCACAGAATGGACTGTGAAAAAATGCGTGACAGGTGTGACAGGTATGGACTTTATGTCTTTTCAGGGATTTTCTGTTTTTGAGAAATTGTGGAAAGACTTTAAATTCATGCCACAGCTTTTCTTGAGGACAATTGTGACATAAGCTATATGTTTTTTGCATATGTAATTGTTAAGTCTTTTCACAGTTTTTCTCATCTGATAATCCCTGAATGGACTTAAAGTCCATTTACCATAATTTTCCGAGTACAGATTTTATAAAATCTTTAAGTATTAGTCATCACTTTTTTACAATCTTTTCGTGTAAAGACAGAATCATGCTGTCAGTGGCGCTACTCCCGGGCCGTCCTAAAAGTGGTCACGTGTTTATCTTACGTTATTTGTTTTGTCAGCGGTCTCACTGTTCTCCGTAACTTCCCTGAGCCCTTGGAATCACCTTCTACAAATGAAAATGACTTGTACTGCGCCTGCGTTGCGGACAAGTGCGGTGTGTTTTGGTGAAGTCGAGCCAGGCATGGATCCACACCAAAACCACCGCACTGTTCCATTCTTCGCATTACATGGCTTTTTTTTTTTTTTGGCTGGTCAATTGCGCCTGCTTCCGCCACCTTTGTTTCTGCGCCCGAACCCTATGCCTTGTACCCCGCGAAAAAACCAAGGTGAAGAGGTCAAATTATGATGCGCAGTGTATGCTGCGTTGTACATGTTGACTGGTACGTCCACTCTATTTTATTTCGCACAGGCAATGTGTCATTGCAGCCCGGCTATACCACCCTTGGTGCTTCTGGCTGTGCACGGAAGGAGGGACGTTGCTTGAAGGAAAAGGCGGGAGAGTAGTACGTCCAGCTCATCGTTTACAATCCTTCCTCAGGTTCTCGGGAGCCATCCCGTATCTCGTGCCAACTACATATGAATACCAGACAGCCGTCCCTCTTGACGGAATGCATCTTTAACACGGCTCATCCCACTCCCCCGTCTCCGCGGACTACCCCGTTCGTGTCCTCGAAAGGCGGCGCATAACGTTGATGTAACCTCGGCTACCAGCCGATTTCCGAGCTCACCCAAGGTTGGTGTCTGAAATCCTTGGCAGTGTGGGACTCCACCAGTTTCCCGGTAATACCCACTAAAACTTGTGCATTAACTTTATCCCAGGTGTTGCGACACATCCATGTGGCTTTTTGTGCTATATTTTTCTCACTCCTTAAGTGCGTGACCGGCAACCTGGGCTCTTTCCCCTTTGGGGCAGCCATTGGTATCCCCCAGTCATAGGTGAGCCAAGTTAATGGCCCGTATCAAGTTTTGTTCAGCTTCACTATCATGTACTTCGGAGGCAGGGGTCGGCCCGCCGCCCCGGTATGTTTTCCCGTCGACCACGCCTACATGAGCTCGCTCCGCCTTCGAAGCGACACCTGTAATGAGCAGCACCATTTACGAGACTGTACTACCCTGGCTTAGATGACTGAAGTTTTCCCTGCGCGACTTTGGCCTAGGTAGGCCTGGAATCAATCGTAGAATCGCCGCGGATATGATTCAAAAAAAAAAATCGTTGCGGATACATGTCTCAGTAACGTATATAAAATATGTTTATCAGTTCTCTCCCACCCTCATTCTTATGAGCACTCAGTATTCTCCTCAAGTCGCTGGCTTTAACTCGATGCTAGGGGTCCGGAGTGACCGCACGACTGGTGAACACCTCCTTGTTGCGGCCCTCCTCGTCGGCCTCGTCCTCTGGCTCGTAGTTAGACTCGCTCCGAGAGCCTTCCGCAATCTCCCACCGGGTCCCAAAGGGCTTCCTATCATTGGCGATGTTCTTCACATCACAGATCAGGATTGGTTGGCATCCCCCCAACGCAGGGATGAATACGGTGACATTCTGCACTCCCAATGCCTCCAGAAACTCGCTCACATCCCTTTCAGGTGAGATGATGTATGTAAGCGCCCTTGGGCAGGGGGTCCTCGTCATCAACAGCCAACGTGTCGCCATTGATTTGCTCGAAAAGCGATCCAATATATATTCCGATCGACGACGCTACATATCCGCTGGAGATTTCTTAACGATGAATCTGCCACTCTCGATGGCGCCGTATGGCGACCTGTACGTCGTTGACATCCTGTATTTCACATGATCTGATCTCTTGTAGTTGGCGCCGCTTCCGTCGTCTTGCCGTGGAGGGATTCTCCAAATCGGCCGTTCCACACTTCCACCCTATCCAGGGCCGCGAGGCCCTGATGTTGGCGCTTGCGCTGATGAAGAATCCTTCTACTCTGGAGACGCATTTCCAACGACACGCCTGGTCCATCATGCTGTCCGTCAATTACCATTTTCCTCCGGTAGACTCCGAGGGCGACCCTGTTGTCACCGGTGTCGCAAAACACGTGGAGCGCGTGTTGCACGAGATACAGCCCGGGACGCGTCTGGTTGAGATTTTCACTTGGATGAAATATATTCCGAGCAGGTGTGTACGTTGTCGCATTAATAGTGGGTCTCTTCTTACGTGCTGCTTAGGTTCGCCAAGTGGAAACGGGATGCAAAGTACTGGTTCGTCCAGGATTCACTCATGTTCGAAAGTCTTCTCGGCAGAGTTTCAGACGACTTGGTAAGTTATCACAAGGGTGTTATACCGATGAAATGGGTCATAGTTCGGACTTCAGGCAAATGGAATCGATCGACCTAGTTTCGGCGCTACCGTCATTACGAATCAGAGCAAACATGACCTTTCAAAACGTGAGCAGGCTTGGCTCGTTGGTACCATGCTGTATGTCCCAAACAATATGTACTTCCCAGTTCCGCGAGAATCTGATGGTATCGCCTATTGTAGCGCGGCAGGTGGAGAGACGACGTCCACCATGCTCCTGTGGTGGCTCCTCGCTATGCTCGCATACCCCGAGGTTCAACGCCGGGCGCACGCCGAACTTGACGAAGTGGTTGGCACTGCTCGTCCACCGACCTTTGTCGATCTCCCCTCTCTCCCATATATCCGTGCGATGGTCAATGAGACGCTGCGCTGGTCGCTGACGGTTCCCTTTGGTGTCCCGCACATCTCGAGTGCAGACGACTGGTACGAGGGCATGTTTATACCCAAGGGCACAGTTTGTCTCCAGAACATGCGCCTGATCAATTCAGAGCCGGAGGTGTTTGGTAGCGACGCAGAACTGTTTGAGCCGGCAAGGTATCTAGGTGAGAATTGTCGGGTAAAGGTGTTGGATGGCAGAGAGGACGGGCACATGTCGTTTGGATTCGGGCGGCGGATATGTCCTGGGAGATACGTTGCGGAAGGCACATTGGCGATCGATATGGCGACGTTGCTTTGGGCGATGCGATTCGAGCGTCCTGCAGACGTACAGGCCGAATTGGATGTGCGCACGATCATCAACAACAGTCTTACTGCGTATGTGGATTTTTCCCGTTCTTTATTGTGTTTGTGCTAACAAGCCAGGATAGACGCCCTTTGCCTTTCGAGTACAAGGCGGTCCCTCGGTTTGCAGAGGCCGAAGACATGCTGAAGGAAGCGCTGAATTTGTACGATTAAGGGTATCTCTTGTGCTAGTGATTTAACTCGAAAACAGCTGCGTGCTTACTGTAGTAGATATACCCAGGAACTGAACTAGTGATGACTCGGACTCAGAGGTTCCAGAGATGCTGCATCAGGCCGCATCAAGTTTGACACACCGAGCCATATAACAAACACAGTGTGCACTCAGTGTGCGTCAGAATAGTCTAGGAACTGGATGAACCGATGTGCAAGTGAAGGCCGGGCCGCCAGGTGGCCGGATGTTTGGCAAGATGTTTGGTCCTTGCACGCGAGGGGTTCAGACGCCTTGACGGTCATTCGAATGACGACAGTTGGATCTCGTTGATGGAATGCTTCAGATGGACAATACGCCTCAATACGGGGTCAGCAGTTTCCCTTGCAATTTCCCTGTCCTCGCCAACTGGTGCGGACACGGACACCTGTTCAGAGAGGCAGTTTTATTTTCGTACCCGCACTGTCTACGGTAGAGAGTATTAGACATCCACCCAAGGGAAAGCGTAGATTTTAATAAGAGATCGAATGTAGACGGTGACAGATACGGATAAATGGACGCAATGTATTGGTGTCAGACGGCGGGAATTGTTACAGTAAACGCTCGGTTAAGCGCGTTAAGGGCAGAGTGTGCTTAGTAATAGAGCAGCTGCATCATGATTGGTTCCGAATCGAGCCCAGCACCTTCAAGTTCCCCAGTAAGTTACACGGTACGTTGACCTGGTTGTCCTGACGCGATGAATGAACCCAGGTGCCACGTCTTGCCTAAAAGCGTCGGGCCGAATGTCATTACAGTAAGTCACAGTATTGTGTGCGCGGTGCGTCTCCATGGCGGCTCCTGGGAATGCTCCGGCGCCTATCCGTCATACACGATGCAACCTAGCAATGCTGTGCGCATCAATACCCTTCACCCACTTGCAACCTTCGAGTTCTTGTCATCTCCCTAAGCGTTCTACTTCAACTTCCTCTATGTCCCAAATTCCGTCTTCTTCCACCTCTTCCACAAACTTTGAGGCAATCTTTACAGCTGCTTTGGAGGCATACAAAAAGCAGACAAAGAACGACATTACGGCTCATCCCCTAGCTGCCCAGTTGAAGTCCCGCGACTCTCCCGGTGCCGTTCTCGACATTCTCCAAGCCCAAATTCAGGCGTTCGATAAATCTCAAAGTGGAAACAAAAGGTTGACGAACTGGTTGGATCCAACTGTCAATTTCCTGTTTGCGTTCTCCACGACCCTAGGAAATACAGTTGGGCTGGTAATTACTGGAGGTTGAGCTTCGTAGTGTCTGCCCTCTGATGTGTTGAATTGATAGGTATGCCCACCTTTGAATGCGATGTATTTGTCACGAAGTCCACATGCGAGTTCAAGAAAGATGCTCACTTGGAGGATGCCAATGCCTGCGAAAATCTCTTAGGCCGTTAAGGATGTCCGCGCCAGCCAAGACGCTCTTATAGACCTGTTTGGCCGCATGGACAACTTTTTCAAGCGCCTTGAAAAGCATATAGAGGTCCGACCGACCGCAGCTATGACGGACGTCATCGTCAAGATCATGGTCGAGCTCGATCCTTGGGATCGTGACGAAGGAGATCGGTCAGGGAACTATGAGTATGTCCCTTCCATGTTGAGATATCTCCAAGAGTCGACCTTTTTGCAGAGAAGTACCTGAAGAAGCTGGTTGGAAGGAAGGACGTGGAGGACGCGCTTCAGCGTCTAGACAAATTGACGCAAGTAGAGGCCCAGGTGGCCGCAGCAGAGACTTTGGCAATCGATCGCGGGATTGGTGCCAAGGTCGAGGACGTAGACGGGAGAGTCCAGGTTGTCGACGAGAGGGTACAGAGTGTTGATACGAAAGTAGAGGGTATCGACGACAAGGTGCAGGGCGTCGACAGCAGAGTACAGGGTATCGACAGCAACGTGCACGGCGTTGACTACAAAATCGGTTTTGTCATTCAAGGTGAGCCATACCTTTATAAGCCAGTCTCCGAATCTGACCAAAGTCCTTTACTTGGTTAGGTGTAAAGGAGACCGGGTTGACGATTCAACAAGTGATCGACCAAGTCAGCGACCTAGATCGTTCGTGATCTTCTAACCTCATCACCGACGATTACGAAGGCTTGATGTCTCTTACAGGGAATGAGTTACGCAGGGACCTTCGAATGTGGATGGCTTTTTTTTTTTTGGCTGGTCAATTGCGCATGTTTCCACTACCTCTGTACTGCGCCCGAACTTCTTTGTCTTGTACCCCGCGGACAAACCAAGGTGAAGAGGTCAAATTATGATGCGCAGTGTATGCTGTATTGTAGATGTTGACTTGTACGTCTACCCTATTTCATTTCCCACACGGGATGTGTCTTTGCAGCCCGGCCATACCACCCTTAGTGCTTCTAGCTGGGCACGGAAGGAGGAACGTTGCTTGAAGAAAAGGGCGTGGGAAGGCGGTACGTCCAGCTCACACCATTTACAACCCCTTCTCAGGTTCTCGGGAGCCATCCCGTATCTCGTGCTAACTACATATGGAGACCATATGGCCGTCCCTCTTGACGGAACGCACGTTTGACATGGTTCATCCCACACCCCGTCTCTGCGGGCTACCCCGATCATGTCCTCAAAAGGCGGCGCATAACGTTGATGAAGTATGCCTAGTGAATCTTCCTTCCAAATGTGTGGGGTCGTATTACACACGTGTGTATGCGCGTCCGCGCGCTCCTTCCGTTCTCGTCAATCATTTCGCTAAATGATTGTGGTGTATTATAGAGCCACAGCCAGACTCCGAGTCCGCCTACGTCAGAAGCGCTTGCATATCCCTCCAACCTTTTGCCACCGCCACCGCCACAAAGCCGCTATCTACGTTGGCGTATACAAGCCCGGCGTCCAAATGCATGTTCAGTGGGAGCGTTCGATGCCCCAAGCTCCAGCCTCGGTACCATCACTCTACAGATGTGATCATTCTGATCATCTACGTGCCGTCCATCACTTTCCAGCGTGAACCCGACGCTCATTCTGCAACAACAGGGACGTCGTCCATCGACAGCGGCATTTCCCGGCTGACCCATCTTCTTTCCGACGAACTTCAACTGCTGCGGGAGGCAAGTGCAAGGATCTCACCCCAATGTACTCTCCGACCAACGTCCATCTATTCTTTTTTCTCGGGCGTCTTTCACTCCCTGCGTCACTGCTGGAGCCTGTACCCAATCTCAAGTGCTGCCATTCGGCTATGCTCCGCTCTACCCTGCCCTGCACTTAATTGTCATACCCTCCCTTCTCGCCGAGCCCTCGGCCTGCAGCACGGCAAGACCTGCAAGACCTACGAATCCATCCTCGGCAAAAACCTCCGCATGCACCGGGACGTAGCGCCCATCTCGTACGACCCCGAGGACTCACATCGACTGTAACCATCTCCATTGACGCACCACCAATGTCACACTCAAATCCGGGCGCATCGACGCATTGGCTTGTGCAGACTATGGGTGTCAACCAGTTACCGTCCCATATTTTTGGTGCCTGGGATCGCTGACCTCATAGAGCACCGTGTCAATCAGGGCGTCTCTCCTGCTGACTCTGGGGCTTGAGTGAAATATGAGGGGCGATGGTGGTGCCAGCGAGCGGGGGGTCAGGCTCTACCATTTCAATAGGCGTTGTGAGGAGGTCATCAATGTGCTGCCCAGTGACGAGAACGGAGAGAGCAGAGAACGTTAGGGTATGGTTGCGCGGGGGGCTCACCAAGATTGTACGATACAGTGAACAGGCCAGAAAGCTGGAGAGCACCAAGGAGGGGGGAGGGGTGCATGGCGTGTCCCAACTGTACCGCATGACCCACGCGTCCGTATTATGGTACAGTACTGCGATACCGCTTTTCGGAGAGTTTTCTTTAGCTTTACTATCATATACTAGGAAGGTGAGTGCCGGCCCGCCGCCCCGGTATATTTTCCCGCCGACCACGTGAATTGACCCTAGATGAGTTCGCTCGGCCTTCGGAGCGACACCTGTAACGAGCGGCACCATTTACGAGACCGTACTACTCTGGCCTACATGACTGACTTAACTTTACCTTAATTTCCCTGCGCGACTTTGGCCTAGGTAGGCCTAGAATCAATCGTAGAACCGCCGTGGATACATGTCTCAGTAACGTATTTAAAATATGCTTATCGGTTTTCTCCCACCCTCATTCTTATGAGCACTCAGCATTCTCTTCAAGTCGCTGGTTTAAATTCGATGCCAGGTGCCCGAAGTGACCACACGACTCACCTCGTTGTGGCCCTCCTCATCGGCTTCGTCCTCTGGCTCGTAGTTAGACTCGCTCCGAGAGCCTTCCGTAATCTCCCACCGGGTCCCAAAGGGCTTCCTATCCTTGGCGATGTTCTTCACATCACAGATCAGGATTGGTTGGCATCCCCTCAACGCAGAGATGAATATGGTGACATTCTGCACTCCCAATGCCTGCAGAAACTTGCTCACGTTCCTTTCAGGTGAGATGATGTATGTAAGCGCCCTTGGGCAGGGGGTCCTCGTCATCAACAGCCAACGTGTCGCCATTGATTTGCTCGAAAAGCGATCCAATATATATTCCGATCGACGACGCTACATATCCGCAGGAGCTTTCTTAACGAGGAATCTACCGCTCTCGATGGCGCCGTATGGCGACCTGTACGTCATTGACATTCTGTATTTCACATGCTCTGATCTCTTGTAGTTGGCGCAGCTTCCGTCGTGTTGCCGTGGAGGGATTCTCCAAATCGGCCGTTCCACACTTCCACCCTATCCAAGGCCGCGAGGCCCTGATGTTGGCGCTTGCGCTGATGAAGAATCCTTCTACTCTTGAGACGCATTTCCAACGACACGCCTGGTCCATCATGCTGTCCGTCAATTACCATTTCCCGCCGGTAGACTCCGAAGACGACCCAGTTGTCACCGGTGTCGCAAAACATGTGGAGCGCTTGCTGCACGAGATACAGCCTGGGACGCGTCTGGTTGAGATTTTCACTTGGATGAAATATATTCCGAGCAGGTGTGTACGTTGTCGCATTGATCGTGGGTTTTCTTAAGTGCTGCTTAGGTTCGCCAAGTGGAAACGGGATGCAAAGTACTGGTTCGTCCAGGATTCACTCATGTTCGAAAGTCTTCTCGGCAGAGTTTCAGACGACTTGGTAAGTTATTGCAGGCGTGTTATACCGATGAGATGGGTCATAGTTCGGACTTCAGGCAAATGGAATCGATCGACCTAGTTTCGGCGCTACTGTCATTACAAATCAGAGCAAACATGACCTTTCAAAACGTGAGCAGGCTTGGCTCGTTGGTACTATGCTGTATGTCCCAAACAATATGTGCTACCCAGTTCCACGAGAAATCTGATGGTATCACCTACTGTAGCGCGGCAGGTGGAGAGACGACGTCCACTATGCTTCTGTGGTGGCTCCTCGCTATGCTCGCATACCCCGAGGTTCAACGCCGGGCGCACGCCGAACTTGACGAAGTGGTTGGCACCGCTCGTCCACCGACCTTTTCCGATCTCCCCTCTCTCCCATATATCCGCGCGATGGTCAATGAGACACTACGCTGGTCGCTCACGGTTCCCTTTGGTGTCCCACACACCTCGAGCGCGGACGACTGGTACGAGGGCATGTTCATACCCAAGGGCACGATCTGTCTCCAGAACATGCGCCTGATCAATTCAGAGCCGGAGGTGTTTGGTAGCGACGCAGAACTGTTCGACCCAGCAAGGTATCTGGGTGAGAATTGTCGGGTAAAGGTGTTGGACGGCAGAGAGGAGGGACACATGTCGTTTGGATTCGGGCGGCGGATATGTCCTGGGAGATACGTTGCGGAGGGCACATTGGCGATCGATATGGCGACGTTGCTTTGGGCGATGCGATTCGAGCGTCCTGGGGGCGTACAAGCCGAATTGGACGTGCGCACGATCGTCAACAACAGTCTCACTGCGTATGTGGATTTTGTCTATTTTTTATTGTGTTTGTGCTAACAAGCCAGGATAGACGCCCTTTGCCTTTCGAGTACAAGGCGGTCCCTCGGTTTGCAGAAGCCGAAGGTATGCTGAGGGAAGCGCTGAATTTGTACGATTAAAGGTATCTCTTGTGCTAGTGATTTGACACAGTTACCGAGTTCTAAGGTGCGCAAGCGATCTGTGGAGTTGATCACTAGCCGATCCTAGTTTGGATTTACTCCAAAACAGCCGCGTGTTTACTGAAGTGGATATACTTGTGGATATACTCAGGAACTGAACTAGTGATGACTCGGACTCAGAAGTTCCAACTAAGTCCAGAAATGCTGCATCAGGTCGCATCAAGTTTGACATACCGAGCTATGTGTCACGGTGTGCGTCAGAATAGTCTGGGAGCTGGATGAACCGATGTGCCAGTGAAGGCCGGGCCGCCGGGTGGCTGGATGTTTGGCAAAATGTTTGGTCCTTCCACGCGAGGGGCTCAGACGCCTTGACAGTCATTCGGATGGCGCATACAATGACGACAGTTGAGAGTCTCGCCGATGGAGTGCTTCAGATGGACAATACGCTTAGTTTCCCTTGCAGTTTCCCTGTCCTCGCCAACTAGTGCGGACACGGACACCCAAGCGGACACCAGTTCAGAGAGGCAGTTCTATTTTCGTACCCGCACTGTCTACGGTAGAGAGTATTAGACGTCGGCCCAAGGGAAAGCGTAGATGGTAATAAGAGAATGAATGTAGACGGTTGCGCGGTATGCTACTACTTTCCCTATCTTTGGTCGGATTGGTCCCCTCGCCTGCCTTTGGAAGGTGGCGCACTACGTATCAATCTCGCATCGTTGCACGTGACTCAGCTTACGTTTACTTCTCGTATTACATCTCGCTCTGTAGGGAGTCGAGCACCGGTCTTGTATTATTGTACTCGGAATAAACACGGTTTAAAAAAAAAAGGTAGACGGTGACAGATACAGATAAATGGACACAATGTGCTGGCGTCAGACGGCGGGAATCAAGCTTGGAATCAAGGCGGGAATCGTTAGGCGCTTGACTAAGCGCGTCACGGTTAAGGGCAAAGTTTGCTTAGTAATCGAGAAGCTGCATTGTTTCGAGCCCAGAACCTCAGGCTTGCCCAGTACACGGTAAGTTGAACTGGTTGTCCTGAAGCGATGAATGAACCCAGGTGCCGCGTCTTGCCTAAAAGCGTCGGGCCGAATGTCAGTACAGTAAGTTACAGTATTGTGTGTGCGGTGCGTCTACTCAAGCGTCTACTGGTGGCTCCTGGGAATGTTACGGCGCCTATCCGTCATACACGAGGTATCCTAGCAATGCTGTGCGCATCAATACCCTTCGCCCACTTGCGACCTTCGAGTACTCGTCATCTCCCTAAGCGTTCAATCGATCTACTTCAACTTCCTCTATGTCCCAAATTCCGTCTTCTTCCACCTCTTCCACAAGCTTTGAGGCAATCTTTACAGCTGCTTTGGAGGCATACAAAAAGCAGACAAAGAACGACATTACGGCTCATCCCCTAGCTGCCCAGCTGAAGTCCTGCGACTCTCCCGGTGCCGTTCTTGACCTGCTCCAAGCCCAAGTTCAGGCGTTCGATAAATCTCAAAGTGGAAACAAAAGGTTGACGAACTGGTTGGATCCAACTGTCAATGTCTTGTTCGCGTTCTCCACGACCCTAGGAAACGCAGTTGGGCTGGTAATTACTAGAGGTTAAGCTTCATAGTGTCTACCCTCTGATGTGTTGAATTGATAGGTATACCCACCTTCGAATGCGATTTTCGCGGGCATTGGCGTCCTCCTCCAAGTGAGCATCTTTCTTGAACCCGCATGTGGACTTCGTGACAAATACATCGCCTAGGCCGTTAAGGACGTTCGCGCTAGCCAAGACGCTCTTATAGACCTGTTTGGCCGCATGGACAACTTTTTCAAGCGCCTTGAAAAGCATATAGAGGTCCGACCGACCGCAGCTATGACGGACGTCATCGTGAAGATCATGGTCGAGGTTCTGTCGATCCTTGGGATTATGACGAAGGAGATCGGTCAGGGAACTATGAGTATGTCCCTTCCATGTTGAGATATCTCCAAGAGTCGACCTTTTTGCAGAGAAGTACCTGAAGAAGCTGGTTGGAAGGAAGGACGTGGAGGACGCGCTTCAGCGTCTAGACAAATTGACGCAAGCAGAGGCGCTCATGGCAGCAGCAGAAACCCTAGCAATCGCTCGCGGGATTGATGCCAAGGTCGAGGACGTAGACGGAAAGGTCCAAGGTGTCGACGAGAGGGTACAGAGTGTTGATATGAAAGTAGAGGGCATCAACGACAAGGTGCAAGACGTCGACAGTAAAGTTCAGGACGTCGACAGCAGGGTACAAGGTGTCGACACCAAGGTGCAGAGCGTTGACGGCAAGGTCCAGGGCATCGACACCAAGGTAGAAGGCGTCGACAACAAGGTCCAGGGCGTCGACAGCAGGGTACGGACCGTCGACAGCAATGTACAGGGCGTTGACCACAAAATTGGTTCCGTCATTCAAGGTAAGTCATACCTCCATCAGCTGGTCCCCGAACTTATCCTTAGCCTTTTACTTGGATAGGTGTAAAAGAGACCGGGATAGCGATTCAACAAGTGGTTGATCAAGTCAGCGACCTAAATAGTTCGTGATTTATAACCTCATCACAGACGATTACCAGAGCTTAGCCTCTCTTACAGAGAATGAGATACGCAAGGACCTTCGAAAATGGATCGCTCCCCCCGATCCATCTGTCAATTACAACTCTGCATCTGGCGCTCATCACGAGGGTACCGCATCGTGGTGCATCAAAGGGAGCACTCTCGCAAATTGGAAATCCTCAGGTTCCTTGTTGTGGATTCACGGAAGACGTACGTATCCCATCACCGTCTGAGTGAGTCTTGATCGTTTTAACGGCCCCTAAATTGATAGCTGGCTCCGGGAAGAGTATTCTCAGGTGTGTCACCCCCCGCCGAGTTGCGTCCTAATCAAACTTATATGTTCGACAAGTTCCGTGATCATCCGGGACATCAAATCCATATCCGATTCCGGGTCGGCTTTCTTGGCTTATTTTTACTTCGATTTCAAGAACAAAGAAAAACAGGACTCCCGCGCTTTATTATCCTCCCTTCTTTTCCAACTCTCCGATCAATCTGATATATTTTTGGGCGCTCTTTTCTCCCTGTACTCCGCACACAAAAAAGGATCGGAACAACCAACTGTCGACTCGCTCGCGGAGTGCCTGAAGGATACGCTCAGAAGCATGGGACCAGTACCGATTTATCTCGTCATGGATGCTCTCGACGAGTGTCCCAATGATTCTGGAATTCCGACGCCACGTGAAATGGTCTTGGACCTGGTGAAGGAACTCGTCAACCTTCGCCGTCCAGATCTGCGCCTATGTACAACGAGTCGCCCAGAGTTCGACATTCGCAACGTATTTGATACTTTGGCAACTCAACAACTATCCATCCACGACGAAAGTGGACAAAGACAGGACATTTATGATTATGTTACCTTTGTCGTTCGCTCAGATCGAAGGATGAAGAATTGGCGAGACGATGACAGAGACGCAGTCATCGAGAATCTGACAAAGAAAGCAGACGGAATGTAAGGGCGCCTCCGGTTCACACGACCATACTGTTATCTTATGTTTTCACACAGGTTCCGTTGGGTTTTCTGTCAATTGGAGGTCTTGCGACACTGTTTCCCTGCAAATCTGCGTCAGATCCTCGCGGAACTGCCCAGATCACTGGATGAGACATACATGCGTATTATCAAGGAGATCAATCACGTGAACCGGGCGCTCGCGTATCGACTTTTGCAATGTCTCACGGTGGCCCATCGTCCACTCCGGGTCGAGGAGCTCGCAGAAGTGCTCGCGTTCGACTTGAGCATAGGAGGGATCCCAAAATTGGTCGCAGGTTGGCGGTGGGAAGACCAAGAAGAAGCGGTGCTGTCGGCGTGTTCCAGTTTGGTTTCCGTAATCGTCGACAAAGGCTTCCGGATTGTTCAGTTCTCGCATTTCTCCGTAAAAGAATTCCTGACGTCGGATCGGCTCGAGAGTTGCGCGGGAGAGATGTCCCGGTTCTATATTCCCATCGAACCTTCCCACGTGATCCTTGCCCAAGCTTGTCTCGGTGTCTTGCTCCGCCTGGGACCCATGTATGACCCCGCCGACGAAGAGAGCATCGAGGATGTGGAGAGGATTCCCTTCTGTCAATATGCCGCCGAATATTGGTATCGGCACGCGGAGATCGGAAATGTAGAATCACACATAAAGGACGCAATGGATGATTTCTTCGACGCGGACAAGCCACATTTTTCAACATGGGTTAGATTACGATCCCAGTATGACCGTCTCTTGTCGGACCTTATGACTGCGAAGCAAGGAGGCGGACTACCTTCAGCAGCTCCCTTATATTTCGCCGCAAGGAGGGGATTCCGCGGTGTAGTGGAACGCCTGATAATCAAGCACCCGCAGCAAGTAAAAGCTTGGGTCGGTTCATGTGGTACTCCATTGCATGCGTCGGTACTCGGGGGGCATATCGAGGTTGCTCAGTTGCTATTCGAGCGTGGCGCCGACATCAATTCACGTTCTGCATTCACATGGACTCGACTGCATCTAAATCCACGCTCCGGAAGCAAATGGACTCCGCTACATATTGCCTCGCAAGAGGGACATCGTGAAATCGGGAAGTGGCTGCTGGGCCGCGGTGCACACACGAACTCCCAGGATATAAGCGGCAAGACTCCACTGCATTTTGCAGCGTCCCGTGGTCACCTCGAGGTCTGTCAGATACTACTTCAGCGCAGTGCGAAGGTCGATTCTCGGGATCACTTTGGATGCACCCCATTACTCAGGGCACTGGAGGGTGAAAACCCTGACCTGGGCATTTTGCGGTTATTGCTGGACCACAATGCGCATGTGAATGTATCTAGCAAGGGGGGAGACACTCCACTACATCTAGCAGTGTCCCATAGAAACCTCGAAGCTTGCCGGATGTTACTCGAGCGCAATGCGGAGGTCAATTCCCGGAATCACGACGGATGCACCCCACTTCTCCTTGCACTGCGGAAGGGTTACAACGACTTTTCACAGGTTTTGCTGGACCACAATGCGGACGTGCACATGCCCGACAAGAGCGGAAACACTTCACTACATTTTGCGGCGTCCGGCGGTCACCTCGAGGTTTGTCGAATACTACTCGAGCGCAATGCGGAGGTCAATTCACGGAACCATGATCGACTCAGCCCGCTTCTCAATGCATCACAGAGTGGACACCATGACATTTCACGGCTGTTGCTAGACCATAATGCGGATGTGCACATGCCCGACAAGAGCGGAAACACTCCACTACATTTTGCAGCGTCCAGGGGTCACCTCGAGGTTTGTCGGATACTACTCGAGCGCAATGCGGAGGTCAATTCCCGAAACAACGAGGGATCTACCCCACTTCTCCTCGCATTGAAGTTGCGGCAGCGTTATTATGGTGTTCAGCGGTTATTGCTTGACCACAATGCGGATGTGCACATACCCGACAAGAACGGAAGCACTCCACTACATTTTGCGGCGACCGGCGGTCACCTCGAAATTTGTCGGATTTTACTCGAGCGTCATGCGGAGGTCAATTCCCAGAACAACGAGGGATCTACCCCACTTCTCCTTGCATTGCTGCCTGGTCACTATGGCGTTTCGCAGTTTTTGCTGGACCACAATGCAGATGTGCACATACCCGACAAGAGCGGAAACACTCCACTACATTTTGCAGCGTCCGGTGGTCACCTGGAGGTTTGTCGGATACTTCTCGAGCGAAACGCAGAAGTCAGTTCCCGGAATCGCGATCGATCTACCCCATTTCTCAAAGCTTCGTGGGGTGGAAACCCTGACGTTTTGCGGTTATTGCTAGACCACAATGCGGACAATCGCGTGAACGACAAGAGTGGAAACACTCCATTGCATTTGGCGGCATCCCGTGGTCACCTGGAGGTTTGTCGGATACTACTCGAGCGCAATGCGGAGGTCAATTCAAGGAACCATGATCGACTCAGCCCACTTCTCGGAGCATCGCAGAGTGGACACCATGACATTTCACGGCTATTGCTAGACCATAATGCGGATGTACACATGCACGATAAGAGTGGAAACACTTCACTGCATTTGGCAGCGTCCGGCGGCCACCTCGGGGTTTGTCGAATACTACTCGAGCGCGGTGCGAAGGTCAATTCCCGGAATAACAAAGGATCTACCCCACTTCTCCTCGCATTCAAGTTGAGGCAGCCTTATTATGGTGTTCAGCGGTTATTGCTGGGCCACGATGCGGATGTACGAGTACACGACAGGAATGGAAACACTCCATTGCACTTGGCAGCGTCCCACGGTCGCCTCGAGGTTTGTCGGATACTACTCGAGCGCAATGCGAAGGTCAATGCCCGGAACAACAAGGGATCTACCCCATTGCATCGAGCGGCACGAGGTTATAGGAGTAGAGGACTAGGTCTCAGAGCACGACGTCTTAGGGTTACAAACTCAGACGTTGTGCAGCTCCTGCTAGACTATGGTGCGGATGTGCGGATGCGCGACCTCGGCAGAAAGACTGCACTGGAGGTAGCCCGTAACGGTGGCTCGCGCGAACAACGGAAAATCGTACGACTGCTCTCCCGGCACTCTCCCAGCGCGCAGCGGGGTGAACGAAGAAGACATGTCTAGTATCTATGATGACTTTGTCGATATGTGTAAGTGGGGATTTACTTGTTTGTTTACTGTACGTTGTTGACTCCGAGTATTACCCCAGTTATTCACCAGGGCCAAGAGTCAGTTGTTATTTATGAAATCGTGTGTAGAATACGTGCAGGCTACGGGTGTAGCCCCCCCCCCCCCCCTAATTCCTGTCGTATGGCATGTGACTGTTCTCGTGTCATCACTTTTTTACAGTACATGATCATCAGTGTCGACGGTACCATCGCAAGATACAGCGATCAGAGAGTAGCTATGATTCATGGAAAAGGTTTTCAGGCATTTCGATCGACGTCTATCGTCATTTAATGAGGACGGGACATCCCTGAGAGCAGTAGTACGGGAATCGAGAGGTAGCCTTGAAGGAGCACGCCGAGGCACGGCAGAAAATAAAGGTTGGCGTGTCAAGGGCGTGTTTATCGTACAGCATCACCGCGATTTCATTTTTTTAGATCCATATTTATTCCAGGGTGCATGACCGACACGTACCGGTCATAGCTAAGGTCCGGCTACATTGAATGACTACATGTTCCTAATGAGGCAAGTAATGAGTGACCTTTACGTATCCGACTTTCAAAGATTGCGGTGTTAATATATATCGGGAATGCAAGAGAGACTTTGTCGAGCTCAGGGGCGGGACTCACCGTGACGGCGTCGTACAGGGTGCTCTGTGGACGATTTCGCCACTAGAATCACTGGAGCCTCCGAAACGACATCGCGGTGCTGCCTGGACAGACACATCTTAATATTTTCGAATAGACTCTGCCACCCTTACGACCCAGTTTCGCTCAGGCTGATCGTGCATACTAGTTTTTTCCTGTACTGAATTGGCGCGAGATTGCCCCAACAACTCAAATTAGCCGCTTGACGAACTCTGAGCCGCATACATTGAGTGGAAATGTGTCATACCATTCATTGGAATCTAGACTTTGCCGTGAACTGGTTGAGAGTGATAGAAGTTACACACACCACTATAGTATGTTGCCTGCGCCTCACTGTCAGTGATCTGTCAACCTACGATGGCCTTAACTCTGAGTGATGTAATTCACATTCACTATAAGTTGGAACGCAGGCTGGCTACTAATCAACTACCCAATGGATATTCCCGTAGTAGATGCACAATTGCATGTGTCCGGAGCTGTCACTACAAGTAGCTACTGTGTTCGGTTTGCGTGTAGGCTCTAGTCCTCAGTGTCATCAAGTATTTCCTCCAAATTATCAAAGTCGGGCATCCCGCGACTCATGGAGCCAGGGTCAGCCAATGTTGGCGATGAGTAACGCAAACTTGGCATGATGACCCACAGGGTCCTACCCGGTGTTGGCCAGGAATCAATCGGTGTTGTAGCCCGGGTTCAGACCGATTAGGTGTCATGAGTTTGTCGTGTCGTCAGGTCGTGAAGTCCTCGTCGCACAGCCAGATATTGAGGAAGCCGAGGGGGGGGTGGTCACAGCTGGTAGCCGTTCAGCGGTAAAGTAATACTATCCACAATCAGTACGTTAGCAGCCGGCTGCATGTTCGAGTGAGAATAGCGTAGGAGGGAGGGGGGGGGGAGAGAACTTGGGAGAGAAAGACACATGACCGTCGAGCAGCTCGTGCCCTCCCTGGTGATGGCTTCCCCGTCGTGGATGACCACAAAGTTGAGTACCTGCGCCGCGATGTCGCTACTAGGGAAATTAGATTGGTTCAGGTCAAGGAAGCAAATGCACTCGTAGAAGCCATCATACTAGCTCTGGAGGTTCTGGAGGAATGTATGCGCTGGTATATCGGGTGCTGAAAGGATTTCGAGAGTTGTTTTGTGCAGTCCGACGGAAAGACGTGCTAATCACGGCTCGGCAGCTCCGTCACGGGATCTCCTCGGAAACGCGCCTTTTCCCGCCCCGCGGCGTACGCGGGGTCTTGCAGCGACGTACATGGAGACCTGAAGTCCGTCGTCAGACGGTTCGCGCCGCGGTGAGCGCGTGTCCGAGCGTGCGGAGAGTGGTATCGTTCGTGTCGGTATTCCAGTGGAGCTGGAGAGATGCACCAAGAAGATCATTTGATCGGCCTAGTCAACTAGTCACCATACTTTTTTTTTTTTTTCGACGCCTGGGATCGCCCACCGCATAGGCTGCGTTGATGTAAACCAAGGCGTCCTCCTGCTGGGACTTGAGTGGAAATGCGAGGTCGGTACCTGCAGGCAGACCCAGGACTTCCCAGTGGCGAAGGCGGAGAGAGTAGAGAACAGGTTGTAGCGCATGGTTATAGATGTCCCACCAAAATTCAACTCGTACGATACCGTGAGAGGGCTATAGGAGATCCGGAGAGCACCAAAGAAGGGGAGGCTAAGAACCCTACACAAACTTAAAGCTTATCGTTAAGGGCGGTGTTAGATAGGAGCACTGGCATGACCGCGGGATCCTCTAGGACGTCGGAGGCTGGTCAATACCAAGATACTGTAAGGCGCCACCCGCGGACCGCGGTCGCCGGTAGTGCTGCATCTTGCATCCCTAAAAATTCAACGCGTTGGTAACCTACCTGATTGAAACTTGCGGCCATGCGGGTAGTACTTACACCATAAGTCCGAGTCATAATGTCTTGGCGAGGCATCATCATCCTCTGGTCCAACCTCGCGCTACAATATCCCTTTTGGACTCGAACGGACATCTTCATGGTGGTGCTGATGTCATCAGGTGAGGTGAGAACACTATTAGATTGGTTGTCGTCTTCTAAATACTAGGGTCTACCCTAATTTATCCTGGCCAGGTCTACTCTCTGGTCCAGTCCACCCGAGGGCCATGAAAAAACCAATTGAGGCTCCTGCCGAGCTCAGCAGACTTTAAGAACCCCGTCGCATCCATCCAAATATTTCCAGCGAGTCCTTGCCTCTCCATGCGCATGATGCGCCTCACACATCTTCTACCTCCAGGTTTCCAACTAGCTGTTTTGCTGCTCATTGTACCTGTACGCATATACTAGCACTCGATCTGCGCGTACATATCAATCAACTTTCTCACAGTTCATATCCGCGAAACCCACCTTACTTGGCCCGGGATGCTTCACGTGAGTTCGCCGCACTGTGTTTCTGTGATGGAACCCACTGTCCGAGACTTAATCGGATTAGTGACAACCCATCAGACCGCATGCTCAAATCGGCGACGTTTAAGGATTCAGCCCATATGACGGTTGAGAGCTGTGTAGGGTTTTGCAATCGTCGAAAATATCTTTACGCCGGTGTCGAAAATGGCGACGACTGTTGTAAGTGCTCTTCAGAACATTGCTCCTTTCGGTTTTCGTGGCCCTCCGCTTTAATCACACGTTTTGGACGCCAGATTGCGGAAACTACTTGGCTGAAAGTGCAGCAATCGGATCGTCCAAAGCGTGCAGTTTTAAATGCCCCGGCAATTCTCGTGAGATCTGTGGCGGCAATAATCACCTTAACCTTTATTGGAGTGGTGCGGGTCCTGCACCTATTATCTTTCCAGACGTCGGCGACTGGCATTTCCTCGGGTGCTACACGTAAGCATATATATACACTTTGCCTTTTTGTTCGGAAGCGGTCCAGTGACGGACCTATCCATTTCGTAAATAGCGACTCGAAAAAGAAGAGGACTCTAAGCAAGCTAACATCTGTCATCGGCGGTCAACACTACATGAGCGTTGCAAGTTGCACCGATGCGTGTAAGCGTTCGGGCTATGTTCTGGCAGGTATGGAGTTTGGACGAGATTGCTGTACGTATTTCAATTCCGTCTCTTCGATGAGCTCTCCCCTCCTGACTAAACTTCACTCTTCAAGACTGTGGTAATACTATTGACAACGCCGTGGGCACGATAGAGTCAGAGAACTGTATGTTGGCTTGCTTAGGCAACAGCACTGAAGTCTGTGGTGGGCCTTACACTCTGACCGGCTACTACGTCGACTAGGGATTGAAGCTGCGCATTGTATGCGCAAGTGGAGGGAAACGAAAAGGATGGTAGTAGCGCAAGTACCTGTGGTAGGGATGAGCATCATAAATATCTCAAACGTATACAGATCGTATAGTAACACAACTACTGTGGATCGGCCAAAGGTGTCACATACAGTATATCCTTTCGGTTTGGAGAACTGAACCCTGGGACTGAGGATCTGGGCAACCCCCTATCGGGTATCGGACCCTGTTCCTGCGCTGTTGCTGTCGTGCCCTTGGTCGTGTCAATCCGTCCACGGACTTCCCTTCCCGACGAACCATTCCGAGTGCGACTCTTGCACTATTTTCTAGACATTGTTCCACCAGCCTGTAATACGGTACAGACTGTACAGTACTGAGACCTAAACTCAAGCACTCACTCTAACCTTGGCGGCTCCTCTCTGATATTTTTTTCCAATACATCGCTCGTCCAAAAAAAAAAAAGACCTCTTGCCCGCGATTGTATACTTTATTTATCCTCGGTGCTTAGTATCTAGATGATCTCCGACCTTCACGCGACTCTCGTCCATGCATGTGTGGTGCGATACTGAAGTCCGCTCTTCTGAGAGCTGGACCTTTCGTGACTTTCGTCGCTCTTCTCTTGTCAATGGTGCTCTCTTCCACCGTCTTAGGCGCTCCCCTTGCTCTCGAGGAGGACAGTAAAGTCTTGCCTGATGTGAACGAGCCTAGGTCAACTTGTTCCTTTGAGAATGGATATGAGGTTCGGCTCGAACCAGAAGATGATCCTCAGAGACTATCCCTTCTTCGCCGCTGGCTCGCAGATGACCATTTCATTTGAGGCGCTCTATTCGGGCTGCACCTCCTCATCTGTAAGCTTTCTTTTTGATTAGCTTTCAAATGTCAAATTTTCTCACCGCCTCTGTCCGCACTGGCAGCTAGCATTTACTATAAATGCTGTGTCGCAGGATTCTCGTGTGGGAAAAGAGGTAGCGACTCTAGTCAGACTGCTGTACTTTAGCAAAAGTGCAGAGACCGTCTTGTTGCTGATTACATGTTTGTTATGGGTGAGAAATTCAGAGCGGAGAACTAGCATTGTTAAGGTGCAGACAAAGCGCACATATCTGTGTTAGTTTACCAAGGGTAGGAGCTTGTAGGAATGCCGCAATGAAATTCTACGAAACTACGGCACTACTCGTCTCAGAAAGCAAATGAACAGAATTAACCCCGCGTCCAAGGTGCAGCCTACCGTTCCGATCTGTTTTTCCCGCTTTGACGATCGTAGTCACGTAGATGAATCCCCCAGATGGTGCGTGTAAAGAGGTCAGCACTCAGCGATATAAGTACAGATGCGACAAGCTCCTCACTTCTTTGGTATCCTTGTCGCACTTGGGTTCTAGCACTGACGATGACGATAGTCTTCTGTCTGAACTGTCCATGGCAGAACGATGGTGGCCTCCCGAATTCCTGACATCGAAATTCCATCAACGTTGAGCAGTAGTGTCAACGAGAAGGACAAACGTTTGACGAGAATAAGAGAACAAGGCCATCAAATGTATGTTGGCGGCGCAGTGACGATACGTCAAGCTGATGGGTTATCTTAGCTTTTCCCGTCATTTGCACATCTTACCTTCCTATTTCTAGGGTGTTCTGACTCAGCAACAGACGTTCAGCTGGACCCCACAAACGCCCATTTATCTGGGCGTCGAATGTTCCCTGAGAGGTAAACGTAGTAGCGCCGAAAGGGGAGGTTGGGTGGAGGAAGAGGGGACACTGACGCAAGACCGTTGCCATTGTAGAGATAAGGCTTTCATATCTGACGAGCGGTTGGCTTACAGGAACGAAACATTGCTAGAAGCGTACCGTGAAATTACAGTCTCGCCGTAACGTGCACAAAGACCAGGGATCTCGTCAATTCGATGTCGTTAAGGATACCAGCTGTTCGTGCGGCTGCCAAAGACATGTCTCTCCATAGTCGGCTGCTGGTGCGCCAGACGGAGTACTGCAAGATGCTGCTAGATGAAAGAAAGAGACATTCGGGAATCCGAATGACGCTTTAGGACTGAAGCTCTGAGAAAAAATCTTCAGATAAAGTCGACCTGTGGAGTGCCAAGGACGTAGATGAGAAGAACGTGAAGTACTGCTCAATGTCGAAGACTCAAGCGCTTGACTCAACCGTTATCTGAGCATCGAACTTCAGCTCATTTATCACGCACGATTTAAGCAAGATCACAGATAATGTCCATTTGACGTAATAAGAGAGTAACAACGGAGTGGGGATGTATACGACGCGGGAGGCGAATAAGGGGGGGGGGGGGGAAGAACATACGAATGACGAGCGAGGCTGGAAGTGTCCGACGACGAGAAGCAATAAGATCAATACGGCGAGCTCACGATTCCAAGGCCTAAACCGTCGACGAAGGTCGTTAGCTCGGATAGAACATGAGACAGAAAGAAGAAAAAGACATACCCGAACGACAAGTCCACGCATCCGAGGCCTGGACGTCAGAGGTTGTTGTGATAAGGACGACAAGAACGAGGTAAGAGGGAGGAGATAAACGCACCAAGACAAGCGGTTCACCGATCCAGGCATCCGTCCGACAACCAAGAACCAACCAATAGAGATTACGAGCAGGAGAGAACGAAGACGAGGACGATGGCGAAAAGAGAGAACATGCGGATTGGGCCAAGCGGTAGACGTCAAAGTCGTCAGTCATCGATATGCAAGAACGAGACGGAAGAAAGAGCACGAACCTGAACAGCAGATCCAACCGCCGAGAGCACGCCTTTGTACCAATGACCAGCGAGCGCGGTGTCGGGAGTCGAGAAAAACGAGCACAAAATCACAGACAGAGAAAAGAAACGGGGGAGGGCATATGGTGGATGGGAAAGAGAGCCGCAGAGACAGACGATTGGGAGACGGCTCGCCAAAGGCCAGGGCTGCAAAGAAAATTGAATCTTAGTCATGAACGGTGAAAAGAGACGAGAGGGATGAGTGAGGACGAACCTGTACAGCCGCTTGACGATCAAAGCACCTGTCTGCGCCAATAACCCAACCAAAACAAATACTAGAGTGGTGTAAAGGTAGGGCGATAGGGGTGATCCGGCTAAGTGGGCCGGTCAGGTGACAGAATCCGAAGGGCCGGTTCAATCGGCAACGAGAAAAGCGCGAAGTCGAAAGATGATAGAGGATGAACGAAGATGAGCAAAGGCGAAGATACTTCGCTTTGGAGAGGAGGTTTTTAAGGCACACGAAAGGATTGATGGAAAGGAACTGGATGATATTTCGAGTACCACGAGCGCACTTAAATACAATATAGCTACATTTTTTATGGAAACAAAAGTAAAGTATAGTAAAGAAAATACAAATACGCACGGGCCTTTTGCAGGCATGAAACAGGAGGCGGATGAAAGAGAAGGCGAGAATGATGGAAAAGGGGGAACAGACGACCCCTATGAGACTGGAAACGGTTTGAGGCGAAATGAATAAGGAATAATGGATCTTGAACCGCCGCGCATTATTGCGGCGGTAATGTCTTGATGTAGGTTCGAGTCGGCCGGGTCGAGCGTGCCAAGATACAACATAGAGACCAAGAACCGAGAACGAGTCGCAGGAAATAATGAGCGTAGAAGAGGAGGGGGGAGCGACGAGCAGTTGTTGTAGTTGATAGAAAAAAAAACGAGATGCGAAAACGTCTCGCAAGGGCCTGACATGGGCGTTGTCAGTTACAAAGTAGCGGGCGATGGGTGGGAACAAAAGGGAAAGAGACGAACCTAGTTGTCGGCGGGGAAGAAGAGGACGGCGTCGCGGAACTTGGCTTTGATGACGCAGTTCCAGAGCCATTCCATCGGAGTGCCGTATGTGATGTCGGAAGAGTCGGTGGGCCCAGCACCGCCGGTGAGCTGAGCGACGAAGTCCTTGTCGGCGCCAACGATAGCAGCTCCAGAGTCACCGCCTCGAGAGAAAGGGCCCGAATCGTTGTCGTAAGGGAACACGGCCGCCTCGAGCGAGTCGAAGTTGCCAAAGAGGCCGTAGCGGCGTTGGCGGGACTCGAAACCGTTAAGACGACCGATGGTGGTGAGCGTTGTGAGGCCGCGCTTGATGACGAATCGGGTGGGGCTGCCCTTGCTGTCCTGGCTGTTGGGCTCCTTGATCTTGGCGGCGGCGAGAATGACCTTGAGCAAATAGATACGATCGTCGGGGTAGTCAAACTCGGAGGGCACTTCGACACGAGGGTACATGAGACTCATGAATTTGCCTGCTTGTATCTCAACGCCTAGAATATGAACAGTTAGACTGGGCACTTTCAGTCGGATGGGTCAGCACGCACCCAGGTCGATAGCATTTCCCCGGAAGTTCGGCAAGAATTTCTCTTTATCCAACTTGATGACGCACACGTCCTTCGTGTAGCCGTGAGGGGCATTGAGGCCGGTGATGGGCGGAGACCAGACGACGTGGCCGATGACGCGCTTATCGACGTCCGACCAGTCCTTCTTCAAAGTCGCAAAGAACTTCTTCAGCTCGACTATCTTCTTCTTCGTGTCGTCCAGTTGCTGTTGGTACCTCGCGTGGACCTCCGCCACCTGTTGGTCGCCGCCCTCTACCCTCGTCGCGTACCTATTGACGCTTTTCTCCAAGACAGAAACGCTGTTCTTTGACGTCCCGATTTCGGCCTGAATCGACGCAAGAAAGTCTTCGAACGCCTTATTGCCCATGAGGACGACATGCTTCTTCGGGGCGGCTGTAAAGGTGTAGTCAGAACTCTGCTCATCTTCTGGAAGCAGACAGAGGGAACGAACTTACGAGTGTGATAGCTGTATTCCTCATTGCCTTGCGTGTCCGGGAACAGCACGTGGCGTGCAGTGACACCGTAGAGATCGTCGCCGATCTTGAAATAGAACCCAAGCGTGCCCTGCATATGGAGAGTCCTCAACCCAGCGATAGGCAGGCTCAGAGTAGTCGTGACACGGTCCATGACGTTCCTGAGTGGATGAAAGTGGTTGACTGGGGCGTAGAGGATGGGACCAGAGAGACGCTGAGCCTCGGACTCGCGATAGGCGATGTCGATATCGTCGATATCGTACCGCTTAAGGAGGTCTAGAATGCCTTGAGCCGAGTCAAAAGCGGCGTCACCGTTTGTACTGTCCGGCAAGACTCCAACCCAGATGGTGACAGGACTGATAACGGTATTGTCGTGACCGCCCTTGGTCTGCTCCTCCCAGCGGAAGCGAACGAGGTCGATAGAGGTGAACTTGATATTTTTGTCGTCGAAGAGCTCAACCATCTTTGAACGAATGTCAGTCCGCAGATTGCTACGCTTCGAGAAGATCACAAACCTTATCAAGAATCGTTGCCCAAAGCTTATCCTTGCCGAGTTTGGCATGGTCGTGGACGGTGAGGAGCTGCATCTTGCGAACGTCTTGCGATGGCCCGGACGGTGGCAAGAAGACATCCGTCGACGTTCTGTAGATGAGCTTCGGAGCCTGTTTTCTGTTGCCGCGGATGCCGTGGTAATAGAGATAGGCCTCTAGTTTCGGAACGCCGTGGTCAGACGAGTCGACCCAAGTCAAGCTAGTGGCATCGTCACTGTCCCACAGCTTGAAATTCTCGTACGACTCAGAGCCGCTGGAGCCGGACGAGAGACGCTTGGACTGTATGTCGCAGTCTCGGTCGAACGCATCGCTTTGGACGTGTTTATCCCAGTCGATTGCTAGAAGGGCGATGTGGGCGGGTCAGTATGGAAAAAGACCAATAAAACACAAAGGGACTCGCGTATGTTGGACATGGCGAAGAAGTTGAGCAGTCGACGAGGAAATGCGTTGAGCGAGTTGAGTTGACAAAGAACTGGCAGGGGAGAGTCGTATAGCGCTACAGATTGAAGAGCGTCCTTTTTATACCCCAAATAGGAGGCGTCACAAGCGACTGGAGGATCCTCGATTCTCCAACTGGTGCAGCTGGGTTTTAAATGAGGGGGATAGCGACTATGATCACTGTCTGCCACTCAGCATTCGTTCTCTACATTTTTTGGTACAAAAACGACAAAAGGAGGCAAACTCGGGGCGGCACGGGCGGCAGGACGAAGGAGGAAAGGGACGGGGCGGCCTCGATGACCAACCCGACGGGTGAGCTCGATCGGGTTGTTTGCAACCGCTTGCCACCCTGCGCCACCCCGCGCCAAACAAACGGCCCATTCCTTGCGGCGGGAACCGCCGTGCTCGACTTGGTCAGCGATCGGCCCCTACGGACCAGTCACCGCGCGTGACTGGAGCAAGACTTTGTCGAGAGAAGTCTATGTGTGCTCTTGACACTGCTTTTGCACGCTCCAACCATGCCGATCGTCGAGCACTTCTACTTTCATACACGTCAGAGCTCAGGAGTGTTTCATCCAGAGACTCGGGACAGAGGAGACCAGTTAAATAGAGCAACCTCAATTGACGGGTCACTCAGTCTCTCTCTTCCCTTAATCTTATCTTATCCACCTCTTTGTTCTCACCCTCCTGTAACCTCGATCCCTTACTGTGCTCGAGGAATATACCGAAGTCCTAACTCTGTCCTCAACTTGTCTTGAGTGACATCGGCTCCACGCTGGTGTTCAATGCTGGTGTTACACCCTTGGTTCTTGCCTTGGTTACACCTTTGCCAGTGCTTCCCTTTCCATATTTTTCCTGCCATTGTGGGCTCTTAAACTAGATTGCAGGTAGTACGCTTGAATTGAATGGTATCCAACCAGCCCAGGAGTAGTAGTAAGAACATAATGGTTTCCGCTTAAACTATCGCGTCAATAGGTGCAGACATAACTTAGGCAGAGGAACAGTTGTACATGTGACACAAAATTACTGGACAAACAGTATACTGCCAAACGTCCCTGACCCTGTTTGAGGGTTCGGTAATTCAAGGTCCATGCGACCCCAATTTAGACCCATTGGCATGCTGGTCATGAGAGGGTTATACGGAGGTTGAAAGCCATGGCACCTGGCTCAATCTCCCATTGGGCCCTGCCACGCACCGATCTGGAGGTCGGACCAAGGTCCAGTCGGCAATGAATCAACAATACGATTTGTGCGGCTGGGTCAGCGATGACTCTGGACCCTCTGTCAACCTCTAAGGGTGCTTACATCGGCATTTAGTGGTGGTCATACAGCGGTCGTCTGCAACAGCATGCCACCATTGCGTGCTACGTTGGGCTCATACAATTGGTTGTTTGTTGTGCAGACATTTTGGATGTGCGTTCACAATATGATGAAATTAACGGTTTGGACTATAACAATGCAAAAACTAAACAATGATGGTATGTAGATGGTATTGGCGAGTGAGAATTCAGCGAGGTCCTTGGCAATGTCGTCTTTTGTCTTGAAACCGGTGGCAGTGAGTGAGAATTCAGCAAGGTCCTTGGTAACATCATCCTCCATCTCGTATGCCTTGAAACCAGCTGTCTCCTTCGTTTCCTCATCCAGGACCTCCACGACGGTAGGCTATACGATAAGATGAACCACTGCCTGCCTTGTGAACATATTGGCACAACAAAATAACGAGAAACTCAACGCGTCAATCCCAGTGAGTACTGGTATGCAGGGTCTCCTGCCACATTGGAAGTTGATCGCTTGATGGACGAAGGGGTATCTTGGAACCACTCTGGTAATTATACAGGTCGACTTGCAACGCCTCGTTGAAGAACCTGACAATACAATTAGCAAATTGACAGACAGTTAAAAGGTGGAATCATACCAGGTGATCTTGCGGTTCCATGTCGCAGAATCTGGAAGTCCCGCAAAGAGGTCTGTGCGAATATACTCAAGGTAATCATCAACATAGTTCCAGAATTGCTGAGGTGTGTACTCCTTCCCGGTGATTGTGACACCCCCATCATTGTAACGTCGCCACGACGTTAGCTCAACTTGAGCTCGAAGGAGGCGGTAACAACTTAGCAAAATGCCCTTGCTGACACGACGACACGAAGGTCCGTGCTCTTGCCTTAGTGAATACTCGGAGGTACACTGGCAAGACTCGATGACTTGTCACAAACAAAGTTGGACTCGAGGCGTTTTTAGAGAGTGGAAGCGGAAGAGAGAAAGAAACAAGTGACAATTCAAGAAGACCAAGATGGCGTATCTTGGTCTTCATAAGACAGTTTAAATACAAGTTAAGCAGGCTTACAAGCGCTGCTATGAGTCACAGTAGGTAAGCGTCCAACGTATCGCAGAAACACCGCAAACACTAATACTACTAGTACCTGTACTAGTATCGAGTCATAGCTGCATCGCTCAGTCAGCTATCAGTCGTAATCACCTATTGTACTACCGTATCGCCGTAGGTAAGTCCGCAACTAATCTACCTTACTGCCGTAGTTGCAACCGGTACAGTAAGGGTCCGCAATCCGTATTACACAATACTCGTGTCGGAACGTAACATCACCCCCTTCTCAGCATGAGACCCCGACTCACCGAAAGTCCCTAGGCAGCCAGGTACGCTGCTCGTCTGCAATGCGTTCCAACGCCGTTGCTCGCTCCAGTCAGTAAATGGAGTCCCGTCGGTCGTCCTGCGCGCATTCAATCATGGTGCAGAGCTGACTGACACGGGCTCGGAGGTGGTCGAGCTCGTAGCTAGCCACGCGGAAGCGCATGACCTCTGCCATGAGCGACTCGTCATTGATGCGGTTGAGTGCCCGGTCCGTGATTTTGTCGGCTTCAAAGACAACGAGGTCCTCGTGGGGGTATGTCAGGCAGAGAGTGGCCAATACATGCGGCTCAGTGTAAAAGGGCTTACCATAGACGTGCGGCGACCCTGGTATGACTCCTAGGATGAGGGGGTCGGCCCCTCCGATAAGTTGGACATGTGACGCGTCCCGCTCTACTCCGTCCGGCCCGGTGATGGGGTATCGAATGTAATGGGGTCATTGGTTCGCCCGGAACCCTTCAGGTGCAATGACATGCGCGGGGTCCTCAGCGGTGGTGAACGGACAGTGATCGGTGGCGCCAGGCACGTGCACACGTCCTCGATACATGGGGGACCCGTCGGTGTAGACGAGCCAGGGAGTGACGCGGGGATTATCAGGGTCACTTTTCGTTCAAAGGAAGGAGTGTCTCGCCGGGTAATAATCTTCGTCGTCATGGCCAGCCTCAGCTGTGTTACGGTTTCGCATCGGAACCCTTACTGTACCGGTTGTGGCTACGGCTGTAAGGTATATTAGTCACGGACTCGGGGTTTACGGTAGGAGTTAGGCGTTAGAGGATGACTCGATCCTAGTACAAGTAGTAGTAGTATTAGGATTGCGGTACTTACGCGATACGTTGGACGCTACATTACGGTGACTCATAGCAGCGCTTGAAAGCCTGCTCTTCTTGTATTTAAGGTAGCTGCGGAAGACCAAGATACGCCATCTTGGTCTTCTTCAATCGTCACTTCTATTCTCTTCCATTCTCGCCTCTCAAGACGTGCCTTCCATCAAGGGGAGTGCCTTATCCAGAACCTAGTGTCTGCGTACATCTAGGACCCGCCTTTGAGCCATACGCCTCTGCGCGTGATTAGCTAAGTCATAGAAGTCGCCTTTAATCGAGCTCAAGTCGAGCTAACGTCGTGACGGCGTTACATTAAGACCAAGATATCCATTGTGGCGACTGTCAACACCAGAGAACAGTGGACGAGTTTCCGTCCATATCATCTAGACCGGAGAGGAGACCGCAACGTACCAACCCGATTCCTAGGAGCAGCCAGGTGGAGAGACTGAGGAGACGAAACTGGATATTTTGTGGAATTCAACGGACCCACGAGGTTTAGACCTGTTGAGTTCAATTTCGATCACCTGTGCTGGGTGGAAGTTACGTGGAACCCCATAGACCACCGCTGGGACGTCGTCAGACCAGCAGGGAGACAATACCAGTGCGACATCGACGCACGAGAGCTCAATTCACGAGCCGACTGGGGCCCTATTGACGGACAGTTAAGAGAACATTCTACTGGAGAAGCAGTCAGCGAGGAAACTGAAGAAGACGAACAAAGCGAAGAGAACCGACCCGCGAGTGTCGGGCCTATTGAGCAATACACCATCCAACGAGCTGAGTCCCTGCATATTTCAGAACAGCCAGAAGTCATTCACGTACGATCACCGGGAGCAGAAATGGCAACTACCACCATGACAGCCGAAGAAATTATGACTGTTAGGGAGCAAGCAGCGCGAGAAGCGGCCGAAGCAATTAGACAAGAATCACAGCGGCACCTCATGCCTATCAACCCTGAAACAGGGCACCGTATGACTGCAGACGACGCAGCAATCTTTCGAGCCATTGGACCCGACCAGGGAGACCCCCCGTCGGGGGGTGGAGGAAGACGAGGAGTACCACTAGACCCCCCACCGGGATGGGGAGGACCACCCGGGGACGACTTCCCCCGACGCCCAGGAAGAGGAGGGAACCCGCCGGACCTCCCAAATAATCCACCGGAAGGAGGACCCCCGGGAGGCGATGGCGGAGGCGGTGGTGGAGGAGGCGCAGGGGGGGGAGGACAAGGGCACGAAAAACTGACCGGTGAACCTCCCACCATCTTTGATGGCGATTGCACTAAAGTGGATTCGTTCCTCACACAATGGCATGTCTATTGGGGAATGAACCTCGACACCCCTATTATGCGCAACGACTACTGACGAAGCCTCCTATTCCTGTCCTACATAAAAGGGGTATCAGTCAGCGAATGGGTACTTTCGTACCTCAAATGGCTCAATCGGCAGATACAACGAGGGATAGACCAGCACACGCGCGACCTGTGGAACGCGGTAGCGGAGGGATTTAACCAAAGGTTCGTTAACACCCTCGAACGCGAACAAGCTCAAGCGCTTCTTAGAAAAGGACTCAAGATGGTTGACGGAGACATTGATAAGTACGTCAACGAGTTCGAAGAAGCCGCCAGGAAGGCCGGATACCGCCTCAATGACCCCCAAACCATTGACCTCTTTACCAAGGGGCTGCCCAAGAAACTCTACGAAAAGACCTACGATCTGGACGAACCGGAGACGTTCGACGAATGGAAGCGAGCGACGCTCCGTAGGCAACGCAACTACATCCACATCCGTGCGCGGGTGGATGAGTATAAAGACAGCAAGCCCAAAAAAACAGGAAACGCCGGATGGACCGTTCCCCAAAATCTCGCCAACCCCTGGGCAATGGACACTTCCGCTGATCGAACCAAGGCGCGACTAGCAGGGTCGGAAGAGATCGATTATAGCAAACCACCGTACACCAACTCACCCCCCTTTCCACCAAGGGGAGGACCAGGAGTCCGAGGTCGAGGAAGGGGAGGGTCACGACGAGACCTAAGGACGGTGTTATGTTATAACTGCCACGCACCAGGCCATCTCTCACGAAATTGCCCCCATCCTAGGCAGCCGCGACAGTGGCAATCACAGAACCCCGGACCCTCTAGTGTCCGGATGACAGAAACCGACTACTATATGCAAGAGTCGCTGCCAGCCCAGATACAGGCTGCCTCAACCAGCAAAACAGCCGAGGAGCGTGCCAAAGAATGGCTCACCGGAGTAGCAAACGCGCCCAACGAAGTAAAAGACCTGATATTGCAGGATCTGTGGGGAAAAGAGGGTTTTCGGAGCGCCTGAACCCATCGGCCTGGGTGAGGGCTTTAAATTGTAATTCTGTAATCATGACGCGCTTTCGTTCTCTTCGAATTCCAGTCTCGATTCGTACGAATTACCGAATGGCCGACATAAAAGCATTGGTGGATTCGGGAGCCACCGACAACTTCATACACCCGAACTTCATCAAAAAAATGGGTATCGGGACCCAGCAACTAATCCAACCGCGGAAGGTCTGGAACATAGACAGTACAGAAAACAAAGCTGGGTCCATCACTCACTTCACCGATCTGGATGTATACGCCAACGGATATCATAGGACCATGAGATTCCTTATCACGAATCTTGGAAACGAAGAAGTTGTCCTGGGATACCCTTGGTTGGCAACCTACGAACCAACCATTAATTGGCGAGACGCGGTCATACATGAAAAGATCATGCCAGTTGTGATCAGCACGCAGGACAGTCTGGACCGTCACACCGTCATCGCAACCGCGCTAACTAATGATGAAAAGGAAATGATAGTCCTCGAACTAGACGAAGAAGACACATACTTGCGAGCAACTACGTCCACAGAATTGGCCATCCAGGCCAAGGGGGAGGAAAAGCCCGTAGAACTGCCGGCAGTCTACCACGCCTTCCAACAACTCTTCAGCGAAGAAGCATCACAACGATTTCCCCCCGCCAGACCGTGGGACCACGCGATAGACTTCAAGCCGGGTACCCCTTCAGCAATAGACTGCAAAATATACCCATTAACGCAGGAAGAGGAAGGGAAACTCAAGGAATTTCTAGACGAAAAACTGCAGCAAGGATATCTGCGACCCTCCATATCCCCGTACGCATCTTCATTCTTCTTTGTCAAAAAGAAGGACGGAAAACTACGCCCTGATGAACAGCACACATAGATAGCTTACTCACAGAGGGACAAAGTGTTCTGTGGTGAGACAAGCTGGGTGGCTGGAAGCAGCAACAGGAAAGTCTAGCAAGGTAAAGCAAAGTGTCTGGCACACAAACAGTGAGAACTGATAATGGTTACATTGGAGGGAGGAAAGCTTACCTGGCACACAAACAGTGAGAACTGATGTGGACCAGGAGCGTACATGGTACTCTACTTATACTCCTACAGAGGGTGACAGTAGTACAACGCAAGTAACGCTAGTCACAGAATACAAAGGTGCTATTGTTCTACAAAGGGACAAAAGAGTGGACGCTTTGAGAACAAGTGAGAGGAGAACAAGAAGAGTCCAGAGCTAGATGATATCATACTGACATCATAATAAGGATAATGCCAAGTAAAGAACAAAGGAAAGTACAAAGGCGTTATACAACGCAGAGTCTGGATGTATGATGTCATTAGAAGTACAGTGATGTCATGTGTGACGCAATGATAAGTCTAGATTGTACAGATCAAATGGTATCTAATCTACAAGTCCTGTATATCTAATCTAAAGCAGTCCATGCTGCAAGTCCGGTCCATACGAGCCGCTAAGTGCGCAAGGGTCACTTATCAACACGCCCCGTACAGGATTATCGCACCATCAATTCGCATACTATATGAAATCAGTACCCGCTTCCCCTAATTCAAG
Organism: Lactarius indigo; assembly: GCA_025766275.1. Lineage (NCBI taxonomy): Eukaryota > Fungi > Basidiomycota > Agaricomycetes > Russulales > Russulaceae > Lactarius > Lactarius indigo. Next base: position 117,370 of record JAFKAC010000073.1, read on the forward strand.
ACCTCATTTACGACCTCAGTAACGCCCACATCTATACGAAGCTCGACATCCGCTGGGGTTACAATAACATCAGAATACGAGACGGCAACCAGGAAAAGGCGGCCTTCAAGACCAAGTTCGGCCTTTTTGAGCCAACGGTAATGTTCTTCGGTCTCACCAACTCGCCGGCCACTTTCCAAACTATGATGAACCACATCTATCGTGACACCATCGCGAAGCACGAACTCCGCGGCACCGCCATCCGTGTCTACATGGATGACATTGGCATCGCCACACGGGAAGGTGCTACATCCGCTGACCACGTAGCCGCAGTGACGGACGTTCTTCGCGTCGCTCAGGAACACGACCTCTACTTCAAGCTCGAAAAGTGCCTTTTCCACCAACCTCGGATGGATTACCTGGGGGTAATCCTTGAAAAGGGGGTAACGTGCATGGACCCGGTAAAAGTTCGTGGCATCAGAGACTGGCCGACGCCAACCAAGGTCAGGGACGTACGGTCATTTCTGGGTTTCTGTAACTTTTACCGCCTTTTCATCCGAGGTTTCGCAACCCATGCACGACCACTCAACCGGTTAACAAGGAAAGATGCCGAGTGGAACTGGGGAGACGATGAAGAGCGAGCATTCAAAACCCTCAAACGACTCGTAACGGAAGAACCAGTACTAGCACACCCCAACTTACAAGACCAATTCGAGCTAGAGGTCGACGCGTCAGGATTCGCGGTAGGCGCAGTACTTCTACAAAAGAAAAATGACGGTCGCAAGCATCCTATAGGGTACTATTCGGCAACGCTGAATGAAGCAGAGCGAAATTACAACATTTACGACCTAGAACTTCTCGCCATTGTCAAAGCCCTGCGCCACTGGAGACCTTTGCTCGCAGGATCTCCGCACAAAATCAAAATATTCTCCGATCACCTAAACCTCCAATACTGGAAAACTCCGCAAAAGATCAGTCGAAGGGTCGCTCGAGAAGTACTAGAATTAATGGAGTACGACTTCGAGATCCATCACATCAAAGGGAAGAACAATGGCAGAGCAGATGCGCTATCACGACGGCCAGACTACGACCAAGGAGAGGGAGACAACCAAGGTGTGGTCGTCCTACCCCTGGAGGTATTCATACGAGCTACTAATGCTGCGCGCACGCTGGAAATACACCCGATGATGCAACCGCCGAAGCGACGACAAGACCCCGCCATAATCAAAACCTGGGTCGATGCCCATCGCCTCAAAAAGATAGAAGGGGAGTGGTACAAGGACGGACGACTGGTAGTCACGGGACCTATGACGGCGTACCGGGCCATCATACAAGACCATCACGACCCACCGGTGCATGGACATCCTGGAATAAGCAGGACACAACGAATCGTAGAGTGACACCACTGGTGGCCGAGTATCCGCAGGGACGTGTACGAGTACGTTACAGGATGTGCTGACTGTCAGCGAGTTAAGGTCAATACACGGCCAACCCGTGCACCTCTGCACCCAATCACCGCTGCCAAGGACGCCCCTCCCTTCCATACCATTGCCCTCGACTTCATCACCAAACTGCCGATCTCACAGTCGTACGACAGCATTTTAACCGTTACTGATCATGATTGCAGCAAAGCATCCATATTTATTCCCTGCAACGAAGAGATCACAGCAGAAGGGACCGCCATCCTGTACGTCAACCACGTGTTTAAACGATTCGGATTACCGCGTAAAGTTATCAGCGACCGGGACCCCCGGTTTACCTCCAAATTCACACGAGAAATATGCCGCATATTAGGCATCCAACAGAACATTTCCACGGCTTATCACCCGTGCACGGATGGGCAGTCGGAACGAACCAATCAGTGGCTTGAACAATATCTACGATTCTGGGCCAACGAGCGTCAAGATAATTGGGCGGCGTATCTCCCAATAGCAGAATTCGCTCACAACAATTGGCCCCATGAACACACGAAACAATCGCCATTCATGCTTCTGATGGGGTACAATCCGACCGCCGATTGGACGGACAAGCCATCTCCAATCCCAAACGTAATCACCAGACTGACACAATTAAAGGAGGCACGCCGACTTGCCCAAGACCTTATCAGAAAGGCACAGGAAAGCTGGGTTCGGCACAAAGATACTCCACGCTATCAAGTTGGTGATCAAGTGTGGCTGGAGGGAAGACATCTACGGACCAATCAACCCACAGCAAAATTAGCGGCGCGACGCCACGGACCATTCAAAGTAGTGCAGGTGATGTCCCCGTACAACTATCGTCTCGAACTTCCCACGCAGTGGAGCATCCATCCAGTGTTTCACATCGATCTTCTCACGCCATACAAACATACGGCCTTTCATGGCGAAAACTTTCCACGACCACCGCCGGATCTTGTGGAAGGAGAAGAGGAATACGAAGTCGAGGCCATTTTAGACTCACGGCATTTCGGCCGCCGCAAAAAGCTCCAGTACCTCATCAAATGGAAGGGTTACCCGGACTCGGAGAACCAGTGGGTCGACAAGAATGACGTGTTTGCGCCGGACGCGATCAAGGCGTATCAAGAAGGCCGGACGGGTATACGATTCCTTAAAAGCCAGCCTGTGGACGACCAAGGAGAGTATCCCTCTTACATCCGATCCATTCAAACGTCTATGCCCACTTCTCCTCTCAGACATGTCACCACGGCGATCCTCCTCGACCAAGTCGCACAAGATGCCGCCAACCTCATCGAAGACGACGAAGAAACCGTGGTTCAACAGGTCCAGCTCACTCCGTACACACCTGCAAACATGCGAGCGGGGCATATCACCGCTCAAGAGTGGGCTAATGTCCTACAGAGATTCCCCGACCCGACTCACCAGCCCGACGACGAGCAGCAGCATGCCGTCGCTCACATCTTCAGAGACGACAATGGCAATCGAGAACCCATTGCCATCATCCCCCCAGGTGACGACCTCATTGGCACGAGGGGAATTCTCCCTGCCGATCGTCCCCTCGAAGACCCAACAGGAGTTAGAAGCAGCGGAGGACTGGCGGAGAGTGGCGAAGGAGTGGGCCGACGAACAACTGCGCTTAGCGCAGAGGAGATTGAGCGAGTTGCGGCAGCGCAGGCAGCGCTCCCTAACGACGAAGCTCACATTGACGACGAGGATTACTACCCGGTCAGACACCCCCTCCTTCGAACGCACAGCCACCCTACTAATTCCCGAATCACCCCATGGCTCGTCCACACCGACGGAACCCCCATGTCTCGAGGACGTGTGCGACTGCCCGGCGTCGCACTTCACACCCCCATCACGCACGACGACGACCCTGCGCAGGTCCTTGCGCCTGAAGGGTTCAGGGCGAATCGACAGCCCCATTACATTCACTTCCCCATCACCGGACCCGACGGCGTAGAGAGGAACGCCAGTCACGTGCAGATCGTCGGAGGTGCGAACCCTTTTGTATTGGGGCTCATCCCCGGCTCCCCTCATCTCTACGGCAAACCCCTCTACGCCTTCCCAATGCTATCGGCCGCGGGACGCGCCTTCATCGCCCACGAGGACCTAGTTGTCCTCGCCTCCGACAAGATCACGGACTGCGCGCTGAACCGCATCGGGGACGAGTCCCTGACTGCGGAAGTGACGCGTTATCGAGCAGCCGCGTACGAAGAAGAACGGCTCGCGGCTCGCATTCGCCAGCTTCAGGCAATGCGACTATCGGCGAGGGACGACAAGTGGGACTGTATCTACCGCCTGGAGAGGGCTAACGTCTTTGAGCGAATTAGCGACGAGCAGTCCACGTGGACAGCGAGGGACTTTCGGTGAGTCTGGGGACTCACGCTGAAAAGGGGGTGATGTTACGGTTTCGCATCGGAACCCTTACTGTACCGGTTGTGGCTACGGCTGTAAGGTATATTAGTCACGGACTTGGGGTTTACGGTAGGAGTTAGGCGTTAGAGGATGACTCGATCCTAGTACAAGTAGTAGTAGTATTAGGATTGCGGTACTTACGCGATACGTTGGACGCTACATTACGGTGACTCATAGCAGCGCTTGAAAGCCTGCTCTTCTTGTATTTAAGGTAGCTGCGGAAGACCAAGATACGCCATCTTGGTCTTCTTCAATCGTCACTTCTATTCTCTTCCATTCTCGCCTCTCAAGACGTGCCTTCCATCAAGGGGAGTGCCTTATCCAGAACCTAGTGTCTGCGTACATCTAGGACCCGCCTTCGAGCCATACGCCTCTGCGCGTGATTAGCTAAGTCATAGAAGTCGCCTTTAATCGAGCTCAAGTCGAGCTAACATCGTGACGGCGTTACAAGCTGCCACCATCGCTGCCGTCGCTTGTGCATCTCCCTCAGTCGGGCCGCTGCTGAGTCGAGCTGCTCCTTCTGCCACTCCGCTGCCACTCTCCTCCATCCTTCCAACTCGTACTCCATCAGCGCTTGAACGCTGGTCGTTGCTCGGGAAAACTCCGCGAACGCCAATGAGGTCGTTGCTTGGGGGGATAGCGGCGATTGGTTCGTGCTCACCACGATCGTCTCGAAAGACGTGGATGACTGCTCGCTCGTCGTCGGGGGTAGTTGTTGGGTCTGGGAATCTGGTGACGACGTTGATCCATTCTTGCACGGTGATGGGCCCCTCTGCTGGTGTAAGAGGTGTCCATGGCGTGAGCTGAGTGTTGGGTATTTCGGTGTCGTCGTCCTCAGCCAAGAGGGTACGGGCGTCCTCTGTGAGGGAGTCGAGGAGTTGCGCTTGTGTGACATGTCACAATGGGGAAGTAGGCATAAAGGTAATGGCTGAGCGAAGGAAGAGGGGATGACTTTCCTCTGTTCGGGCGACCCCCGCTTTATCCTTCTGGCCGTGTGCTTGCGTTTCCTGATACAGTCGGAGGGCTTCTGGTGCAAAGACGTCATCTTTGTTGACCCACTGGTTCTCCAAGTTGGGGTACCCCTTCCATTTGATGAGGTATTGGAGGCGCCTTCCCCTGCTGAAGTGCCGAGTATCTAGAATGGCCTCAACTTTGTATTCTTCTTCTCCATCAATCAGTTCTGGTGGCAGGCACGTGAAATTCTCTCCGTGAAAGGGAGTTTGCTTGTAGGGCGTGAGAAGATCGATATGGAATACTGGATGTATGCTCCACTGCGTGGGAAGTTCCAATCGATAATTATAGGGCGACATCACCTGAATCACCCTAAAAGGCCCATGGCATCGCGCCGCTAGTTTTGCTGTGGGTTGATTGGTTCGGAGATGTTTGCCCTCTAGCCATACAAGGTCGCCATTCTTAAACTTTGGTGTATCTTTGTTGCGGACCCACATTTCCTGTGCCTTTTTCATGAGGCGTTGGGCATCTTCTCTCGCTTCTTTCAGCTGTGTCAGTCGTGTCGTCACTTGAGGGATAGGGGATGGCTTATCAGTCCAATCCGCTTGTGGATCGTATCCCATCAAAAGTTGGAATGGCGATTGCTTTGTATGCTCATGTGGCCAGTTGTTATGTGCAAATTCAGCAATTGGTAGATAAGCTGTCCAGTTATCTTGACGCTCATTTACCCAGAAGCGTAGGTATTGTTCCAGCCATTGGTTAGTCCTTTCGGACTGTCCGTCGGTGCGTGGGTGATATGCCGTTGATATGTTCTGTTGGATCCCCAAAATGCGGCATGCTTCTCTGGTGAACTTTGATGTAAAGCGTGGGTCTTGGTCACTAATGATTTTACGCGGTAACCCGAAATGCTTGAAGACGTGGGTGACGTACAAGGCTGCCGTTTCCTCGGCCGTGATTTCTTCTCTGCATGGAATGAAGATGGAGGCTTTGCTACAGTCATGGTCTGTGACGGTCAGTATGCTATCGTATCCCTTCGACGAAGGGAGTTTGGTGATGAAGTCCACTGCCACCATGTAAAACAGCGTGGCCTCCAGTATTGGCGTTATAGGGTGTAGCGCAGCCCGTATGGGCCTAGTGTTCACTTTGTTCCATTGGCATTCTGCACAGCCTTGTATGTATTCATACACGTCTCTTCGCAGTTGTGGCCACCAGTAGTGTCATTCCAGGATTCGTTGGGTCCTCGCAGTTCCGGGGTGGCCATGTATTGGCAGTTCGTGGTGATTGTGTATCAGTACGCGTTGCGTTGATGCAGGTCTGGTTATTACGAACCTGCCATCTTTGTACCACTCTCCCTGTATCTTTTTGAGACGATGGGGGTCTACCCACATCTTGATCACTTCTTCATCTTGCTGATGACGTGGTTGTCGTAAATTCGGGTTGGCGATAAAGGTGCGTGCGGTGTTGAGGGTCCTCACAAAGACTTCAGGAGGGAGGACGACGACTTTGCTGTTGTCTTCGGCCCCTTGATCATAGTCAGGCCATCTCAATAAGGCGTCCGCCCTTCCGTTGTTCTTTCCTTTGATGTGATGAATCTCAAAATCGTATTCGGAGAGTTCGAGTACTTCCCTGGCAACCCATCGACTGATCTTTTGTGGCGACTTCCAGTACTGCAGGTTAAGGTGGTCGGAGTAGATTTTGATTTTGTGCGGGGCTCCCGCAAGCAGTGGCCTCCAGTTTCTCAACGCCTTGACAATTGCCAACAGCTCTAGGTCGTAAATATTGTAATTTCGTTCCGCCTCTGAGAGTGTTGTGGAGTAGTATCCTATAGGGTGCTGCTTTCCGTCAGACTTCTTCTGTAGTAAGACGGCTCCCACCGCGTATCCTGATGCGTCAACTTCTAACTCGAACGGATCTTGAAGTACCGGATGCGCTAGTACCGGTTCCTCAGTTACGAGGCTCTTCAGCATATTAAATGCCTTGTCTTCTTCTTCCGTCCATCGCCACTCTTCATCCTTTCACGTTAGTTTGGTGAGTGGTTTGGTGTGATTTGTGAAGCCGCGAATGAAAAGCCTGTAAAAGTTACAGAAGCTGAGGAAGGATCGAACATCCTTGACCTTTGTGGGTGTTGGCCAATCTTTGATACCCTGAACTTTTACGGGGTCCATGCGAGTCACCCCCCTTTCAAGGATTACCCCCAGGTAATCCATTCGTGGCTTGTGGAACAGGCACTTCTCTAGTTTGAAGTAAAGGTCGTGTTCCTCTGCCATGCGCAGTACGTCGCATACCGCTGCGATGTGGGCCGCTAGATCATGATCGAAATGAGTGGCTATCCCGATATCGTCCATATAAACACGTATTGTGGTGCCCAGGCATTTGTGTTTTGCTATCGTGTCTCGGTAGATGTGGTTCATCATTGCTTGGAAGGTTGCGGGGGAGTTGGTGAGGCCGAAGAACATAACCGTAGGTTCAAAAAGGCCGAATTTAGTCTTGAACGCCGCCTTCTCTTGGTCCCCATCGTGGATGCGTATGTTGTTATAGCTGTTACGGTACGGACTTGATGACTCATTACACACGACTCATGACCGGTTATGACTACGGTCCGGTATCAGTATTAGTCATGGACTCTTACTTCACATCAGTCAGCATAGTAGTTCACATGTGATTGTGACTCATGTATGACTCATTCCTAGGATAGCTGTACTAGGGTTCGAGCTAGTTACGCTATTGGTTACTTACTATTCTAGCGGCGCTTTAAAGCCCGCACGTACCTGTATAAGTAGTTGACTCGGAAGACCAAGAGTCCCCATCTTGGTCTTCTTCAATCCACCTCTCTGACTCGTCTCTTGTCTGCCTTAGAATTCTTCCGCTTCTATCCACCACCAAGGGATAGTACTTCTATACTTCAGCTGCAGCGTGTGCCAGTGTGCCCCTGTTCAGCTTGCGTTGGGTTGACACGTAATCCCCATTCGCCTAACTTTCGCTAAGTTGATTACGCCATCTACGCGTCCAAGTCGGACTAACGCTGGTGGAGTGTAACAATAGCCCCATCGAATGTCGAGTTTGGTGTAAATGTGGGCATTGCTAAGGTCAAGGATTAGGTCTTGAATGAGCGGTAGTGGGTACTGGTTGCGGATGGTGTGCGAGTTAATGACCCGGTAATCCTGTACCGGTCGTAGCTTTCCATCCTTCTTTTTAATAAAGAAAAAGGAGGATGCATATGGGGAGATGGAAGGGCGTAGATAGCCCTGCTGTAGCTTTTCTTCGAGGAAGTCCTTGAGCTCCCCCTCTTCCTTTTGCGTCATAGGATATATTTTGCAATCAATTGACGCCAGCGCCGATGGTTTGAAGTCGATTGCGTGATCCCACGGTCTTGCCGGGGGAACCCAATGCGAGGCTTGCTCGTCGAAAAGTTTACTGAATTCCACGTATACCAGCGGAAGTACGGCTGCCGTCTGTTGTTGTTTTGCTTGTATGGCCAACTCCGTCAAGGTAGTGGCCCGGGCGAAGGTCTCTTCTTCTAGTTCTCGTACGATGTCCTCCTTTTTGGCCACAATCAAGGCTCGAATGGTGGGTGAGACAAGTAGTTCTTCGGTAGTGGCCAGTACTACCGGTTGCATATCAGGGTGCATGGTTGCCATAGCCCAGCTGATAGTTGGTTCGAAGGCGCTTAGCCAAGGATAGCCCAGGACCATATCTTCACTTCCGAGGTCGGTGACCAAAAAGGTCATCTTTTTTATCTGTCCATGTGTTTTTACCTCTAGATTGACATAATGAGTGATCAACCCAGCTTTGTTTTCTGTATTATCTATGTTCCATATCTTGCGTGGTACTTCTAGTTGCTGCACCGAGATGCCGGCTCGGGCTGCCATACTTGGTCGAATAAAGTTGTCGGTCGCCCCAGAGTCGACCAGGGCGTTGGTTTCAGTCATTTGGTAATTTGTATGGACAGTCACTGGAATTCGTAGAGATCGATAGCGTGTTGTCACAATTACAGAATTACATTGCAAGGCCCTCACCCAGACTGACGGGTTCAGGCGTCCCGAAAACCCTCTTTTCCCCACAAGTCTTGAAGTATGAGGTCTTTTACCTCATCCGTGCTATTGGCTACTTGTGTGAGCCACTCCTTTGCTTGTTCTCCTGCGGATTTCGTAACGGCCGCATTTATCTGCGGCATCGGCGTGGTGCTGGTCGTTGGCGACATATACCCTGGCAGCGACGGTTCGTATTGCGACACTGGGCCTTGTGGGTATCCAGTGGTCTTGGTCATTCTGCTGCTTGACAGGGTGTGTTGCCATTGTCCCTGCACACGGGGGTGGGGACAATTTCGTGAGAGATGACCTGGAGTGTGACAGTTGTAACAGAGTACGTTCCTTAGGTCCCGTTGAGACCCCCCTCATCCTCGTCCTTGCGTGCCTGGCCCTCCCCTTGGCAGGTATGGCGGTGGTGACCAAGTGTGGGGTAGCTTATTGAAATCTATGTCTTCCGACCCTGCCAATCTCACCTTGGCTCGATCTGCCGACGTGTCCATTGCCCATGGATTTGTCTGTGGTAAATTTTGTGGGAGCGTCCATCCTGCGTTACCGCTCTGTTTCTTTGGCTGCGTCGTCGTATTTTTGTACTCGTTAAGCCTCGCTTTGAGGTGTATGTAATTCTTCTGTCTTTTGAGGACAGCCCTCTTCCAATCGTCAAACGTTACTGGGTCGTCAAATTGGAACGCATTTTTGAACAGTTCCTTGGGCAGACCCGACGTAAAGAGGTTGATGGTTTGTGGTTCGTTCAGGTGGTAATGAGCCTTCCGTGCAAGCTGTTCAAAGTCATTGACGTACTTGTCAATGTCCTCTCCCGTCATCTTAAAGCCCTTTCGTAGTATGGCTTGTGCTTGTTCTCTTTCTAGCGTGTTCTCGAAGCGCTGGCTGAAGCCGTCGGCGACGGCTTCCCATAGATCTCGGGTGTAGGGACTAATCCCTCGTTGTATTTGTCAATTGAGCCAGTTCAGGAAAGATAAGACCCATTCACTGACTGCGCCTCCTTTGATGTATGATAGGAACAGGAGGCACCTCCTATAGTTGTTTCGCATGATGGGGGCGTCCAAGTTCATCCCCCAGTAGACATGCCACTGTGTCAAAAACTGGTCGACTTTGAGTCTGTCTCTGTCAAAAATTGAAGGGGGCTCGCCGGTGAGTTTCTCATTGTGATGTCCTCCTCCTCCGGCATCCCCTCCTCCACCGCCTCCTCCTCCACCTCCTGGTGGTCCTGCAGGCGGCCCTCGCGGTGGTTTGGTTCTTCGTATATCAAAAGGGACTCCTCTGCCCGGTGGTGGTGGTGGATTGTTGTTGGGCCCTCCCATGCCTGGTGGTAGTTCTAGTGCGGGCCGTCTTCCTGATGGAGGGTCTCCTCTGTCGGACCCTATTGCTCTGAATATTGCAGCGTCATCCGCGGTCATCCGTATTCCGGTTTCTGGGTTGATAGGCATGAGTATTTCTCTCGCCTCTGCCCGTATTGCGTGCAACTCTTCAAGCGCGACTTCTTCCATTGCTTGTGTTATGGTGGCCATGATGGCTGGCGATCGTATGTGAATAGGTTCGGGTTCTGTGATATGCGCAGACTCAGCTCGTTCAATGAGGAGATCCTGTATTGCTCCTCCGCTGCTTTCGGTTTGGTCTGGTCTTCACCCTTCGTCTGCGCTTTCGTGTTCGCTTTCTTGACTTTGTTCAGTTTCTTCAGTCACGGCTTCTCCGGTAGTGTGCTCTTGTATTTGCCCGTCAATGGGGCCCCAGTCTGCTCTGCTGTTGAGCTCCTGCGCGTCGATATCGCAGCGGTATCTTGGCCCTGCTGGCTGGATGACGTCCCAGTGTGCGTCTATTGGGTTCCACGTAACTTCCGTCCAACACAAGTGGTCGAAGTTAAACTCAACTGGCCGGAACCTGCTAGGTCCGTTGAACTCCACGAAATATCCCGTTTCTTCTTGTCTGTCTCTCCAATTTGCTACTCCTAGGAAGCGTGTTGGGACGTTGTGATCTCCTTGTCTAGGGAGTGAATAGGGACGGAAACTCGTCCACTGATCTCTTGTTGTTACGGCCACGATGGGATCTTGGTCTTAATGTAACATCACCACAACGTTAGCTTGACTTGAGCTCGAAGGAGGCGGTAACAACTTAGCGAAATGCCCTTGCTGACACAACGACACGAAGGTCCATGCTCTTGCCTTAGTGAATACTCGGAGGTACACTGGCAAGACTCGATGACTTGTCACAAACAAAGTTGGACTCGAGGCGTTTTTAGAGAGTGGAAGTGGAAGAGAGAAAGAAACAAGTGACAATTCAAGAAGACCAAGATGGCGTATCTTGGTCTTCGTAAGACGGTTTAAATGCAAGTTAAGCAGGCTTACAAGCGCTGCTATGAGTCACAGTAGGTAAGCGTCCAACGTATCGCAGAAACACTGCAAACACTAATACTACTAGTACCTGTACTAGTATCGAGTCATAGCTGCATCACTCAGTCAGCTATCAGTCGTAATCGCCTATTGTACTACCGTATCGCCGTAGGTAAGTCCGCAACTAATCTACCTTACTGCCGTAGTTGCAACCGGTACAGTAAGGGTCCACAATCCGTATTACACAATACTCATGTCGGAACGTAACAATCATTATCGTCGGCCTCGTTTCCATCATCATAGTCACCATTGTCAGCAGATTGACCCTCATCCATCCTAGCGCCCAGTGCTTCCAACTCATTGCGCTTTAGCCCCACAAGGTTGGGGCTGTGGTCGGGGTGCATTTCAGCCAATGGATAGCGATGGCTTATGTAATTGATACCCCCAACCGACGGTGAGATTCTTTAATAGTTCATACTCAGCCGGTGCCGGCCGAGGGCGGAGATTCCGCCATAATTGATAGTCCAGCCGACGCCGGCTGGGTCGGAGATAATCGGAAATCCATGCGGATAGTTCCATGATAATGTAGGGTATCCAGAGATGCTCTTGAACTCAAATATTTGACTGAGTGAGCACTGTTTAGGTGTGTGAGATCATTGATCACCTGTTGAGATATGTACAGCAAATTGCATACATATCAGACATGTTACGCCCTAGCAGGGGCGTGGGTTCTAAAGGTTCTGAATCACACAAGTATCAAGCGAAGACCTCTGTTGTCTTATTGCTATGAAATACGAGTGATAAAAGTGTGGCACAAGGTGCAGCACTACTCTGTAACGTAGGACTCCTCGTCCGAAGTGTCTAACACTTCTCTACACTTGATCTTGCTAGTGCACAGAGTATAACAGGTGTGAAGCGTTGATATAGTTCAACTGCAAAGACTTCGAAGTGTCCTGGTTAGGGACTGAGGTAGGGGATGCACAAGAAGAGGGAGATAAGGCGAGGTCACACCAAAGTACGGAGGCAAGGTTGCTAGATTGCAAACGAAGCCAAGTCTGGCTTCCTACGGTCTATGGTACAGGTTTATATAGGACAAGGTTCCAAACAACATGAACACAAGTCCACACAATATCAAAGAGACTAAACGGAGTAAACAGAAGTTCGGATCAAAGAAACAGCGCCATGTGGTTTAGGTCCGAAGCGTCGGATCATAACAAGGGGTGCGCCAAGTGGTAAGAATGCTCTGAAGCTACTGTCGGAGTTGGGGATGCAAATCGGGGTGAAGGGATTGGGTCAGAGGACGATTGACCTGCTCCCTGAACGTGTAGCGATGCCGAAGCAGAGGCTAAATTTGGAGTGAAATATGAATGTGGGGGGGACGGGGGCGCTGGGACAGGGAGAACGGTTTCCTGTCTCCTCCTGAAGATACGTCGAAGACGTTGACGAACGTTCGCAAATATGCGAGGCAGTTTGAAAAATGGGAGGTGGTATAATATGACGACGTGTTACGACGACCGCGAAGCGCTAAGTCGAAGGTGAATGGAGAGTCCGATCAAGCAAGACCAATACACAGTGATTGTTTCACACTGCGCGAGGCTGCGGCGATAACGGAACACTCAGGAATCGGGTAATGGGTTTGTGCAAGAACACAAGGCTGTCTGCCGCAGTCTCCTCGACCTATTGGCTGCCTCTCACGCCGAAGCGCTCTCAAACTTTTCTGTTTACTTCGCGTACAGCTGTCGCAGGCTAGGCCTGGCAGGCTTCTCCTCCACTTGCAGCTTATCTGGCGTGGTGACCAGTTCTGCAAGCAGTACCCAAACGTTCTACTGATGACCAGATAGAACGCCTATAGGCAAGCACAATCTATGCCGATTTTATGGACAATAGAGTTGTACCAAGATAGCGCAGATTCTGCGTACGAAGGTCCACAGGCAAAGAGTGAGGTGTGTGACACAGGGGACTTGTGGTCGTCAACCACCTAGAAAGGAAAATGGAAAACGCCGGTAAGATAAAGGGGCGTGTGAAGGAAGAACTTGTCCTAATGTAGCGGTATGACTTATCGCGACAACTAGACCAAGAGAAGGTAAGTGAACTGAACTAGTAGCACACCCAAGCCTAGCGTGGAGACAAGTCACGCGCCGAACGTACAGTCACTGCGGAGAGTATGCACACGTGAGACCTTTGTACAAGGTCAAAGGCAAGATGATCACGCAGTGGCACGCTGAGTGGAGAACCAAGAGGACAAGTTAACATTGGAGAAGTAAGGGAAGTACAAGGGAGATACGCACCTGAGTGGAGAACCAAGAGGACAAGTTGGTTCCACTCAGGACGCTACATGAGGGTTTATATACACTGCTGCGGCTGAGTTCGAATTACTACTGAACCTTGTTACTAGAGGTACGTGTAATAGTAATGAGTCAGACACTGACACGTCGTGTCTAATAATAGCGTTATCTATTGTGCTGACTGATGCACAGTCATTAACGCTGACAGAACAATGACGTGTCCTTATCTATGAGTCACAACCCTATAACAATGTAGTCTAGAACTATCTAGAACATTCCCTGCTTATCGTCCAATGAGAAACTATAGTACTAATAAGGAAAGTGCCCTAAGAGGTAACATCCGATAAGGAAGTTACTATCCCAGGGTCACGTGCTTGTAGGTGCACATGTTGGCATCACGTGACTAACCATCTTATCATATCTAATGATAAGGACTTGGATGTTTGAGCACAACGTTGGAGTCTCATATCTCCACCAAATAAATCTGTAAAAATACAGAAAAATAAGGCGAAAATAGAGCGTCCGTGACACGAGCCACTAACGTTGCGCGCGCGCTGGAAATACACCCCATGATGCAACAACCGAGGCGACGACAAGACCCCACCATAATCAAAACATGGGTCGACGCTCACCATCTCAAGATGATAGACGGAGAGTGGTACAAGGACGGACGACTAGTGGTTACCGGACCAATGGCAGCGTACCGGGCAATCATACAAGACCACCATGACCCGCCGGTACACAGACATCCAGGGATTAGTCGAACACAGCGAATCGTAGAACGACATCACTGGTGGCCGAGCATTCGCAAAGACGTATACAAGTACGTCACGGGATGCGCGGACTGCCAACGGAACAAAGTCAATACCAGACCAACCCGCGCTCCCCTACACCCAATCACCGCCATCACGGACGCCCCTCCTTTCCATACCATTGCCCTGGACTTCATCACGAAACTGCCAATCTCGCAATCGTATGACAGTATTCTGACCGTCACGGACCACGACTGTAGTAAGGCGTCCATATTCATCCCGTGCAATGAAGAGATTACAGCGGAAGACACAGCCATTATGTACATCAATCACGTGTTCAGGCGATTCGGGTTACCGCATAAAATCATCAGTGACCGCGACCCCCGATTTACTTCCAAATTCACAAAAGAGGTGTGCCGCATACTAGGCATCCAACAGAACATCTCCACGGCCTATCATCCGCGAACGGATGGACAGTCCGAATGAACCAATCAATGGCTCGAGCAATATCTACGGTTCTGGGCTAATGAGCGGCAAGATAACTGGGCGGCGTATCTTCCCATAGCAGAATTCGCTCACAACAATTGGCCCCATGAACATACGAAGCAATCTCCATTTATGCTCTTAATGGGGTACAATCCGACGGCTGATTGGACGGATAAGCCATCCCCGATTCCGAACGTGATCACCAGACTGACGCAATTAAAGGAAGCGCGCCAGCTGGCCCAAGACCTCCTCAAAAAGGCGCAAGATAGCTGGATCCAACACAAAGATACCCCATGCTACCGAGTTGGTGATCAAGTGTGGCTAGAAGGGAAGCATTTGCGAACCAATCAGCCCACAGCAAAGTTAGCGGCGCAACGCCACGGACCGTTTAAAGTCACCCAGGTGATGTCTCCTTACAACTACCGCCTCGAACTTCCCACACAGTGGAGCATTCACCCAGTGTTTCACATCGATCTTCTCACACCGTACAAAAGCACCATCCTCCACGGTGAGAATTTCCCACGTCCGCCGCCGGATCTCGTGGAAGGAGAAGAGGAATACGAGGTCGAGACAGTTCTGGACTCCCGGCATTTCGGCAGAAAGAAAAAGCTGCAGTACCTGATCAAATGGAAGGGATACCCAGACTCGGAGAATCAGTGGGTCGATAAGGACGACGTATTCGCTCCGGAAGCAATAAAGGAGTACCAAGCGGGCCGGACAACCGCACGACATCTTATAAGCCAACCCCCGGACGATCAGGGAGAGTATCCCTCCTACATCCGATCCTCTCGTACTTCTATGCCCACTTCTCCCCTCAGACATGTCACCACGGCGATCCTCCTCGACCAAGTCGCACAAGACACCGCCAGCCTCCTTGAAGACGACGAAGAAACCGTGGTTCCAGCGGTCCAGCTCACTCCGTACACACCTGCAAACATGCGAACGGGGCATATCACCGCTCAAGAATGGGCTAATGTCTTACAGAGGTTCCCCGACCCGACGCAACAGCCCGACGACGAGCAGCAGTCTGCCGTCCCTCACATCTTCCGAGATGACGACGGTTGTTACGGACTGGACTTGTTTTGACTTTACTATTAGTTTCTTACTTACACTTGCATTTGCGGGAAAGTCTTTCCTTTCTTGGCTTTCCCTTTCTTGGACTTGCTGCGCACTAGGAGCCTTAAGATTCTCTCCTAGTGCAAAGTGAGACAATGAGACACTCATTGTCCTTATAAGTCTTTATTACTACTATACTTGGGCTAAATGCACCCTTTTATGGCAGGTGTCTCACTTTTGTTAAAACTGAGACATGTCTCACTTGCCTTTTATATCCTTGTTTCTTCTCACACTTACTGCGGATAGCTGTGCACCCTTTCTTCCTTTTCCCGTGCCTGCTGCGGATTGCTGTACTTTCTTCTCACGCTTACTGTGGATTGCTGTGTTACTTCTCACGCTTGCTGCGGATTGCGCCATTTGTTTGTTCCGCACAAACAAACCTTTTTCTATATAAGTCGTGGCCCTAGGTAGCTTGTATCCTTAGACTCGACTTCTTTACCATCACAGTATACATTGTTTTCCCATTCCCTTGGGGTAACTCTCTGCTGAACCGTCGAACCTCTTGAACCCCTGAACTCCTCTCACATCTTGAGTATTGTGTCATACTCTGAGATCCTTGTTAACCACTTAAACCTTGCCATTATCGGCTGAACCCTCGCTCATTGACATAGAAAGACCAGACTTGCTCACGCCGAGCTGAACGTTCCTACTGTAACGTTACATTAAGTCGAGTCTCTCCACCCTGGCTTCAAAACTAGGAAGCAGGAGCCGTTCCCAGTTCAAACCAGAATTCATCACCAGAAGAACAGAAGACGATCTCTCTGACAACATCAAGGGAGTAGCCATCTGGAAAACCTACGACGAAACTGAAGGATATTACGTTTGGAGCAAAGAAGACAACGGATATATTCCTATTGAATACATAGAAGACAAACGACTTTGGGTAGTCATCGCACAATCAACCAAAGACCACAAGTGGTTCTCTGTCAAACCAGTACCACTAGAATTCGGACTTGGTCCATATAGAAACAACCCAGTTGGCATAGTTGTCGACTCAGATACAGAAGAACCTGCTCAGGATTCGGATCAACATCAATCCCCTGTTGCATCAGTGGAAGCTACATCAGGTGTCCCCTCTTTAGCCCCACAAGAACCCATAGATTCAGGTGCTCGCACACCAACAAACTCAAGCATTAGAATGACAAGCACAGCCACACAAATCAACACCTCAATCACCCACACCCCTAGTGGAGGTGGCAGTAGCAAAGGAGGAGGTGGAGGTGGAGGTGGAGGTGGAGGCGGAGGTGGAGGTGGAGGCGGTGGAGGAATCCCTGCTGGAAGAGCCCCACCTTTAGCCCCCCCTCCTGCCGGAGATAAATTAACAGGCCTACCACCAAAAGAATTCACTGGAGACCGAGCCCACAGCAAGAAATTCCTAAAAGAGTTCACCTTCTACCGGGCCCTCAATGGATCAATCGAGCAAATGAGAAACCCCTATCTCAGATGCATTGTCTTCCTCTCCCTAATACGAGGAGACTTGGTTGATGACTGGGTTATGGAACAAAGTGACTGGCTTACTGATGAACTTGCTGGAGGACGGGCTACAACAGAAGAAGACCTGTGGATCACCATCCTAGATCGCTTCCAGGCTGCTTACACAGACGTTGCAGAAAAGCAGAAGGCACAGAAGGCACTCCAAGCAGTCAAAATGGAGAATGGAGACCTTGACACCTATATCGCTCAGTTTGCCGCCCTTGCAAAGAAGGCAGGATATGGTGCAGATGAAGAAGGAACCCTGGATATCTTCTCACGGGGTCTACCTGAAAAACTGGTCAGGAACATCATACAGTTCGACCACCCAGATGACTGGAAAGAATGGACCCAATCAGCCAGAAAGCACCATCAAGACTTCATCAATCTCCAAAATCGCTTCGGAATCAAAAAGGAAACTAAAGCTGGATTCACAAAAGGGCAATGGAACAATGCCTTTAAAGTCAAACCACGTGACCCAAATGCGATGGACATAGGAAGGACTCAAAGAGGAGCTGCAGGAAGAGCAGCCCTCACTGAAACCGAAAAACAGAAGCTCCAAGCAGAAGGGCGCTGCTTCCGTTGCAAGAAACAGGGGCACATATCGCGAAACTGCCCTGACAAACCAGCCAAACTCGCAGAAGCATCAACTACACCCTCTGCACCATCCACCACAAAAACCAAAGAGGAACTAGCAAATGAGATGTGGGGAACTCTGATGGCACAGAGTGAGGAAGTGCGAGCACTGCTCGTAGAGAAAGCCTTTGCTGAGAAGGATTTTTCGTAGGCTCGAACCCAGCGGCCTGGGCTAGAGCTTTAAACATTTCCAGTGTACAATATAGTCAATATAGATCCTTGAAAGTCCCTGTACACCTGGAAACTGCACACAAAACGGCCGATCAAGACGTCCTAGTAGACTCTGGAGCTACGGACAATTTTATAGACCCCAGACTCCTGAAGCAAATGGGGATAGGGACGATACCCCTGTCAAACCCAAAAAAGATCTGGAATATCGACGGAACCCTTAATAAGGCAGGAGAACTAACGGCATACTCCATGCTAGATGTCCAATCAGGATCCAAGAAACTACCCATGAGGTTCCTGGTGACAAATCTAGGGGAAGAACGAATGATCCTGGGATACCCCTGGCTTGCTGCCTTTGAACCCCAATGCAACTGGAAGGACTCCACCATCGACACCAGTCACCTCCCTGTCATCATCACTACCCAAGGACTCCAAAAACAAGACACCCCCAAGCCAAGGATCCACATCCGGAAAATGTGGAGCACGTTCCTGGAAGAGTGCGGGTATGAGGAAGGAGATGAACTCTATCTCAGATTTACCCAAGATGAGGTCATTGGCAAAACCACGGTGGCCTCAGAATTGGCGCAAAAGGCACGAGATCAAACTGAAAGAACGCTAGAGGAGATGGTCCCCAAGGAGTACCTACAACATCAGAAGGTCTTCAGTGAAGAGAACTCCCACCGATTCCCACCAACCAGATCATGGGATCACGCTATTGACCTCACTCCAAATGCCCCAGCCACTATTGATTGCAAAATATACCCTCTAACACGTGATGAAAATGAAGCCCTTACCAAATTCCTCAATGAACACCTTGAAAAGGGATATATCCAGCCCTCTAAATCCCCATACTCGTCTCCCTTCTTCTTCATCAAAAAGAAAGATGGAAAGCTTCGCCCTGTCCAAGACTACCGACGGATCAACCAGTACACTGTCAAGAATCGATACCCACTCCCCTTAATCCCAGAATTGATTGACAAGGTCCGGGATGCGGCGTTGTTTACCAAATTTGATATCCGATGGGGTTATAACAACATCTGGATCAAAGAAGGAGATGAATGGAAGGCGGCCTTCAAAACCAATCAGGGGCTGTTTGAACCACGTGTCATGTTCTTTGGACTCACCAACTCGCCAAGCACATTTCAGACCATGATGAACGTAATATTCCGTGACATGCTCCTAACTGGAGAAGTCATAATCTACATGGATGACATCCTTATTGCCACTATTGATGACCTGGAAAGACACCGCAAGGTGGTCCATCAAGTTCTAGAACGCCTAGAGGAACATGATCTCTACCTAAAACCGGAGAAATGCGCCTTTGAGGTTAGGTCTATAGAGTACCTGGGTGTCATATTGGAAAAAGGGAGGGTCCGAATGGACCCGATTAAGGTTCAGGGTGTACGTGACTGGCCCACTCCAACAACAGCCAAAGAAGTCCGTGCCTTTCAAGGATTTGCAAATTTCTATCGCCGCTTCATCCGAGGATTCTCCATGATTGCCCGTCCCCTTAACAACCTACTCAAAAAGGACACCAAATGGGAATGGACGGAAGACTGTCAAAAGGCATTTGACACACTCAAGACCCTGCTTGGAAAGGAACCTGTGCTCATTCAACCGAATTTGGAAAAACAATTTGAATTGGAAGTGGATGCATCCCGATTTGCCAACGGAGGGGTGCTTTACCAAAAGGATAACCAAGGAATTCGCCACCCAGTGGCCTACTACTCCCAGACATTTGGACCAGCAGAACGAAATTATGACATCTATGATCAAGAATTGCTAGCCATTGTGCGGGCTCTACGACACTGGCGGGCATATCTAGCAGGCTCCCCTCACAAGGTAGTGGTGTACACAGACCATGCAAACCTCCAATATTGGAAAGAACCACACAAGATCAGCCGACGGGTAGCACGAGAAGTCCTGGAACTCTCCGAATTTGATATAGAGCTCCACCACATTGCCGGCTCCAAGAATGCCCGGGCAGATGCCCTGTCAAGAAGACCAGACTACGATGATGGTTCCCATGACAACTCGGATGTAACAGTCCTTCTGGAAGAACTATTTGTCAAAGCTACAAGGGAACTGCCACAGGAACAAGAACTATGGGCATATGTCACACAGAACCTAGACCAGGAACGTATCAAAACCTGGATAGATACCCACAACCTAAAAGAACACTCAGGGCTCCACTGGAAAGATGAGCGCTTGGTTGTTGCAGGGAACAACGACCTTAAGAGGGGGGTAATTCACGCTTTTCATGACCTTCCAAGCGCTGGACACCCTGGAATCTCAAACACAATGGCTCTGATAACACGAGACTACTGGTGGCCTGGCATGAAGAAAGATGTGGAAGAATATGTCAAAGGATGCGCAGCATGCCAAGCCAATAAAGTCAACACCCACCCAAAGAAGCCAAGCCTCTCACCCATTTTTGGACAGATGACAGAACCATTTGAAACTGTCAGCATGGATTTCATCGTCAAATTACCCAAGTCAAAAGGCTATGACACAATCCTCACAGTCACAGATCACAATTGTTCGAAAGCAGCATTATTCATCCCTTGCAACGAAACAATAGATGCAGCCGGAGTCGCACAACTCTATTTACAACACATCTACCGCCACTATGGCCTTCCCAAGAAGGTCATTTCTGATCGAGACCCACGATTCACATCAATGTTTGCAAGAGCCCTCTGCAAAGCCTTAGACATCAAACAGAACATCTCAACAGCATACCACCCACAAACAGATGGACAGTCAGAACGAACAAACCAATGGTTAGAACAATACCTAAGGTTTTGGTGTAATGCAAGACAGGATGATTGGGTAACCTGGTTACCAATGGCAGAATTTGCTCATAACTCCTGGCCCAATGCTACAACCCGAATTCCCCCATTTGAACTAATCATGGGAAAACTCCCACGCACCACATGGACGCCAAAACCCTCCCCAGTTCCAAGTGTAGGACAACGTCTTGAAGAACTGAAGAACAAGAGGAAGGAAGCTCAGGACAACCTAAAGAAAGCACAAGATTCACTAGCACGGCGACCCTCCAAGTTTGAACCATACAAAGAAGGAGAAATGGTGTGGCTAGAAGGAACAAACATAAGGACTAGTCATCCAACTGCCAAACTAGCTCCAAAACGACATGGACCCTTCAGGATTACCAAAGTCCTGTCACCGGTCAACTATGAACTCGCCCTACCCCTGCAATGGAAGATCCACCCTGTGTTCCACGCCAACCTACTTACACCATATAGGGAAACACCACTCCATGGAGAAAACTTCCCACGACCCCCACCTGACATAATAAATGGAGAAGAAGAATGGGAAGTAGAGAAAGTTCTAGACTCTGCCAAGAAGGGACGACGACGTAAACTCCATTACCTCATCAAATGGAAGGGCTTCCCTGACAGTGACAACTCATGGGAACCGGAGGAAAATGTATCGGCCCCTGAAGCAATTCAAGACTTCTTCCGGCTACACCCAAATGCCGAAGGAGCGCCCGCCTCACATATAAGAAGTACAAGGTTGGAAGGAAAAGACCCCCACTCCTCTATTCTTACATCTTCGCACACAATGCCTTCTCGCTCCTCCTCTGTTGAAGCCCTCGTTGAACGCTCCATAGAACGAGGGTTCTTCTCTCGACCCCCAACCCCAGAACAACAGACCACCATGGATGTCAACCCAGCACTGGTTGCACTGTTGGAAACCTTCAATGGGCATCCCAACTTAGTCCCAAGGTCCTCCTTGTCTCCCCCTCCTGAACCAACCGCCACTCCTCCTCCACTCCCTCCTTCCACCCCCCCTCCTGACTCTCCCCTGGTCTCTGTGATTTCCCACTCATCAATGCCTCCACTGGAGGATGCCCCTATCGACTATGAGCGTGTAGCTGCCACCGCCAACGATGAACCGGACGAAGATGATGACCACCCAGGCCTCCCCTTCTTCCCAAACACAGAAACCTCAGCTCGCTTCCACCCTCTCTATATCAACCAACCTGGTGGTACTAAAGTCCTGGCCAAGTACATCGCCTACACTGGTAACCGTCAAGATGTGAAGGGCTGTATGGGTAGAGGTCAGCCTGTCTATGGAGAGCCTGTGTACCTGGACAGTCTCCCAGGGGCTATGCCACAAGTCATGTCAGATGATCAGATGCAGCAGCTCTCACGTGACGACCCTCAGGCATATGCTGTAGATGAGGCACTGAGGGATCTCAACTCCCCACAGCTAGATGCAGAAATCTCTCGCCTCCGCCACTGTTTGGAACAGCGGGCTATGCTCCAGAGGCAGTTCACTGATCTGCAGGCTCAATGCAATCGAGTCCATGGACTACTGTTCAACACCACCTCAGAACTTGACGGAGTGCGCAGTTGGCTGGAAGCCGCACATGCCTATACCCGGATTGCAGAACACTATGCTGACACATGGCAGCAACCTCGCCTCTTCCGCCACCAAGACCTTCCCTTTCCCCCTCGCCCTGGAGGACCTGTAGAGATGCCTCGCCTCCGGGAAAATCGCAATGGAGACCTGTGCTGGCGCTGTGACAGTCGCTTCCATCGCAGCTTCAACTGCCCTCGAACCAAGCAGTACTGCTACCATTGCCAGAGTGCAGGCCACTGGCCCAACAAGTGCCTATGGCGCCGGCTTGAAGAACAACCGGGAGAAGAAGACGCTGCCAACAAGTGGTGTGGCAAGTGTTTTAGGAACGACCCTGGACATGCCGAGATCCGCTGCCCCGTCTATGAGCAGTGCTGGAAGTGCGGAGTTCGCGGACACTTCCAGTTCCTTCGCACCCATCGCTGCCGGGAGATTATTGCAGAGAACTACAACTCTGACTGGGTTGATGATGACCTGGTACAGACTGACGATCCTGAGCCCGGCACAGACCATTTCTAGGGACGTTGGGACGACAAGGACTCTGAAGGGAGGGTAATGTTATGGACTGAACTTGTTTTGACTTTACTATTAGTTTCTTACTTACACTTGCATTCGCGGGAAAGTCTTTCCTTTCTTGGCTTTCCCTTTCTTGGACTTGCTGCGCACTAGGAGCCTTAAGATTCTCTCCTAGTGCAAAGTGATGAACAGCACACATGAAGATGATACTCACAGTGACAAGAAGACTGTGGTGAGATATCAAGAGTGGCTGAAAGGCAGCAACAGGGGTGAAGTCAAGCAGAGTGAAGCAGAGGTTGTCTGGCACACAAACAGTGAGAACTGATATTGTTACATTGAAGGGAAGGGAGCTTACCTGGCACACAAACAGTGAGAACTGATGTGGACCAGGAGCGTACATGGTACTCTACTTATACTCCTACAGGGGGTGACAGTAGTACAAGGTAAGTAACGCTAGTCACAGAATACAAAGGTGCTATTGTTCTACAAAGGGACAAAAGAGTGGACGCTTTGAGAACAAGGGAAAGGAGAACAAGAAGAGTCCAGAACTAGATGATATCATACTGACATCATAATAAAGATAATACCAAGTAAAGAACAAAGGAAAGTATAAAGGCGTTATACAACGCAGAGTCCGGATGCATGATGTCATTAGAAGTACAGTGATGTCATATGTGACGCAATGATAAGTCCAGATTGTACAGATCAAATAGTATCTAATCTACAAGTCCTGTATATCTAATCTAAAGCAGTCCATGCTGCAAGTCCGGTCCGTATGAGCCGCTAAGTGCGCAAGGGTCACTTATCAACATCTCCCCGTGATCTACAATCTAAGTACACACAAGTCCCATGTCATCATTGTGCTTCTGCAGCAGGACACGCGGTAGTGACTTTGTGAAGCCGTCCGCAACCATATCCACAGTAGGAGTTCTAATGAGGGTGATGGTCCCCTTTTCAATGTACTCCCGAATGACATGATGCCGTATGGCAATGTGCTTAGACCGTCTCCCAGTGACAGGGTTCAGGGCCAAGTCAATGGCACCCTTATTGTCACCATGAAGTGGGATGGGGTCGTCGACCTCGTACCCGAGTTCCGTGAGGAAGCTCTGATACCACGCAGCCTGGTTAGCCGCGTCGGTCATGGCCATGTATTCCGCTTCCGTTGTGTTTTGGGCAACAGTCTTTTGCTTGCGCGAAGACCAGCTTATTGCACCGTTAGCTAGTAGGAACACATAACCAGAGGTGGAGTGGCGGTCGTCAGTCTGATCAGCCAGACTGGAATCAGTGTAGCCGTGAAGGCCATCGCCATTGGCGCCATCATAAACAATACGCATATCCATAGTTCCCACTAAGTAGGACAGGACATACTGCGCAAGTCGCAGATGTTGTGGTGAGGGATTCGCTGCGTACTGCGCCAAACGTGACACAGCGAAGGAGATATCTGGCCTAGTGCCAATCTGCACGTAAAGCAGACTCCCAATTAGAGATTGGTAGTGGGAAATATCTGAGGCAGTTGCCTGCGACGTATATTTAACCAGGTGCTCGTCAGCACCAGCGGGCAAGGGTGTGTTGTGTGGTGTGGCATCAGACATGCCAAAGCGTTCAAGGACATCCTTGATGTAGCCGGACTGATCTATTTCGATGCGTCTAAGGGAGCGGTCGCGCACAATGCGCATACCAAGATAAGACTCTATCTCCCCGAGATCTGTCATCTCATAGCGTTCAGACAAGTCTGACTTCAAACGCTTAATTCCACTCAACGAGGGACCCAGTATAGTGATGTCGTCAACGTAGACAATAACGAAGAGTGGATCATACCCCTCCCGTTGAGGCATCACATATATGCCAGCATCAGCAAACGTCCGCTTAAAGCCGAGTGCAGTGAGCACTCCATGGAATTGCAAGTTCCATGCGCGGGAGGCCTGTTTGAGACCATAGATCGCCTTAACCAGGCGACACACCTTCGTCTCAGAGCCAGTGACAGTGAAACCTTGTGGCTGCTCCATGTATATCTCCTCGTCAAGTACGCCATTGAGAAAAGCAGACTTAACATCCATTTGATGGATGTGCCAGTCCTCCAGCGTGGCCAACGCCAGAAGTAAACGTAGCGACTCAAATCGTGCGACGGGAGAGAAGGTTTCATCAAAATCTACGCCAGGGATCTGCGTGAATCCCTTAGCCACCAAGCGAGCTCTGTAGCGGCCATCCGCTTTGAGCTTGAAGACCCATTTGGATTTTACTGCCTTACGGTTAGGCGGGAGATCCACTAACTCCCAAGTCCCATTCTTAGCTAGGGCGTCCATTTCATACTGACACGCCTTAGTCCACTCATCTGCAGCTGCAGACCGCATGGCCTCTGCATAGGTTGCAGGGTCTCGGCCAACAAAAGCAGCAGCCAGTAACTCCGCATACCCCAGACGCCTGCCGCGCCATGCCGCATTGTCCGCATTGAAGTAACGCGGATTAGGGACAGGGGCACGTGCACTGCGCCTTGGTGCATTGTCCATCTCGCGCAACAGCTGACTACGCTGTGCACGATCCTCAAATCCCCCAGGCATTTCTGGTGAGGGAGGAGGGACATGGCGCATAATGCGCGTTGCACTAGGACGCGGCGGGGGTGAAGTGGGAGTGGTTTGCTCACGCTTAGGTGTGGTGGGCGGAGCAGGTAGAGCAGGTGGTGGAGTGGTGGGGCGTGGTTGGACTTGTGGGGGGTCTAAGAGCTTTTCAACATCCTCCTCCTCACTACTACTGGAGTGTGCAGGGGAGGGGGCTCGCATTGGTGGTAACGCCGGCGGGTGAGGCACGGCAGTCACTGTTGTGCTAGGCACGACTGGTGGTGAAGGTGTGGGGTGTGTCTCAACACCCTGGAGGGACGGGAAGCTACTCTCGTCGAATGTCACATCCCTGGACACTCAGACGGAGCGGGTTGAGCGGTCCCAGAGCTTATAGCCCTTAGATTCGGGCTCAAACCCAATAAGCGTGACCTCAATGGCCTTCGCATCTAGTTTGCGACGCTTATCAGCGGGTACGTGCATGTACCCCTTGCATCCGAAGACACGAAGATGTGAGACATCAGGCACTTTGCCAGAGTGCCAGAGCTCATAAGGGAGTGCGCCACTTAAGCCCACGGACTGGAGAGCGATTATAGATGTGCACAGCTGCGCACACTGCATGCTCCCAGAAGCCTTTAGACATGCCAGCTGTGTGGAGCATGGACATTGCCTTATCCATAATGGTGCGGTTAAACCGCTCGGCTTTACCGTTGGACTGTGGTGAACCCGGCATCGTGAGGTGATGCTCTATCCCTTTCTGCTTAAGAATGTCCTGTGTGACACTCGACATGTATTCGCCACCGCGGTCAGAGTGCAGAGCGCGCAGTTTATGGCCAGACTGGGTTTCACCCCAGGCCAAATACATCTGCAGCGACTTAGCAAACTGGTCCTTTGATTTAAGGAAGTGTACCACAGTGAACTTAGTGTGGTCGTCTATGAAGGTGGCAGTGTAGGTCGAGCCTTGCAAGGACTGAGTCTGCATAGGACCAGCGAGGTCACTGTGCACAATCTCAAATTGACGAGTTGTCCTCTTGTTAGAGGACGCAGAAAAGGGTTGGCGAGTGGATTTGCCCATTTCACACCCACGGCAGACTGTGTGGGCCGTGGTAGAGCTATCTATGTCCATGCCAGTAGTGGCAGAGGGACCATGCGCCTTCAGCGCTGCAGAGGAGATGTGTCCCATGCGTTGATGCCAGATATCAAGTGTGGCAGCACTTGATTTTGTGTGGGCGTTGAGGCCGACGCTGGCTGCGTCCAACCAGTAAAGGTTGTCCTCAAGGTAGCCTTTAGCCACACACTTTTGGTTGACAGATATTTTAAATGAGCCACTATCAAAGGCAATTTCAGCACCTTTTGTGCTAGGGCGCGCGTCGACAAGAAGCGCGTCTTCACCTGTGGTAGGTGTAGCACATTGCTGAGGGTGATAGAGATACCCTGGCTCGTAGTAAAGATGACAGACCCAACACCCACTTGGTCTATAGTGGACTTATCACCCTAGGCGTACAGTGCCTTTTGTTGGGGTGTAGTCCTTGAAGTCAGACCGATGTGGGGTGATGTGGTGTGTGGCACCACTGTCCATCATCCAACGCACACGCGAGGCAGCATACAAGGCAACACCAATTGATTCAGAGGCCCAATCTATCTTGGGCTCTACAACTTCTGTGATGGAGGCGGTGGTAGGTACTAAGACATGACTATTGGCAGGCCTTGTTGCCTGCTTTCTCCTTCTCCTTTGCAGTCAGCCTCATCCTTCTTCCTCTTTCCTGCAAGTCAGGCTTGATATGGCCCTTTTTGTTGCAGTAGTGGCAAGTTAGACCAGAGTGGTCCTTTTTGCCCTTCTTGCCTTGTCGACTTGACAGGGGGCCACCTTGTTGAGGGAGGAGCCAGAGGGCCCAGCGCGACGAGCTTCTTCTGATACTATGCGCGCTATGATCTCAGCGTGCTTTAAGTCCAGAGGGGGCCCCACTGGCGAGGATGGTAGAGGCCAATACCTCATAAGAGGGCGGCAGATGCAGTGGAGGAGAATGAGACAGAATTGAGTGTCAGTGACACCCATCTGTGCGTTGGAGAGGGCAACCCGTAGCTCATTGAGCTTGGCCAAGCTGAGTGGCCATGGGTGCAGGAGTCGTCTAGGCGGGCTTGTGTTAACTGGATCCACAAGTTGAAGATAGTGGTGCTACCCGAAGGCACCAGCGTATACAGTCTCTGAGCTTGTCCCACTTGGCTTTGAAGGTGGGATAGGCGGTGTTGTTGGCGACAAGGGAGTAGACGTCAGGTTTGAGATAGAGGCGGAGGTACGCCTTTGCCCGACGTTGTACTGAGTCCCATTCGTCTTGGGGAACATCAACTGGTCCATGGTGGAGGGTGAACACATCCTCTGCTTCATGCAGCGTGAGGATGGCTTCAATCGTTCCAGACCACTCATTCCAGTGGGTGCCGTCAAACTGTTCAAGGCGAATACCAGAGGGCATGCCGAACGTTGCGCCATAGGCAGCAGAGATTCGAGCAGAGGGTGAGGATCCAGTGGGGGGAAGCGTGGAGCCCCCCGCAGTAGCAGTAGCACCGGCAGCAGCGCCAGTGGGAGATGGTGCGCGAGAAGACATTGGGATGATTTAATCTATCGCCGAGGAGCAGTCAGCGACAGTGCTTCATAGTTGCAAGATACAGAGATAGAGGGGATACCACTCCTGTCTGTGATTCTGTAAGGCCAGAACGCTAACGCGTCCTGCCTCCTGATAGTATGCCAGTGATACAAGGGCTAGGCCCAGGTTGAGGGAGTCCCTTTGCCATACCATGAGCTAGCTGCCAGCCAGGATGTGCCTAAGACACAGCTCAAATGGTTTGCGTCAGGGGGAAGGTGAAGTGGATGCTTTCAGAGCCCAAGGCTGTCTACCTCAGCCTCCTCGGCCTGTTGGTTGCCTCATCGCCACAAGTGGCTTTACTGAATCCTTTCCCATTGCCGCTACAAGGCAGGTATCTGGTTGCAGAACACCATAGTGGTGAACACCCCCCAGAGTCTGAACCAGGTTTTACACTCCCATGGTGAGGAGATCCTGCGCCCAGTGTGGAGCACCAGAGACAGCTGGCGCTAAGCTCCACAATACACAGCCCAGTGGGCCATGCACACCTGGATATGTAGTTAAGGGGCTACCAGACCCAGTCTCCTTGCGCATAGCGCAGGGGCTAGGAAAACAGTAGGGATGAAAGTAGGACTACTGGACAGTACATACACAGGAGGTTCCTTAGCAGAGACAAGTGGCGCCCCACTGCTCTCTGCCTTGGGCAAGGCTGGTAAGGCCCCAGACAGACCTTAGCCTGGTGTGTCCTCCTAGGAAGACAGTGACCAGCCAAGTGGAGTGGCTAGGGCACCAGGGCCCATAACCTGATGAACAGCACACATGAAGATGATACTCACAGTGACAAGAAGACTGTGGTGAGATATCAAGAGTGGCTGAAAGGCAGCAACAGGGGTGAAGTCAAGCAGAGTGAAGCAGAGGTTGTCTGGCACACAAACAGTGAGAACTGATATTGTTACATTGAAGGGAAGGGAGCTTACCTGGCACACAAACAGTGAGAACTGATGTGGACCAGGAGCGTACATGGTACTCTACTTATACTCCTACAGAGGGTGACAGTAGTACAAGGTAAGTAACGCTAGTCACAGAATACAAAGGTGCTATTGTTCTACAAAGGGACAAAAGAGTGGACGCTTTGAGAACAAGGGAAAGGAGAACAAGAAGAGTCCAGAACTAGATGATATCATACTGACATCATAATAAAGATAATACCAAGTAAAGAACAAAGGAAAGTATAAAGGCGTTATACAACGCAGAGTCCGGATGCATGATGTCATTAGAAGTACAGTGATGTCATATGTGACGCAATGATAAGTCCAGATTGTACAGATCAAATAGTATCTAATCTACAAGTCCTGTATATCTAATCTAAAGCAGTCCATGCTGCAAGTCCGGTCCGTATGAGCCGCTAAGTGCGCAAGGGTCACTTATCAACACAAAGTGAGACAATGAGACACTCATTGTCCTTATAAGTCTTTATTACTACTATACTTGGGCTAAATGCACCCTTTTATGGCAGGTGTCTCACTTTTGTTAAAACTGAGACATGTCTCACTTGCCTTTTATATCCTTGTTTCTTCTCACACTTACTGCGGATAGCTGTGCACCCTTTCTTCCTTTTCCCGTGCCTGCTGCGGATTGCTGTACTTTCTTCTCACGCTTACTGTGGATTGCTGTGTTACTTCTCACGCTTGCTGCGGATTGCGCCATTTGTTTGTTCCGCACAAACAAACCTTTTTCTATATAAGTCGTGGCCCTAGGTAGCTTGTATCCTTAGACTCGACTTCTTTACCATCACAGTATACATTGTTTTCCCATTCCCTTGGGGTAACTCTCTGCTGAACCGTCGAACCTCTTGAACCCCTGAACTCCTCTCACATCTTGAGTATTGTGTCATACTCTGAGATCCTTGTTAACCACTTAAACCTTGCCATTATCGGCTGAACCCTCGCTCATTGACATAGAAAGACCAGACTTGCTCACGCCGAGCTGAACGTTCCTACTGTAACGTTACAACGGTAAGAGGGAGCCCATCGCCGTCATCCCCCCCGGGGACGACCTCATCGGCACGCAGGGAATTCTCCCTGCCGACCGCCCCCTCGAAGACCCAACAGGAGTTAGAAGCAGCGGAGGATTGGCGGAGAGTGGCGAAGGATTGGGCCGACGAACAACTGCGCTTAGCGCAGAAGAGATTGAGCGAGTTGCGGCAGCGCAGGCAGCGCTCCCTAACGACCAGGCTCACGCTGACGACGAGGATTACTACCCGGTCAGACACCCCCTCCTTCGAACGCACAGCCACCCTACTGATCCCCGAGTCACCCCTTGGCTCATCCACACCGATGGAACCCCCATGTCTCGAGGACGTGTGCGATTGCCCGGCGTCGCACTTCACACCCCCATTACGCACGACGAAGACCCCGCGCAGGTCCTTGCGCCTGAAGGGTTCAGGGCGAATCGACAGCCCCATTACATTCACTTCCCCATCACCGGGCCCGACGGCGTAGAGAGGAATGCCAGTCACGTTCAAATTGTCGGAGGTGCGAACCCTTTTGTCCTGGGACTTATCCCAGGCTCCCCTCACCTGTACGGCAAACCGCTCTATGCCTTCCCCATGCTATCACCCATGGGACGCGCCTTCATCGCTCACGAGGACCTGGTCATCCTCGCCGCCGACAAGATCACCGACCGCGCCCTACACCACATCGGGGATGAGTCCCTGACTGCGGAGGTGACGCGCTACCGAGCGGCCGCTTATGAAGAGGAGCGGCTCGCTGCTCGCATCCGCCAACTTCAGGCGATGCGGCTAGCCGCGAGGGATGACAAGAAGGACTGTATTTACCGGTTGGAGAGGGCCAACGTCTTCGAGTGGCTCAACGACGAACAGTCTACGTGGACGGCATGAGATTTCCAGTGAGTCTGGGGACTCACGCTGAAAAGGGGGTGATGTTACGGTTACGCGCATCGGACCCTTACTGTACCGGT
The DNA here is from genome assembly GCA_025766275.1 of Lactarius indigo. NCBI lineage: Eukaryota > Fungi > Basidiomycota > Agaricomycetes > Russulales > Russulaceae > Lactarius > Lactarius indigo. Next base: position 148,449 of record JAFKAC010000073.1, read on the forward strand.
TGTGGCTACGGCAGTAAGGTAGATTAGTCACGGACTCAGAGTTTACGGTAGGAGATAGGCGTAGAAGGATGACTCGATCCTAGTACGGATAGTAGTAGTATTAGGATTGCGGTACTTACGCGATACGTTGGACACTACATTACTGTGACTCATAGCAGCGCTTGAAAGCCTGCTCTTCTTGTATTTAAGGAAGCTACAGAAGACCAAGATACGCCATCTTGGTCTTCTTCAATCGTCACTTCTTGCCTCGTTCATTTGTCTTCCTTAAAGACAGACGATATCCTTCAGTCTACTAGTGTCTTCGAACATCTAGACAGTGCCTTCGTGCCATACGCCTTCGGCGTGATCAGCTAAGTTGTCAAGTCGCCTTTACGAGCTCAAGTTGAGCTAACGTCGTGACGGCGTTACACCTGGCGTTCGAGGAGCTGCTCGCGATGCGGCCTTCGAAAAGCGCTGATGAACACCAGACAAAATGTGCGTTCTTGCGTGATGAGCCTTCATAATGCGTGCCCTTCCCTTTCGCACTGGACATACAAGACATTCAAACGTATTGTCGGAATGCCTCAAGAAATCTGGAAGGAAAAATGATACCAACATTAATGAAGATCGGCTAACGGCGTACCTGCAGAACTGAGGTCACCATTGTGCCTGTCTCCGTCCTCCCACATCGCACAGCGCAAATGGCCCATCATGATGATCCGTCTTGATGATGTTGCAAAAGTGTGTGAGTTCCTCACGTTCTTGCATTCGCGTGTCACGTGTCACGCGTCGCTGATTGCGGCCATCTTCCCATCACGTGACTTCTGTCTTATTGATTTCTGCGTCAGGCGTGCCTTGTGTAACGCTGTCACGACGTTAGCTCGACTTGAGCACGTATAAGAGGCGACTGTGACTTAGCTAATCACGCACAAGGCGTATGGCACGAAGGCAACCTTTAGATGTTCAAAGACACTAATAGATTTAGACGGCTCTCTATCTAGATAGAGGCGAAGCGAGATTCCCAGACAAGAAGTGACGATTGAAGAAGACCAAGATGGTGTATCTTGGTCTTCTGCAGCTATCTTAAATACAAGAAGAGCAGGCTTTCAAGCACTGCTATGAGTCACCGTATCGTAGCGTCCAACGTATCGCGTAAGTAGCGCAATCCTAATACTACTACTACCTGTACTAGGATCGAGTCATCTTCAACACCTACCTCCTATCGTAAACTCCGAGTCCGTGACTAATCTACCTTACAGCCGTAGTCACAACCGGTACAGTAAGGGTCCAAGGCCGAAACCGTAACATCACCCCCTTTTCAGCTTGAGACTCCAGACTCACCGGAAATCTCGTGCTGTCCACGTGGCCTGCTCATCACTGATCCTCTCGAATACATTAGCCCTCTCCAGTCAGTAGATACAGTCTCTCTTGTCGTCCCTCGCTGCCAACCGCATGGCCTGAAGCTGGCGGATGCGGGCCGCGAGCCGCTCTTCCTCGTACGCGGCTGCACGGTAGCGTGTCACCTCCGCAGTCAGGGACTCGTCCCCGATGCGGTTCAGCACGCGGTCCGTGATCTTGTCGGAGGCGAGGATGACCAGGTCCTCGTGGGCGATGAAGGCGCGTCCCGCAGCCAATAGCATCGGGAAGGCGTAGAGGGGTTTGCCGTAGAGATAGGGAGAGCCGGGGATAAGTCCCAATACAAATGGGTTCGCACCTCCGACGATCTGAATGTGACTGGCGTTCCTCTCTACGCCATCGGGTCCGGTGATGGGGAAATGAATGAAATGGGGCTGTCGATTCACCCTGAACCCCTCAGGCACAAGGACCTGCACGGGGTCGTCGTCGTGCGTAATGGGGGTGTGAAGTGCGACGCCAGGCAGTCGCACATGTCCTCGAGACATGGCGGTTCCGTCGGTGTGGACGAGCCATGGGGTGATTCGGGGATTAGTAGGGTGGCTATGCGTTCGAAGGAGGGGGTGTCTGACTGGGTAGTAATCCTCGTCGTCAGTGTGAACCTCGTTGTTAGGGAGTGCTGCCTGCGCTGCCGCAACTCGCTCAACCTCCTCTGCGCTAAGCGCAGTTGTTCGTCGGCCCACTCCTTCGCCACTCTCCGCCAGTCCTCCACTGCTTCTAACTCCTGTTGGGTCTTTGAGGGGGTGGTCGGCAGGGAGAATTCCCCGCGTGCCAATGAGGTCGTCACCTGGGGGGATGACAGCAACAGGTTCTCGATTGCCGTTGTCGTCTCGGAAGATGTGAGCGACGGCATGCTGCTGCTCGTCGTCGGGCTGGTGAGTCGGGTCGGGGAACCTCTGTAGGACGTTAGCCCATTCTTGAGCGGTGATATGCCCCGTTCGCAAGTTTGCAGGTGTGTACGGAGTGAGCTGGACCTGTTGAACCATGGTTTCTTCACCGTCTTCAATGATGCTGGCGGCGTCTTGTGTGACTTGGTCGAGGAGGATCGCCGTGGTGACATGTCTGAGAGGGGAAGTGGGCATAGAGGTATAAGTGGATCGAAGGTAAAGGGGATACTCCTCGTAGTCGTTTGTGGGTTGGCTTTTAAGGAGTCTTACGGCTGTCCGGCCCGCTTGATATGCCTCTATTGCTTCTGGTGCGAATACGTCATCCTTATCGACCCACTGATTCTCCGAGTCTGGGTAGCCCTTCCATTTGATGAGGTATTGGAGCTTTTTGCAGTGGCCGAAATGCCGTGAGTCTAGAATAGCCTCGACCTCATATTCCTCTTCTCCTTCCACGAGGTCTGGTGGTGGTCGCGGGAAGTTTTCGCCATGAATGGTCGTGCTTTTGTACGGCGTGAGAAGATCTATGTGAAATACGGGGTGGATGCTCCACTGCGTGGGAAGTTCGAGGCGATAGTTGTAGGGGGACATCACCTGAACTACTTTAAATGGCCCGTGGCGTCTTGCCGCTAGTTTCGCCGTTGGTTGGTTGGTCCGGAGATGCTTCCCTTCCAGCCACACTTGATCTCCTACTTGATAATGTGGTGTGTTTCGGTGTTTCACCCACCCTTCTTGTGCCTTCTTGATAAGGCTTTGGGCTAGTTGTCACACTTCCTTCAACTGTGTCAATCTGGTAATCACATTTGGGATAGGGGATGGCTTATCCGTCCAATCAGCTGTCGGATCATAACCCATGAGTAGCATAAATGGTGATTGCTTTGTATGCTCATGGGGCTAATTGTTGTGAGCGAATTCTGCTATGGGAAGATATGCCGCCCAGTTATCTTGCCGCTCGTTGGCCCAGAACCGTAGATACTGTTCCAACCACTGATTGGTCCGCTCCGATTGTCCGTCCGTCCGTGGATGATACACTGTCGAAACGTTTTGTTTGATGCCCAAGATTCAACAGACCTCTTTGGTGAATTTGGACGTAAACCGGGGGTCACAATCACTGATAATTTTACGCGGTAATCCGAATCGTTTAAACACGTGATTGACGTACAGGATAGCGGTCTCTTCTGCCGTAATTTCTTCATTACACGGGATGAATATCGACACCTTGCTACAGTCGTGGTCCGTGATAGTGAGAATGCTGTCGTACGATTGGGATGTTGGCAATTTGGTGATGAAGTCCAACGCAATGGTATGAAATGGGGGAGCATCTGTTATCGCAGTGATGGGGTACAGCGGTGCGCGGGTTGGTCTTGTGTTGACCTTATTCCGCTGGCAGTCAGCGCATCCTACCACATATTCATATACGTCCCAACGAAGGCGCGGCCACCAGTAATGTCATTCGACGATTCGCTGGGTCCTACTGATACCGGGGTGTCCATGAACAGGAAGATCGTGGTGGTCGTGTATTATGGCCCGGTATGTGGTCATAGGTCCCGTGATTACCAGCTTTCCATCCTTGTACCATTCTCCTTCGATTTTCTTCAACTGGTGGGCGTCGACCCATGCCTTGATGATGGTTGGGTCTTGGACCCGTCTCGGTTGTTGCAGCATTGGGTGCATTTCCAGGGTGCGTGCGGTATTAGTGGCTTGTACAAAGACTTCTGGAGGTAGGACGACCACACCTTGGTTATCACCCTCTCCCTGGTCATAATCCGGTCGTCTGGATAGAGCGTCTGCTCTGCCGTTGTTCTTCCCCTTGATGTGATGGATCTCGAAGTCGTACTCCATCAATTCCAGCACTTCTCGGGCGACTCTTTGGCTGATTTTCTGCGGAGTTTTCCAGTATTGGAGATTAAGGTGGTCGGAGAATATTTTGATCTTGTGTGGGGATCCTGCAAGTAAGGGTCTCCAGTGTCGAAGGGCTTTGACGATGGCAAGAAGTTCTAGGTCGTAAATGTCGTAGTTTCGCTCAGCTTCATTTAGCGTGGCCGAATAGTATCCTATCGGGTGCTTGCGACCATCATTTTTCTTCTGCAGGAGTACCGCACCTACCGCAAATCCCGACGCGTCGACCTCCAGCTCAAACTGGTCTTGCAAATTGGGGTGCGCCAGCACCGGTTCTTCAGTCACGAGACATTTGAGAGTCTTGAATGCACGGTCTTCATCGTCTCCCCATTTCCACTCAGTATCCTTCCTGGTTAATCGGTTGAGTGGTCGTGCATGGGTTGCAAAACCTCGGATGAAAAGGCGGTAAAAGTTACAAAAACCCAAAAATGATCGTACGTCCCTGACTTTGGTCGGTGTTGGCCAGTCTTTGATGCCACGAACTTTTACTGGATCCATGCGTGTTACCCCCTTTTCAAGGATTACCCCCAGGTAATCCATCCGAGGTTGGTGGAATAGGCATTTCTCGAGTTTGAAGTAGAGGTCGTGTTCCTGGGCGACGCGAAGGACGTCCGTGACAGCTGCAACGTGGTCGGCGGACGTAGACCCCTCGCGTGTGGCAATGCCGATGTCGTCCATATAGACCCGGATAACTGTACCACGAAGCTCGTGTTTAGCAATGGTATCCCGGTAAATGTGGTTCATCATGGTTTGGAAGGTTGCCGGCGAATTAGTGAGCCCAAAGAACATGACCGTTGGTTCAAAGAGTCCGAATTTGGTTTTGAAAGCCGCCTTTTCCTGGTCGCCGTCTCGTATGCGGATGTTGTTGTATCCCCAGCGAATGTCAAGCTTTGTGTAGATGTGGGTGTTGCTGAGGTCGTAAATGAGGTCTTGGATTAATGGAGGTGGGTATTGATTGCGTATAGTATGCGAATTAATGACGCGGTAGTCCTGTACAGGGCGTAGCTGTCCGTCCTTCTTTTTAACAGAATGATGATGCGTACAGGGAGATCGAGGGGCGAAGGTACCCTTGTCAAAGTTTTTCGTCCAAAAACTCTTTGAGTTTTCCTTCCTCCTCCTGCATTAATGGATATATTTTACAATCGATCGTGGAGGGTGTATCGGGTTTAAAGTTGATCGCGTGATCCCACAGCCTGGCAGGGGGAAATCTCTGGGATGCGTCTTCGCTGAAGAGCTTCTGAAAGGCCTGATACACTGCCGGCAGTTCTATAGGCGTCTCGTTTGTTTTTGCCCTGATGGCCAGTTCTGTGGACGTAGTTGCCCGCAAGTATGTGTCTTCTTCGTCCATCTCCAGGATGATTGCCTCCTTTTGCTCGTTAGTGAGGATAGACGCGATAACGGTATAACAATCTAGACTGTCCTGTGTACTGATTACAATTGGCATGACGTCTTTGCATATGACCGCATCCCTCCAATTGATGGTGGGTTCATATGTTGCCAGCCAGGGGTATCCCAGGACGATGTCTTCGCTTCCGAGATCCATGATGAGGAAGCGCATGGTCCTATGATATCCTTTGGCGTATACGTCTAGGTCGGTAAAATGAGTGATAGACCCAGCTTTATTTTCTGTATTGTCTATATTCCAAATCTTCCGCGGTTGGGCTAGCAATTGGATGCCAATACCCAGTTTTGTTGCGAAGTTTGGGTGCATGAAGTTGTTGGTGGCTCCAGAGTCCACCAATGCTCTTATATTGGCCATTCGGTAATTCGTGCGAATTGAGACTGGAATTTGAAGGGAGCGAAAGCGTGTCATGATTACAGAATTACAATTTAAAGCCCTCACCCAGGCCGATGGGTTCAGGCGCTCCGAAAACCCTCTTTCCCCCATAGATCCTGCAATATCAGGTCTTTTACTTCGTCTGGTGTGTTTGCGACCCCGGTGAGCCATTCCTTGGCACATTCTTCCACTGTTTTACCGGTTGAGGCGGCCTGTATCTGAGCTGGCGGTAGTTCTTGTGCATAATAGTCGGTTTCTGTTGCGCGAATATTTGAGGATCCGGCGTTCTGCGGCTGCCACTGCCATGGGTGTCTGGGGTGGGGGCAATTTCGTGAGAGATGGCCCGGTGCATTACAGTTATAGCATAACACCGTCCTTAGATCCCACCGTGACCCCCCTCTTCCTCGTCCTCGTACCCCCGGTCCTCCTCTTGGTGGGAAGGGGGGTTGGTTCATATACGGTGGTTTGCCGTAATCGATCTCCTCCGATCCTGCTAGTCTCGCCTTCGTTCGATCGGCAGAGGTATCCATCGCCCATGGGTTTGTGAGGTTTTGAGGGACAGTCCATCCGGCATTACCTGCTTTCTTCAGCTTGGTGTCCTTGTACTCATCCACTCTTGCTCGGATGTGAATGTAGTTGCGTTGTCGACGAAGTGTTGCCCGTTTCCACTCGTCGAATGTTTCTGGTTCGTCCAGATCGTAGGTCTTCTCATATAGCTTTTTGGGCAAACCCTTCGTGAACAAGTCGATGGTTTGGGGGTCGTTGAGGCAATAGCCAGCCTTCCTGGTGGCCTCCTCGAATTCGTTGATGTATTTGTCAATGTCTCCGTCGACCATTTTGAGCCCCTTTCGCAACAGGGCTTGAGCTTGCTCTCGTTTGAGGGTATTGACGAACCTTTGGTTAAAACCCTCTGCTACTGCATTCCATAGATCCCTTGTATACTGATCTATTCCTTGTTGTACTTGTCGATTGAGCCACTTGAGGTACGAGAGTACCCATTCACTGACTGACACCCCCTTGATGTAAGAAAGGAAGAGGAGGCATCTTCGATAGTCGTTGCGCATGACGGGGGTGTCGAGGTTCATACCCCAATATACGTGCCATTGGGTAAGAAAGGAGTCGACCTTAGTACGATCTCTGTCGAAGATAGTGGGAGGTTCACCGGTCAGTTTTTCGTGTCCATGCCCTCCTCCTCCTAATGGGTCTCCACCCCTGCCCCTGCCTGGGGGTCCTCCGCCTGGCGGGTTATTTGGAAGGTCCGGTGGGTTTCCTCCTCCACCCAGTCGTCGGGGGAAGTCTCCTCCTGGGGGTCCTCCCCATCCTGGTGGGGGGTCGAGTGGTAGTCCTCGTCTTGGCCCGTCTCCTGATGGAGGGTCGCCTTGGTCGGGCCCGATAGCTCGAAAGATTGCGGCGTTGTCTGCGGTCATTCGGTGTCCTGTCTCGGGGTTAATGGGTAGGAGATGTTGTTGAGATTCTTCTCTAATTGCTTCAGCTGCTTCTCGCGCGGCTTGCTCCCTTACGGTCATAATTTCTTCCGCCGTCATCGTGGTTGTGGCCATTTTCGTTGGATAGTGTATTGCTCAATAGGCCCAACGCTTGCTGGTCGATTTTCTTCGCTTTGTTCTTCTTCTTCGGTTTCTTCACTTACTGCTTCTCCAGTAGAGTGTTCCCGTATCTGGCCGTCAATCGGACCCCAATTGGCTCATGAGTTGAGTTCACGCGTGTCGATGTCGCACTGATACTGTCTTCCTGCTGGTCTAACGACGTCCTAGCGATGGTCTACGGGGTTCCACATAATTTCCACCCAACACAGATGGTCGAAATTGAACTCAACCGGTCTGAACCTTGTAGGTCCGTTAAATTCAATGAAATATCCTGTTTTGTCTCCTCGGTCTCTCCACCGGGCTGCTCCTAAGAATCGGATTGGTACGTTGCGATCTCCCCTTCGTTCTAGATAGTAGGGACAGAAATTTGTCCACTGTTCTCGAGTGTTGACAGTCGCCACGATTGAGGAATCTTGGTCTTAATGTAACGCCGTCACGATGTTAGCTCGACTTGAGCACGTATAAGAGGCGACTGTGACTTAGCTAATCACGCACAAGGCGTATGGCACGAAGGCAACCTTTAGATGTTCAAAGACACTAATAGATTTAGACGGCTCTCTATCTAGATAGAGGCGAAGCGAGATTCCCAGACAAGAAGTGACGATTGAAGAAGACCAAGATGGCGTATCTTGGTCTTCCGCAGCTATCTTAAATACAAGAAGAGCAGGCTTTCAAGCACTGCTATGAGTCACCGTATCGTAGCGTCCAACGTATCGCGTAAGTAGCGCAATCCTAATACTACTACTACCTGTACTAGGATCGAGTCATCTTCAACGCCTACCTCCTATCGTAAACTCCGAGTCCATGACTAATCTACCTTACAGCCGTAGTCACAACTGGTACAGTAAGGGTCCAAGGCCGAAACCATAACACCTTGTGCGTTGTCTCATCGAAACCATGGAGGCAACAACTGCCACATCTTTTTTCACCCATCTCCCATCCTCACAAAATTCAGTCCTATTTTCTCTTTCTTTTGAAGGAAACCTTCCTCACAATCTCCATGATTCAGAAGTGGTAAGCAAACTTGGTGCGCACAAGGCATACTAACTGAGATTCTCCATACCAGCTGTTCAAACTGAAGGTTCAACTTCTCCTGGAGTTTGCCTCTCTTTACCCTGTTATCCGGACCGTCGATCGCCATCCAGAAGCAGTTTGATCAAGGAGTGAGGAGGTACAGCCTACTAAAACAGTAAGTGCCACTTTGCTGTCTCAGACCTCAACACACATCACATTTCGCAGACACATGTTGTACCAATCTCGTTCCTTCCTCTTACAGCGGCTTTCGACAAATCGTCCACTGTGGCCTGGGTGGCGCTTGCGTCATGAGTCCAGAGTTGGCTCACTTTTTATATACAAGACCAGGACTTGCCGCACTGGAAATGGGGTGCCGAAGTATTTTGGATAGCTTTCGTCACCACATTCCCCAGCTTCCCTCTCGGAGATTGGCCCCTTTGGGACATGCGAATCCCGTTAGCGGGTATGTTCATCGAAAAGCAAGTTGTTCCAAATGATTTCGAAGAGACTGTTCAACGAACGAGTGAGCGCACCAGTGAGGACTTGAACAAACAGCGCGAGGAGTTGTGGGAAGACTTTTGTAGGGTTGTCAAGGTCATGTATCCTTTCCCTATTCATGATTGCGAGGTTCTAGGACAGAATGTATGAACTATCAGTTCACTTCTCTTGTACCATCATGTGTAGCAGCCCTGTACTTGGTCCTGTACTTATGAGCGTACATATATGCCCGTTTGAGATGGAAAACATAGTTCTTGACTTCGTTACTCTCAACCCTACTTGAATCACCACCACATAAGTTGTCTCATTCACGCACAATAAGTCAAGTTGTGCCTGCTGACCAATTGAAGGCTGCATAGATGCCCACAACGCTCAGCTCAAGGCTGAGCTCATGGGACCCTTCTGCTCAGCCGCACCGGAACTTGGGCCAACCCTGGACCAAGGTCCAAATGTCACGGTTTGACTGTCACAATCCGAGTCACTTGGACGGGGTTTGCCTCAACGTCGGCACAGCACTGGCATTCAGCATCCAATTGATGTGGCAACGGTACTCAAAATTCCCCTGACACGTGGTCAATTTAGTGTGGGCCGTGAGAACCTTGCTTTAGGGTCCGGGGTGAATTTGCCGTGTAAGTTAGCAGATTTATGATCATCCGTTTTTGGGTATACCAGATTCCGATTATCTCAATTTAGAAGGAGCACATTATATACGGACATTCCCCGAAAGTTCCCTCGATTATAAGCACTACCCCCCCATTGGACTTGAACGGACAACTTCGTGGTGGTGCCGATGTCATCAGGTGAGGTGAGAACAATAATAGATTTCTAGGTCTACTTCTTTGGTCCAGTTCACCCGAGGATCATGAAAAAACCAACCAAGGCTCCCTTGAAGGCTCCTGCCGAACTCACTAGACTTTAAGAACCCCGACACATCCCTCCAAATATTTCCAGCGCGTCCTTATCTCTCCTTCATGTGTATGATTCGCCTCACACACCTTCTACCTCCAGGTTTCCAACTGGCAGTTTTGCTGGTCATAGTACCTGTGCGCATATACTAGCACTCGGTCTGTGCATACATATCAATCAATTTGCTCACAGTTCCTATCTGCGAAACCCACCTTACTTGGCCCAGGTGCTTCACGTGAGTTCGTCGCACTGTGTTCCCGTGATAGGGCCCACTGTCCGAGACTTAATCGGATTAGTGACGACCCATCAGACCACATGCTCAAATCGGCGACGTTTAAGGATTCAGCCCATTTGACGGTCGAGAGCTGTGTAGAGTTTTGCAATCATCGAAAATATCTTTATGCCGGCGTCGAAAATGGTGAAGACTGTTGTAAGTGCTCTTCACAATATTGTCTCTTTCAGTTTCGTGGCCCTTCATTGTTTAAATCACATGTTTTGGACGCCAGATTGTGGAAACTACTTGGCTGAAAGTGCGAAGATCGGGCTACCCCCCGAATGCAGTGTCAAATGCCCTGGAAACTCTGATGAGATTTGTGGCGCCGGTCATCACCTCAATCTTTATTGGAGTGGTGCAGGTCCTGCACCTATCATCTTTCCAGACGTCGGCGACTGGCATTTCCTCGGGTGCTACACGTAAGCATATACGCTTTGCCTTTTTGTTCAGAAGTGGGCCAGTGACGGACCTATCCATTTCGTAAATAGCGACTCGAAAAAGAAGAGGACTCTAGGCAAGCTAACAACTGCCACCGGCGGTCAACACTACATGAGCGTTGCAAGTTGCACCAATGCGTGCAAGCGTTCGGGTTATGTTCTGGCAGGTATGGAGTTTGGACGAGATTGTTGTATGTATTTCAATTCCGTCTCTTCGATAGGCTTTCCTCTCCTGACTAAACTTCACCCTTCAAGACTGTGGTAATACTATTGACAGTGTGGGCACGATACCGTCAGAGAACTGCATGTTGGCTTGCTTAGGCAACAGCACCGAAGTCTGTGGTGGGCCTTACACTCTGACCGGCTACTACGTCGACTAGGGATTGAAGCTGCGCATTGTATGCGCAAGTGGAGGGAAACGGAAAGGATGTTAGTAACGCAAGTACCTGTGGTATGGATGAGCATCATCAATATCACAATCGTATACAGATCGTATAGTAACACAACTACCATCGATCATGTTACGCCCTAGCAGGGGCGTGGGTTCTAAAGGTTCTGAATCACACAAGTATCAAGCGAAGACCTCTGTTGTCTTATTGCTATGAAATACGAGTGATAAAAGTGTGGCACAAGGTGCAGCACTACTCTGTAACGTAGGACTCCTCGTCCGAAGTGTCTAACACTTCTCTACACTTGATCTTGCTAGTGCACAGAGTATAACAGGTGTGAAGCGTTGATATAGTTCAACTGCAAAGACTTCGAAGTGTCCTGGTTAGGGACTGAGGTAGGGGATGCACAAGAAGAGAGGGATAAGGCGAGGTCACACCAAAGTACGGAGGCAAGGTTGCTAGATTGCAAACGAAGCCAAGTCTGGCTTCCTACGGTCTATGGTACAGGTTTATATAGGACAAGGTTCCAAACAACATGAACACAAGTCCACACAATATCAAAGAGACTAAACGGAGTAAACAGAAGTTCGGATCAAAGAAACAGCGCCACTAGTAACAGTAGCTCCTTTGGTAACAAGGTATGGTACAGAAGGGGAAGGCAGGGTGGAGACATACTGTGGTTTAGGTCCGAAGCGTCGGATCATAACATGAGCCCCTCTCTAAGTCAACTCTCCCTAGAGTGCTTCGAAGTCCATCAGGTCATAGACATCGTTATCTACATCGTTGGAGGGGGTGCTTTCGCGAGGGAGGGGGCAACGATGTTGGCGAAGGAAGTTGAAGGGACCATGGGCCCCACATTTGCGACAATTTTCATACTTGGGGCACTTGATTTCTTCGTGGCTGTTGCTGGTAAAGCACTTGCCACACCACTGAGTGCGTTCTTCTGGGGCTGGCCAGAGGCACTGATAGGGGAAGTGGTCAGTGCTAGAACACCTCCAGCAGAACTTCTGTTTTTGAGGGCAGGCGAAGGAGAGGTGGTCTTCAGACTGGCACCTGTAACAAAGTTGAATGGTGCCAGTCTCCTTCTTGTTGGTTCTGCGCTTGCGTCTCTTCTTCCTTTCTGCAGAGGGGCTAGGTCCTTCTGGTTCGTCGTGGAGTCGTGGCATGGAGTGGTAGCGAGGTGGAGCAGGGGCAGGAATGGGGTGGACTCCAAAGGGGTGAGTTTCTTCTTCCAGAGGAGGGGGGTGTAGTGTGAGCCATTGGTCTGCAATCCGGACATAGGCCTTGTGTTCTTGCAGCCTTCTTCGGGTGCTGGTTAGTTGCATGTCCATGTTGAGGAGGTGCCTTTTGAGGGGCTCCATCGTCTTGTACAGGCCTTCAATCTCCTTTCGGAGGGCCTTCTGGTTTCGTAAGAGTCGGCGAGTCCTGGAGATTTCTGCTGTGAGGCGATCATCTTTCAGGTCCTCTAGGACTTCATCGACTTGTCTGGCTGTGGGGGAAGCTTCATCCAAGTTCTGCATCTGAGCTGGGGTGATGGGGGGAGCTGGGTTGTGGGGGTCGTCGTCTCTGGGAAGGAGAAAAAGGGGGAGGCCATAGTGAGGGAGGTTTTTGCCCATGGTGCCGATGACATCTTCTTTGTTTTCACTGATCTTGATCCATTTGGCATCCTTTCGGATGTACGAGGTTGGGTCAGCGTCGTCAGGGATGAGGAAGTGGACATAGCGGCTGCTCCAGGGGTCATTCAAGAAGAAGGGGTAGCCAGGGTCGTCGTCTTCTTCAGCAGCGATGTGCATCCTTTCATAGTTAATGGGGAGTGCATCCATGATTGGGTCGTTGATTATTTCGCTGAGACGAGCCATGGTCACTCTAGGATCAGGGGGGGAGGTGGTAGGTCGGTGTATCTCGGGAGTAGGGGGAGCTGTGTGTCCAGGAGGGGGAACGTGAAGGGCTACTCCTCCTCCTTCTGTTTCTATGACGCTGGGCATGGTGGGATCGATGGGTTGTGGTTCCTGGATGAGTGAAGGCAAGGAAGGGGGTCGTGCTGGGAAGGGAGAATAGCCAGAGGAGGGTGTGACAGAGGGTGTTTCGTCAAAGGAACCTCTTTCCATGGCACGAGCAACAAGACGTTCTACAGAGGAGGAGCGAGAGGGCATGGTGAGGAAGCTAGTGGGGAAGGTGGTTGCTGTTCGTACTGTTACTTCCTTTCGTTTTAACCATTGCTTTGCTCCTTCGCTTCTGGGGTTGCTTTCAAAGTGTTCCTGAATAAGTTCTGGGGCGCTGAGGTTCTTCTCTGGTTCCCAACTGTTGTGTGCATCGGAGTATCCCTTCCACTTGATTAGGAACTGTAACTGGTTCCTGTGGCGTCTTGTTTCTAGTATTTTCTCGACTTCCCACTCCTGTTCCCCATCTACTAGATCTGGGGGTGGTTCCGTAAAGTTCTTTCCATGTATGGAGGTTTCTTTGTACGGCATCAGGAGTGACGCATGGAATACTGGGTGGATCCGCCACTGATGGGGAAGTTTCAGGGCATATGTGGTGGCGGAGATCTTCTTTGTGACCCTGAAGGGTCCATATCTTTTTGGGGCTAACTTGAAACTAGGGTGCGTTGTTTTCAAGTTTCTGGCATCCAGCCACACGCTATCTCCTTCTGTGTATTGTTCGAAGCGAGAGGACCCTTTGTAGAGTGACTGTGCATGGGTAATTGCTGCTTGGGCGGTCCTTCTGGCTTCCTGGATTCGCTCCAATCTCTCTTGTGTTCCTGGTACTGTGGTCGTTCTTTCTGGTTGGTGTACTCTTGGGATGTATCCAAGGATTAATTCGTAGGGTGCCTTTTTAGTGGTTGCGCTTGGCCAGGAGTTGTGGGTGTACTGTGCCAGTGGTAGTAGCTCCGTCCAATTGTCTTGTTGATGGTTTATGAACATTCGGAGGTACTGTTCTAACCACTGGTTTGTTCGCTCTGATTGTCCATCTGTTTGTGGGTGGTATGCTGTGCTGATGTTTTGTTCTATGTCAAGCACTCTGCACAGTTCTTTGATGAATTTTGCTGTGAATCTGGGGTCTCTGTCGGAGATGACCCTTCTTGGTAGTCCATAGTGTGGCAGGACAGTTTTGGCATAGAGTTTTGCCACTCCTTCTGCGTCTATTGTTTCGCTGCATGGGATAAAGAAGGCTGCTTTAGAACAGTCATGATCCGTGATGGTGAGAATTGTGTCATTGTTTTCTGATTGGGGTAGCTTTGTGATAAAGTCTAGAGCGATGGTTTCAAAAGGGAGTGCTTCTGGGTTAGTCTTGATGGGGAATATCGGTGGTTTCGGGTTCCCAGGGAAGTTCTTGTTTGATTGGCATGTGGCACAGCCCTTTACATATGCGGATATGTCGTCTTTCATGTTTGGCCACCAAAAGTCTTGTGACACTAACCACAAGGTCTTTGTTATTCCGGGGTGTCCAGCTGTTTTTGTATCATGAAACAGGGAAATTACCCCCCTCTTTAGCGGTGTGTTGTCCACAACCACCAGTTTGTCACCTCTCCACCAGTGTTTGCCTTGTTTTACTAGGTGGAAGGGGGCGGCCCACTCGTTCAGAGTGTCTTGGTGGTCTAATTGGTGTGCCATGACCCGGTCATCTATCCTTATGGAGAGAGCGGAGTTTGCGAAGATGGTTGGGGTCAGGACCACTACATCAGTGTTATCCCCTGCTCCGGTGTCGTGGTCAGGGCGTCTTGACAGGGCATCAGCATGGTTTTGGGGTCCGGGTTTGTGGTGAAGTTTGATGTGATAGTCTGCAAGTCTGGGGATGTAGCGCGCCACTCTCCTATTGATTTGTCGAGGGTGGCGATAATACTCTAGGTTTTTGTGGTCTGTAAACACTGTGATTTCGTGGGGGGATCCTAAAAGAAGGTGTCTCCAGTGTTCCAGTCCTCTGATTACTGCCAGGAGTTCTCTGTCATGGATGTCATAGTTGCGCTCCGCTTCGGAAAATGATTTGGAGAAGTATCCCACAGCTTGTGGTTTGTTTCGGCTGTCTCTTTGTGTTAAGATTGCCCCTGTGGCGAAAGCGGAGGCATCTACTTCTAGTTCGAAAGGTTTGTCCATATCTGGTTGGCATAAGATGGGGTCTTTGCACACAAGCGTGATGAGAGCTTCTAAGGCTTCTGCTGCTTCCTTTGTCCATCTGAAGGGTCCTTCTGACGTCTTTATTGTGTCCGTGATGGGTCTTGCTAAGTGAGCGAAGTTGGGGATGAAGGGTCGCTGATAACTTAGTGTTCCCAACATGCTTCTTGCTTGTTTGACTGACTTGATGTCTCTTGGCCAGTCTTTTAGTCCTTCTACCTTCTTTGGGTCGATTTTGATTTGAGACCCATCAATGACAATGCCTAGGTAGTGGATCTTTCTTTGTTCGAACACGCATTTCGACGCTTTGAGGAAATAAGATTCCTTTTCACAGATTTCCAAGAATTCGTGTACGATTTGTCTGTGGCGTTCTGTATCTTCTTCTGTGGCTATCAGGACATCGTCCATGTACACAAATAGCTCTCTTGGGTATTTATCCATAAGTGGTCGAAGTATTCTGCTCATGGTTCTTGCAAAGGTAGCTGGTGCATTTGTGAGGCCGAAGGTCATGACTCGAGGGATGAACAGCCCCCTTGGTGTCTTGAAGGCTGCCTTCCACTGGTCTTCCTCTTTTATGCGGATATTATGGTACCCCCATCTGATATCGAACTTTGAGAACAGTGTTTTCCCATTTAAGTTGGTTAGGATGTCAGAGATGAGAGGTAGTGGGTAAGTGTCTTTTATTGTCCAGGTGTTTAGGGGTCTGTAGTCCAGGATAGGGCGCAACCCTCCGTCTGTTTTCTTCCTGAAGAAGAAGGAGGAAGCGTAAGGGGAGCTTCCTTCATAGATGTATCCTTTTGCTATGTTTTCGTCGAGATATGCCTTCAACTCCTTGTCTTCTTCTGGAGTCAAGGGGTAGATTTTGCAGTTGATTTTGTTGGGTGCATCTGGTCGCAATGTGATGGGGTGGTCTTCTTCTCTTTCTGGGGGAAAGCGCTGTGCTTCTTCGTCTGAGAATACTTTGTTGTGGCGCTGGTATTCTTCTGGGATTGCAGTTTCTTTTACTGGGTCAAAGGTTGTTTTGGTTGCTGCCGCTTTCGCTTCTTGGTGTCGCTTTCTTCGGAAGCGGTACCCTCCTGTCAGGATGGTGATGGCTTCTCCTTTCAGCTCTTGTTTCTTCCAGTCTATGTCTGGGTTTTCGTGTTCGAACCAGGGGTATCCAAAGATCATTCTGTCTTCCCCTAGGCTGGTTACGAAAAACTGGAAAGGAGTTTCTTCTTCTCCTCTTTTTATCCATAGCTGGCATGTTTCTGTCATGGTGCCATCTTTGTTTAGCGATCCATCTACATTCCGGACCAATCTGGGTGGTTTCAGGGGAGTGGTCCCTAGTCCAAGTTTTTGGATTAGGTTTCGGTCGATTAGGTTGTCTGTTGCACCGCTGTCTAGCAGCACATTTATGCGAGCTTCTTTGTAGTAAAGGCGAACGAGGACTTTGATTGTCATAGCACTATCGCGAACACTATACATTGAATTGGCCTCCCTGTCAGCTCTCACAGGTCGGCATCGCAAAAATCCTGATCTAAGGCATAGTAGCGTCTCTTTTCATCCTCAGTCATGCCTTGGACGAGTGCATGGGCTTGTCGGACTTTATCTTCGGTTGTGGTAGCAGCCACTGACGAGGTGCTTGCTTCTGGGGTGTATGGGGGTGCAGTGTCCGCTTCTTGGGTGTCTGTGGCTCTGGCTTTGGTTTGGTTGGTGGTGTTTTGTCGTTGACAGTTCCTAGCCATATGTCCTTGCTGTCTGCATTTGAAGCAGCGTCCTTCTTTCATGAGGGCTTTCTTTTCTTCTTCAGTAAGCTTCTTAAAGGGGGTGGAGGTGGTGGCATCTACATCCATCGCATTTGGGTCTCGCTTTGGTCGTCCTTGGTGGACATTCTGGGTTGGCCCTGGGTTTCTATTCCCTGGTCTGGCTTTTAGTAGCTTCCAGCGTTGGTGTTCTGCTCTGGCAGCGGTTTGCCACTCGTCCATGGTGTTTGGGATGGTGGTTCGCATAAGGCAAGCACGATACAGCCCTGTAGGTAGTCCTCTTTTGAAGAATTCCACCGTTCCAGGGGCATCTCTTGCCCATCCTGCTATTCCTGCAAGGTGTTCGAAGTCGAGGATGTAACTGTCCAACGCTCCACCCTGCATCGTCAAACTGATGAGCTTCTGATAGGCTCTTTCTTTGTTTAGAGTGTCGATCCAGTCTCTGTCGAAGGTGTCAAGAAAACCGTCCCAAAGATCTTTGCTGTTTTTGGTGAGGGCTTTGGTGGGGTCTGCTAGTGCCGCTTCCATGTCATCTTCGGTCTGGTTGACCCACAGCTGTACACCGGGTCCTTTGAACATTGTAAGGGCGAATAGTACCCGTGCATAAGGTTCTTTGATGAGTTCATTCTCGCTATTTAACTTGATGTATCGTAGTAGTTCTCTTTTGAACTGACCACTCTCTGTTCTATCTCCGGTGAACGGAGTAGGGGGTGCTCCTTTGAGTCCTCCTGAGCTCGTTGTTGGTGTTCCTCCTGTTCCGGTGCTTGAGCCGGTACCTGTGCCAGTGCCTGTGGCGTTTATGGCTGACATGGTAAGTGTTGGCTGTGGTGTGATGGGGATCTGGGGTGGTTCGACTGGGGAGGGCAATCTGATTGGTGGTAGTGGGGCTGGGAATCCTTCTTCCGCTGGGGATGGTTCTATCCAGATAGGGATAGTGGGGCTGGCTTGTGACGAAGCTTGTGTGGGTACTGTGATGTCTAGGTGGTGTTCTGAGGAATGGGATAGTTCTGAGTGTGATTCCGCTTCGTCTGAGCTGGGTTCTTCTTCTGATGAGTCTTGTTGTAGTCCGTATGTTCCCCTAGTGTTTCTTGGTGCTGAGGATGATTGTTGGGTGGGCGTTTCTGGGTTCTGTTCGTCTTCTTCGTTCCACCAGCCTAGTCCTTCAGCAAATCTGTGTGGTGTGATGTTTATGGCTCTGGTGTGGTATGTATTTTGAAAGTATCGGAGGATGTACCAGTTGTTGTTGATGAATTCCACTGGTCTGAGTTCGCCTTTGATGAGGCACTTGTAACAAGGTGGTCTGCCTGATGTTGTGGCCCAGCGAGCTCCTTTTCCTAGTTGACTGCTTTTAACGTGGTGTGGGAGGTCGTCTTGTGTTCTGGTTGTGACTGGGGTCCAATCGTTGTCTGATTCAAAGGTGACACTGATGCTAGCCACGATTGTGGTCTGTCTTGGGTGCTGATTTGTGTAAGGGGATGGCTGAAGCGGCCTCTTGTGTCAAGGAGGATCCGTCGCCCGGCTATGCCGTCGTTTCTGGGTTCTGTGGAGTGTCTGGTTGTTGGCTGATGCGTCCTCTTGGATCGTCGCCCACTCTGCTGTGTGGCAGTAGTGTCTTGGGTGTGTTGGGAGTTGTAGACTTGGCTTATGTTACGCCCTAGCAGGGGCGTGGGTTCTAAAGGTTCTGAATCACACAAGTATCAAGCGAAGACCTCTGTTGTCTTATTGCTATGAAATACGAGTGATAAAAGTGTGGCACAAGGTGCAGCACTACTCTGTAACATAGGACTCCTCGTCCGAAGTGTCTAACACTTCTCTACACTTGATCTTGCTAGTGCACAGAGTATAACAGGTGTGAAGCGTTGATATAGTTCAACTGCAAAGACTTCGAAGTGTCCTGGTTAGGGACTGAGGTAGGGGATGCACAAGAAGAGAGGGATAAGGCAAGGTCACACCAAAGTACGGAGGCAAGGTTGCTAGATTGCAAACGAAGCCAAGTCTGGCTTCCTATGGTCTATGGTACAGGTTTATATAGGACAAGGTTCCAAACAACATGAACACAAGTCCACACAATATCAAAGAGACTAAACGGAGTAAACAGAAGTTCGGATCAAAGAAACAGCGCCACTAGTAACAGTAGCTCCTTTGGTAACAAGGTATGGTACAGAAGGGGAAGGCAGGGTGGAGACATACTGTGGTTTAGGTCCGAAGCGTCGGATCATAACAGATCAGCCAAAAGTGTCACATAAAATATATTCTTTCGGTTTGGAGAACTGAACCCTGGGACTGAGGATCAGTGCAACCCCCTATCTGGTATCGGATCCTGTTCTTGCGCTGTCGCGGTCGTGCCAATCCGTCCACGGACTTCCCTTCCCGACGAATCATTCCGAGTGCGACTCTCGCACTACTCTCTAGACTTTGTTCCACCAACCTGTGATACGGTACAGTACTGAGACCTAAGCTCAAGCACTCACTCAACCTCGGCGGCTCTTCTCTGGTCTTGTTTTCCAATACATCTGCAGCGCGGGCTGCGCGGTAATTTTTTGCCTGAGCATTGTCACGGACGCTCTATTTTTGCCTTATTTTTCTGTATTTTTATGGATTTATTTGGTGGAGATATGAGACTCCAACGTTGTGCTCAAACGTCCAAGTCTTTATCATTAGATATGATAAGATGGTTAGTCACGTGATGCCAACATGTGCACCCACAAGCACGTGACCCTGGGATAGTAACTTCCTTATTTGGATGTTACCTTTTTAAGGGCACTTCCTCATTAGTATAGTAGTTTCTCATTGGACGATAAGCAGGGAACATTCTAGATAGTTCTAGACTACGTTGTTATAGGGTTATGACTCATAGATAAGGACACGTCACTGTTCTGTCAGCGTTAATGACTATGCATCAGTCAGCACAATAGATAACGCTATTATTAGACACGACGCGTCAGCGCCTGACTCATTACTATTACATATACCTTTAGTAACAAGGTTCAGTAGTAATTCGATCTCAGCCGCAGCATAGTATATAAACCCTCATGTAGCGTCCTGAGTGGAACCAACTTGTCCTCTTGGTTCTCCACTCAGGTGCGCATTTCCTTGTATCTCCCTTACTTCTCCAATGTTAACTTGTCCTCTTGGTTCTCCACTCAGCGTGCCACTGCGTGATCACCTGACCTTTGGTCTTGCATAAAGACCTCACGTGTGTCTACCCTCCGCAGTGACTGTACGTTCGGCGCGTGACTTGTCTCCGCGCTAGGCTTGGGTGTGCTACTAGTTCAGTTCACTTACCTTCTCTTGGTCTAGTTGTCGCGATAAGTCATACCGCTACATTAGGACAAGTTCTTCCTTCACACGCCCCTTCATCTTACCGGCGTTTTCCATTTTCCTTTCTAGGTGGTTGACGACCACAAGTCCCTTGTGTCACACACCTCACTCTTTGCCTGTGGACCTTCGTACGCAGAATCTGCGCTATCTTGGTACAACTCTAGTGTCCGTAAAATCGGCATAGATTGTGCTTGCCTATAGGCGTTCTATCTGGTCATCAGTAGAACGTTTGGGTACTGCTTGCAGAACTGGTCACCACGCCAGATAAGCTGCAAGTGGAAGAGAAGCCTGCCAGGCCTAGCCTGCGACAGCTGTACGCGAAGTAAACAGAAAAGTTTGAGAGCGCTTCGGCGTGAGAGGCAGCCAACAGGTCGAGAAGACTGCGGCAGACAGCCTTGTGTTCTTGCACAAACCCATTACCCCATTCCTGAGTGTTCCGTTATCGCCGCAGCCTCGCGCAGTGTGAAACACCACTGTGTATTGGTCTTGCTTGATCGGACTCTCCAAGCACCTTCGACTTAGCGCTTCGCGGTCGTCGTAACACGTCGTCATATATTACCACCTTCCATTTCCAAACTGCCTCGCATATTTGCGAACGTTCGTCAGCGTCTTCGACGTATCTTTCGGAGGAGACAGGAAACAGTCCTTCCTGTTCCAGCGCCCCCGTCACCCCCACGTTCTTATTTCACTCCAAATCTAGCCTCTGCTTCGGCATCGCTACACGTTCAGGGAGCAGGTCGATCGTCCACCGATCCAATCCCTTCACCTCGATTCGCATCTCCCACTCCGACAGTAGTTTCGGAGCACTCCTATCATTCGGCGCATTCCTCCTCCAACGAGACACTCGTTGACGACCCCCTAGCACCCCCGGTAATTCACCACCAAGAAGTTTTTGCTGGTGAAGAAGTCCATTACCTCTTCTCTCTAGAAGCGGAGCCACAGAACGACGCGGAAGCATACGTCCGTGCTATCTATTACGATAGAGATTTCCGCTTCGCCCTTCTAGAACTCCACGGAGCATTTGGCCTTGTTGCAGGCACTCCTTTCACCGTCCCCCAGCTGATCGCATTTGCGGCAGCACTAGTCCCCGAACTTTCTCCTCCCCCATCCGTCCACTCCCACGATAGCTCCCAAAGGGAAACAGAGAGCAGCTCAGGCACAAGCTCAGTATCCCACAGGAGTAACGTCCAAGTACAGAACGATCCTCTCTAAAGAAGAAAAAGAGTGGATCAAGAACTTCGACAACTGGGACGACTTCGACGAAGACGAACAGCTTCGCCTCATCGAAGACAGACGGGAGTCGATCAAGAAGTACGAGGAAAGAAAGAGACAAGACGAATTGGATAAGATGTCCGCTGCCGCCGCCGCTCCACCTACCCCCACAGCTCCTGCTCCGCCCCCAACTCTTAACGACTGCTTGCGCCTCATAAGCGACCTGGGCCAAGTAGTCGGCATACTCACTCAAAAGGTCACGGACTTGACCGCACAGGTTTCAGCAACCGCGGCCAAGCCCAGCACCAAGCACAAGGAAGTAGTGGCCCGTCCCAAAGCATGGGATGGGAAAGGCAACTCCACAGATGCCCGTCACTTCCTTGCAGCCTTCCATAATTGGGCAGGCTCACAGCAGGACGCTATGAACACCTGGGACCCGGCCCAGGGCATGTACTTCCGGGCAGAGGACCGCTGGATTATGGCGGTTCTCAACCTTATGGAGGGGGAAGCCAAGTCATGGGCTCTCCCCTACCTCGAACAACTTCAGTCAAACAATATTCCGTTCGGTAGCTCTTGGGACGAATTCGTCAAAGAGTTCAACCGACGGTTCTCGCCCCTCGACACGACAGAGACAGCGAGGGAGCAGCTGAAGAAGACAAAACAGGGCCGCGGATCGGTTGCAGAGTACCGGTCCGTGTTTGAACAATACTCTGGACAGACTGGATGGTCAAAAGCAGACCTCCGCACCCGCTTCTACGACGGTCTCTCAGACCGCGTAAAAGATGCCTTAGCCTTGACGGACAAGGCCCATGTCGACTTCGACGACCTCAAGCAGGTCTCACAGTCGCTAGATCAGCGACTGAGACAGAGGGACTCGGAGAAGAAGGGCGGTTCGTCCAGCCAGTCGATCTTGCCTGCAGGCAAGCCGTCCGATCCAGACGCGATGCAAGTTGACGCATCACGTCAGCAGGGATCCGGTACGAGCAAGCCCACATCCGGCGGAAAGACCCGGCAAGACTATCAGAAACACATGCAAGGCAAGTGTTACGGGTGTGGTTCTAAGGACCACTCAAAGAAGGATGGAAATCACGAACGCGACGTGTGCCACCATTGTCAGAAAGTCGGACACAGGGCACCCGTCTGCATGCTCAAATTCATGGGGAAACCCGCCAAAGCGAAAGCTGTGGCCAGTAGTGAGGAGACCCCCTCCCAACCTTCTTCCAGTCAGTCGGCGGCTTCCACCGCCCAATCAAGTACTCCCGCACCGCCCAAAGCCAATACGTCCCAGGCAGACGTGGCAAAGTTATTGGCGGCACTCACAGCCCAACAAGAGCAAATCAACGCTCTTAAAGCGGCTTTTTAGATCCAGGGGTAGTCATAGCTGCGGACTCCCCCTGTAAAACAGATACGGTTGACTCGGCCTCGTGTAGTTGTAAGATATGCCTACGATCTCGCCTCGTTTCGGACTCGGACCAATCTGTAATTCCTACGTACCATTCTGTTTCTGCCTGTAAAGTTGATAGTAGTGATGTCTCGGCTTCCTGTTCTGATTCTACATCTACATCTGCCTCGGAGATGAACAATAGTATTAGTGTTCCGATTGCTCCACAATTTGTAGCAGCGCCGCAAGTGATGATTTCTGATGCAGCGCTTTCTTCATGTATAATTCCCGAAACAAAAGATAGCAGATCTCATTTCCATATTTCTGTTGAATTACAAGGACGTCATCATACTGTAAAAGTAGCAGCCATGGTAGACTCCGGAGCAACTTCGTTGTTCCTGGACAAAAAGTACGCTGACCGCCACAAGATGTTGCAAGTTCCATTAGAGCATCCCATTACCCTCTACAATATAGACGGGACGCTCAATGAAGCCGGCAGTATTACCCACAAAGTAACACTCGTTCTTAAAGTTGGACCTAGTGCAGAAAAGTTCGACTTTATGGTCACTTCACTAGGCCCAGAACGAGTCATATTGGGACTGCCCTGGCTAAGACATCGGAACCCGCACATAAACTGGCAGGAAGGCACTATGCGTCTCAACTCCAGCGCTGAAATAGCCGCACCGGAGATAGAGATAGAGGTGACGCGCATTATGGCGAACCGTATGGAGCGCCGCCGTCTCCTTGCGGAGAAAGTGTTGGACACGGTCTCTGACGAAGTTTTCTGTTTGGCTGGTTTCACGTACTCTCAGCAGATTGCCGAGAAAGCGATAACCTCCAAACCTAAGAAAACCTTCGAAGAGATGGTCCCTGAGCACTATCGTGACTTCGCGAAAGTCTTCTCTGAGGAAGAATCCCAGAGACTCCCTGAGCATCAGCCATGGGACCACGCCATAGACCTCGAACCAGATGCAGTTAAACACTGGAAGGTCAAAACGTACCCCATGTCACCCAGCGAGCAAGTAGAACTGGACAAATTCTTAGATGAACATATAGGGAAAGGATATTTAGTGCCATCTAAGTCACCTATGGCATCCCCTGTATTCTTCATTAAGAAGAAGGACGGCAAGCTCCGTCTGGTCCAAGACTATCGGCGTCTTAACAAAATTACCATTAAGAACCGATATCCCCTTCCACTCGCTGCCGACATTATCAATCGGCTTAAGGGAGCTCAATACTTCACTAAATTCAACGTTCGATGGGGATACCATAATATCCGCATCAAAGAAGGCGATGAATGGAAAGGTGCTATTGTCACCAATAGGGGTCTATACGAGCCTAAGGTCATGTACTTCGGCATGACTAATAGCCCCGCCACTTTCCAAGCCTTAATGAACGCCATCTTTGCCGATCTTATCGCACAAGGAGAGGTCGCCGTATATATGGATGATATTCTCATCTATAGCAAGAACCTTAAGCACCATCGCAAGATAGTACGCGAGGTGTTAACACGGTTAGAGCAATACGACCTCTATCTCAAGCCTGAGAAGTGCGATTTTGAGAAGCAAGAAATGGAGTATCTTGGGATGATTATCCGTCCCGGAGAAGTGCAGATGGACCCTGGCAAGGTCTCTGCAGTAAAGGAGTGGCCAACCCCGACTACGCTCAAAGAAGTAAGAGCGTTCATCGGGTTCGCCAATTTCTATAGGAGGTTCATCAAGGACTTCGCGGCTATCGCCCGTCCCCTTCATGACCTTACTAAGAAAGACACTCCTTGGATATGGCAGTCTGAACAGCAAAAAGCCTTTGACCTATTGAAGGAACGTTTCGTACAAGAACCTATTCTTAAGGTTTACGATCCGAACCTCCCAACTAGAGTCGAGGTGGATGCTTCAGGATTTGCTACTGGCGGTATTCTAACTCAGAAATACCCGGACGGTCTCTGGCACCCAATTGCGTACCGCTCACAGTCAATGAGCAAAGAAGAACGCAATTATGAAATCTACAACAGAGAAATGCTCAGCTTAATCCGTGCCCTAGAGGACTGGAGACATTTCCTCGAAGGCATCTCTTTTGAAGTGATCACCGACCACAAGAATATGGAATGGTGGGCAACCATGAAAGACTTAAACAGGCGCCAAGCTAGATGGGCCCTATTCTTAAGTCGGTTTGCCTTCAAAATCACTTATAAGAAAGGAGAATCCATGCAAGCCGATGCATTAAGCCGTTTCTCACGAGACCAAGTCCGAGACTCTGAAGACAACCGCCAGGTTCAGGTGTTAAAACCTGAGCATTTCCTAGCTGCCGCTAAAGCGCACTTCGTCCCTGAAACAGACTCCCTAGGGAGTCGCATTAAACTCGCATCTATTAGAGAAGCTGAAGTCATAGAGGGTCTTAAAAGTATATCTAAGACCGCTCCTAAAGCTCTCACAGATGGCGTCTTAATGTGGGAAGAAGAAGATGGTTTCGTTTACCACCGGGGTAAATTATATGTCCCAAATGATCGTGCCCTTCGAAGGGACGTGGTAAAGTCTTGCCACGACTCAGTCACTACCGGACACCCTGGAAAGAATGGAACCATAGAGCTAGTTAGTCGCTATTATTGGTGGCCACGCATGTCGGGCTTCATTACCTCATACGTAGAAGGATGCGATCGATGCCAACGCTATCGCAAAGATCTGCACCCCAAAGTAGCCATTCAGCCGCAAGAAGTACCTGAGGGACCTTGGCAGATAGTTGGGGTCGATCTAATCGGTCCACTGCCTATGTCACGTGGGAAGGATATGATCTTAAATATCGTAGATCATTATACCAAACAGATTCATCTGTTCCCCGTGACTTCTCAGATTACGGCTGATGGGGTGGCATCCATCTACTTTGAGCAAGTCTTTCCCCTGCATGGGATCCCTCGCAAAGTTATAAGCGATAGAGGCCCTCAATTTGCAGCAAGGAGCATGCGCGCCCTATATAAGCGACTTGGAATAGACGCAGGTCTTACCACCGCCTATCACCCTCAAGCTAATGGACAGGTTGAGCGCAAAAATCAAGAAGTTGAAATATATTTGCGCATGTTCATTAGCAAGAGACAGGATGATTGGGCAGACCTGCTTCCTACCGCAGAATTTGTAGTCAACAGTAGGCTCAACTCAGCTACGGGTCACACCCCCTTTGAGCTACTATATGGCTTTACGCCTGACTTCACTATTCCTGCTGGTAGGCCCACGGGTATTCCACTGCTCGACAAGCGCCTTCAGCACTTAGTTTCCGCTCGCAAGGATGCAGAGGCGGCTCTACGCCTAAGTAAAAGGCGAATGCAGACAGACATTGAACAAAGGACTAAGCCATACTCCTTTAACGTCGGGGATAAAGTCTGGTTGCAAGCTAAGCAGATAAAGATACATCAACAGTCGTCCAAATTGGGACCTAAGCAACTAGGCCCATTTGAAGTCACTAAAGTCATCAGTGACGTCGACTACAAGCTTGCACTACCCCCTGCATTACGGATCCATGATGTATTTCATGTAGACCGTCTCTCTCCTTACAAAGGAAACGAAGTCAATGGGCTTACGCCTCCACCACCCGATCCAGTAACAGTCGAGGGAGAAGAAGAGTACGAAGTTGACCATATAAGAGATTCCAAACTCTTTGGTCGTACTCTTAAGTACCTCGTCCGTTGGAAAGGATACGGTGAGGGCGAGGACACGTGGGAACCAGCTAAAAATCTAGCACACGCCCCTGACGCGGTTAAGGAATTCCATTCCTCAAACCCGGGCGCACCTAGAAAAATAGCGGCTCTTATATACGCGTCCTTGCCTTGGCAAGCTCATCATGTGGATACATTGGCCAACGCGGACGTCGACCCTTAAGGAGGGGGGTGATGTCACGGACGCTCTATTTTTGCCTTATTTTTCTGTATTTTTATGGATTTATTTGGTGGAGATATGAGACTCCAACGTTGTGCTCAAACGTCCAAGTCTTTATCATTAGATATGATAAGATGGTTAGTCACGTGATGCCAACATGTGCACCCACAAGCACGTGACCCTGGGATAGTAACTTCCTTATTTGGATGTTACCTTTTTAAGGGCACTTCCTCATTAGTATAGTAGTTTCTCATTGGACGATAAGCAGGGAACATTCTAGATAGTTCTAGACTACGTTGTTATAGGGTTATGACTCATAGATAAGGACACGTCACTGTTCTGTCAGCGTTAATGACTATGCATCAGTCAGCACAATAGATAACGCTATTATTAGACACGACGCGTCAGCGCCTGACTCATTACTATTACATATACCTTTAGTAACAAGGTTCAGTAGTAATTCGATCTCAGCCGCAGCATAGTATATAAACCCTCATGTAGCGTCCTGAGTGGAACCAACTTGTCCTCTTGGTTCTCCACTCAGGTGCGCATTTCCTTGTATCTCCCTTACTTCTCCAATGTTAACTTGTCCTCTTGGTTCTCCACTCAGCGTGCCACTGCGTGATCACCTGACCTTTGGTCTTGCATAAAGACCTCACGTGTGTCTACCCTCCGCAGTGACTGTACGTTCGGCGCGTGACTTGTCTCCGCGCTAGGCTTGGGTGTGCTACTAGTTCAGTTCACTTACCTTCTCTTGGTCTAGTTGTCGCGATAAGTCATACCGCTACAAGCATGGGCGTCTTGATGGGCGTCGTCTCCTTTCGTCTTTTTTTCTTTTGGACTCCATTTATGTCCTGGCTTAGTTACAAGCCAGACCAGTCGCAGCATGAATATGAACACGATACACCATGAAGACGGGCTACTACTAAGATGCCCCCCGGTAGTAGTTGCAGAACTGCGACAGGGCAAAGTAGGGGGGACCTTGACGGGGCCGGCCCGGTGCCGTTGCAGCTGCCCTTTTCGAGCCCCCAAGGTTCGCATTAGCGCGTTACAGCAGTTTTCATAACACTTGGCCCCTTACGACCACTTTACAGACACAGGCGGGGTTCAAACGGGCACCTTGGTGACCATGCCGAATTTCTTTCCCACAAAAAGTAATCATAGTAATTAATAAATGTGCTTAGACATTCAACTTATCGGTTTTGAAAATTGTTTGTCAATGAGTGATCGGCTCACGCTTATGGTAATTTTTTTTTTTATCTCACACTTCGGTATCAGCCTCAGGAATGGAGGTGCAAACACGGTCAGCGAAGAGGTAGTGGGAAAGGCAAGGGCAATGTGAGGGAAAAGTAGGCTGATATTTGACTATGAGGTGAGTAGACTCGGGAATTCACTCACCCGCTACTGGGGTTTTATATACACACAGAAAATATGTCACACGAATCCTGTCCGAGTTTCCATGTATGCACGAGGGTTGAGGTTGCCAAGCAACGTGGGGCTCTTCAGGACTGGGGGTAGTGACAATTGAGGGAAGGTGAAAGGAACTCATTGTTGAGGTGTTGTATCATGCAAGAGGTCCCAGGGATGTGGGTGCAGGGGATTGGTACTCAGGGAGATAGGTAATGCTGGCATGTGGTGGCTAGCGAACAGGAAGCCACAACCGTGTCGAGTGGAGTTCGGGTGAGTGGCACGTGATGCGTGACAGATCGTGACAAACAGATGACACGGCGCTGTTGGTATTCAGCAGAGTAGAGGTTTAAAAAGAGGAGGACTTAAGTCGTGCATGTACATGGCCATCATTGGGAGCTCCAGTGACGATTGTAAGCGAGGACTGGAGAGAAAAGGGATGGTGGGTGAGCGGGCCCATACCGAGGGCCATGATGAATGCTTAAGACGACAACACACCAAGGGTAATATTTATATTTCAGCTGTTCATCCAGGCACTTAATGGGGGGTTGTGATAATGATTCAGCCAGTTTTGCAGTTGTGGGTTGGCTTGCAGCGTGATGGACGAGGCGTAGAAGGCATGCTGAGTTGGAGATAGCACAGCAAGTGGCACAGTGCCGAGCATAGCACCGCGGATAACTATTCCATAACCCTATTTTTTCGAGATATCTATTCTATAACCCTGATTCTGTGTGGTAGCCTAATTTCTCGGGAATTTCCCGCCGACTTAACTATGAACCCCGCTCTCGAGTTTTGAATGTCCGTATGTCTGCTAAAAAAGGCAGGGGCCAAGTGTTATGAAAACCGCTGTAAATAGGATTGTTAGGTAACCTAGTTACCATCTCTTGCTATCCAATACATCGCTTGTCCAAAAAAAAAGACCTCCTCCTAGCGATTGTATACTTTATTCATCCTCAGTGCTTAGGTGCTTACTAGTAGTATCTAGATGATCTCCGACCTTCACGCTACTCTCGTCCATGCATGTGTGGTGCGATACTAAAGCCCGCTCTTCTGAGAGCTGGATGTTTCGTTACTTTCGTCGCTCTTCTCTTGTCGATGGTGCTCTCTTCCACCGTCTTAGGCGCTCCCCTTGCTCTCGAGGAGGACAGTAAAGTCTTGCCTGATGTGAACCAGCCTAGGTCAACTTGTTCCTCTGAGAATGGATATGAGGTTCGGCTCGAACCAGAAGATGATCCTCAGAGACTGTCCCTTCTTCGCCGCTGGCTCGCAGTGATGACCATTTCATTTGGGGCGCTCTATTCAGGCTGCACCTCCTCATCTGTAAGCTTTTCTTTTTGATTAGCTTTCAAATGTCAAATTTGCTCACCGCTTCTGTCCGCACTGGCAGCCAGCATTTACTATCAGTGCTGTGTCGCAGGATTTTCGTGTAGGAAAAGAAGTGGCAACTCTAGCTATTAGTATGTTTCTCCTGGGTCTCGGTATCGGTCCTCTCCTCGCGGGACCGTTGTCCGAGGTATACGGGCGAAGGATCATCTATCGGGTGTCTTTCTTAATTTTTTTTGTTTCTACATTCCCCGTCGCCTTTGCGCCTCATATTGGTAAGCTTGAAACGTCCTCTTTTTTTGGTAGCCGTCTATTCATTACCCCCCCTCTATGGAGCCGTTTATCTCATATTTCGTTTCGTCATGGGATTTTGTGCCGCGGCTTTCTTTAGTGTTGCTGGTGGGAGCATCAGCGACATGTTCCCAAACGCACAAGTTGGAACGTACGTCTTCTCGTTCTCCACATCCGGTCGATTAACTTGACTTTGGTCTCTCCTACACCAGTCCGATGGCTGTCTATTCTGTATCTCCATTCATTGGCTCACAACTCTCACCCATCTACAGTGGGCGAGCCAAATTCACTTTTCCACGTCTTTCTATCATTTATGTCTGTCTTTAGGTTCATCAACCAGAATGTCAGCTGGAGGTGGACGTATTATGTCCTCATCATCTGGTCGTTCGTCGAAGTAGTGGCTATAATCTATGTCGGTCCTCCAAAATGCTGTGCTACACGATTTTAACGGTAACTTAGTTCG
The DNA here is from genome assembly GCA_025766275.1 of Lactarius indigo. NCBI lineage: Eukaryota > Fungi > Basidiomycota > Agaricomycetes > Russulales > Russulaceae > Lactarius > Lactarius indigo. The sequence goes on from JAFKAC010000073.1 coordinate 178,638, forward strand.
TCCCCGAAACATACGTCCCAGTGATCCTCAAGCAGAAGGCGCAACGGTATGTCAACAAAACCTTCTAGATATCAGGGAATCAAGCGAAACCAAGCAGTCTGCGAAAAACCTCCGGCGATGCACGGTATTATGCGCCAATCGAGAGAGAGAATTTCCGCTTGGGGAAGTCGATCGTTTCCAGTTGCTACAGGCCATTCCGTACGTTCAGGGTTTGACTCCTCACATACGCGTGCTCGAGCTTGGTTTCAGAGCTTCTCCTTTTTGACCCCATGGCCCTCTTGATAGACCTTTGGTAAATTCGCTGATTGCGCAGATCTGGAGTTAACTCCAGTGATTCTCTAGGACTTCATTCACTATGGGACTCATGTACCTGACGTTTGAAGCATTCCCCATAATTTTCATGGATGTGCACCATTTTTCTATGCAGATGACCGGCTTGACTTTCATTGGCACTGGAGCCGGCGTCTTCATTGGCCTTGCGACAACGCCATTCTGGAACCGGTAGCCTTACCTACCCCCATCCTTCTTATCTATTCTGTCTCACCGTGTTACAGATGCTATAGGCAGTTAGCCAAGAAACACGGAGACCCGCCACCCGAATTCCGCCTTCTCATTGGCCAAGCCGGAGCGGTCCTCATCTCGGCGAGCCTCTTCTCCATAGCCTTCACCGCATACTTTCGTATCCATTGGATAGCGCCTATCATCGCGTCCGTCCCCTTTGGAACGGGAGCCTACTTCGTCTTCACCTCGTCTGTTTCGTATCTCGTCGTTGCTTACCGCCCAGTCGCAGCATCTGCGATGGCTGGCAACACCGCAATGCGCTCGACGTTTGGTGCGGCCTTCCCGTTGTTCACAGATCAAATATATCACAGAATGGGGATAGGCGGCGCAACGGCGCTTCTTGGGGGTATAGCTGCAATTATTGCGCCGCTTCCGTGAGAAATCTTGTGGTGTTTTCAACTGTTCAGTGTTGCTAATTTCCCGTGCGTAACAGCTTCATCTTCTACCGGGTTGGTGCGAGACTGCGCCAAAAATCCAAGTTCGCTGTTTGATGGAGCTGCGTATAACAAGTAGAAACGTGCCACACCGTCCATGGAAATCTAAACGTTACTATGGACTTGTTGAGAACGAGAGAAGTTACGCGTAGCACTAGCAGTATGTTTCTTGCGCCCCGCTATCAGCAACCTGCCAGTACTCCTAACAAGCTAGCCTACAAATATTTCTGTAGTATTTGCGTACGTCCGGAGCTCTGCAGGCAGCTAGTTTGTTGGATTTGGCGCGCGTAAGTTCCAGTCCTCGATTCCCCAAGTATTTATCACCAAAGTTGGGTGTTCCCAGACCCAAACCGGTGACGGGTGACCTTTGGAGCCCAGAGTCTGCCTGTGTTATATATGACATCAGATTGACAGGACGTACTTTACATTCCATCCAATGATGGTTGCGAATCCACCAGTGTTGCAGCCCGAGTTCTCACCAAAGGTGATCTCGTTAAGGCCCGAGGTTCCCAAGGCTCTCTCCATACAGCCTGACGATAGTCTCCCCTCGGATGAGCACGAAGCTGAGCGCCTGTGCGGGATGTCAGGAAAGCCGAGACCCTCGGGGCTAGGCAAATTGCAAAATGAGAACGTAGTAGGTCGGGTTCGGGTCGTATTACGGAAGCAAATGTACCTGTAGAATGAGTCATCTGGTCACTGTACCGAGGACTTGAAGGAAGGTATCCACAGGGTGGTCATGATAGCCGCACTTTACCATCTTGACGGTATGATGAGGCCAGCCTTCGGGCTGAACTGAAACCCAAGCTGAAACCGTTCGCTTTTGCCAGTGTATCTTCGATTGCTTCCGAGTCAGCCACGAGGGCCTTTGTCCGCGTTTCTTGGAACCTTTTCCTTTCCCTCTCTAAAGTACAGAGCTGTTTTGTACTTAAACTTGACTTTCTACTTTGTACTGAATTATAGAAGTGCCGTGCCACCTTTCCCCCTTTTACTTTTTGTGCGAGCTTGGTTCGAGTCAGGCCCAAACGAAGGCACTCGAAACTAACCTCGCTCGTCTTTTCCCTTCCACTTGGAGTGGAACACGCTCCGCCTTCGAACTCACTAGGACCCCTCAGCGTCCTCACAACTGTCGACGTTGGTGGCCATCCAGGTGACGTGGGTCATCGGCTGACCACATGGAGTGCGTCAATCAAAAAATTCTCCTGCTAGGGCTTGAGTCCAATACGGGGAAACCAGTCAATTGTGAGGCAAATGGGTGACCCAACGACGGGCTCAAGCCCTCCCACTTCATCGGGGCAGTATCCCGTGCATGCTTCGCGTGTCGTAACTAATCCAATATGACAGGTGTTGCGAGCGCAAATACAGACTAGGAGGCTGGCCCAGATGCCATCAGCGGACTTGAGGTCACCGAGAACGAAGAGCACCAGGTAGTAGCAGCGCGTGGTCACAGGTGTTCATGATACACCAGGATTGTACAAACCACCAGGAAGCGAGAATGCATCAAAGACGGCCCTCATCGAAACTCAAACGGCGTCATTAAGTTGTCAGATTGAGATAGGAGCACCGGCACGACCGCGGGTTTTGTTGTTGAAACACCCGCGGTCACGGTACGGTTGCGCGAGTTGCGCACCCGTTGCTTCGCTGCCGGTGAAAATTCGTCACGGAGTATGCCGTAACGCGTAACGCGTAACGCGACACGTTCTAACTCAGGCATCCACTTGGTCCTCCGAGTCTTGTCCACTTCGCGCAACAATTTTCCCTTTGAATCCATACAGACACCGTCACGGTCATTCAGAAGGCAGGTGAGGACAATAGTAGAATTGATTGTCGCGTTGTCTTCTCAGTAGGACCTAGGCTAATACTAGAATTTTATGCCATAAATCTCGGCGACTCGGAGCTCTACAAAACCTATTCCTAGGCCTAATCTCCCATCTACCCTTCCGAGGATCATGGAAACACCGATTAGGACTCCTTTCGGGCTCAGCAGACCATAAGAACCTTTTTATATCCCTCGAAGCTTTCCCAACACGTTCTCTCCATGCGAATGATTTACCCAAGGATTTACCCCTCGAACCTTCTACCTGCAGGTTTCCTTCTGGCAGTTTTGCTGGCAATTTTGCCTGTACGTATTCACTATTAGCGCTCAATATGCGCACACATATGAATCAATTTGCTCATAGTCCATATCTGCGTACTCCTACCCCGAATTCCTTGGGTGCGTCACGTGAGTTTGCCCCACTATGTTTCTATGATAGAACCCAGTGTCTAATGCCTAATCACCTTAGAGACGGATTTCTCAGGTCGGCAACATTCAAGGACCCGGTACATATGACCGCCCGTGGCTGCGCTGTTTTTTGCTTCAATCGAGGTTATCTTTACGCCGGTGTTGAAAATAATGAAGACTGTTGTAAGTGTTCATCTTAATGTTGCCTCTTCCAGTTTGGAGGCCCTCCATTGTTTTAATCACACATTTCGGACGTCAGGTTGTGGAAAAGACTGGCCTGAAAGTGCAAAGATCGTGTCATCCGATAGATGTAATGTCAAATGCACCAGCGATTCTAGTGAGAATTGTGGTGGCAGTGGTTATCTTGACCTTTATTGGACTCTCATGATGAGGGAAGAGAATCCCTACTGGAGGAGGAACGGAGGGAGGCATAGTAATACCTCATAGCGAAGTGCTACATAGAGCTCTGTAACAAATCGCGCAGAAATGGAACCACTAGGAAAAATAAAAGCCTTGATTGGAGCGGTGCGGTTCCTCCACCTTCTCTTTCCAGACACTGGAGAGTGGCATTTCCTCAGGTACTACAAGTTCTGAAGCGGACCAGTGATGGGCCTATCCATCTCGCAAACAGCAATTCGAAAAATAAGAGGACTCTAAGCAAGCCAGCGTCCGTCATCGACACTTGACACCTCATCGTCAGATAACTGCACTTCGGCTTGCTAACTATACTTAGGCAACGGTGTTGAGCGGTGCTATAGGTTGTTCGCCGAGAAACACGGAGACCCGCCACCCGAATTCCACCTCCTCATTGGCCAAGCCGGAGCGGTCCTTGTCTCGGCGAGCCTCTTCTCCATAGCCTTCACCGCATACTTTCGTATACATTGGATAGCACCTATCATCGCTTCCGTTCCCTTTGGACTCAGGCTGGAGTCTACTTTGTCTTCACCTCGTCTGTTTCGTATCTCGTTGTTGCGTACCGCCCAGTCGCGGCATCTGTAATAGCTGGAAACACCGCAATGCGCTCGACGTTTGGTGCAGCGTTCCCGTTGTTCACAGATCAAGTATATCACAAAATGGGGATAGGCGGCGCAATGGCACTTCTTGGGGGTATAGACCGTACACTAGTAGCTGCACTTATTGTGCCGTTACTGCGAGAATCTTGTAGCGTTTTCAAATGCTCAGTCTGCTAATTTCCCGTGCGTAACAGTTTCATCTTCTACTTACTGGGTTGGCGTGAGACTGCACCAAAAATCCAAGTCCGCTATTTGATGGAGCCGTGTGTAACAAGTGAAATGTATACCGTCCGTGGCAATCTAGATGTTACTGTGGAGTCTTCAAGAATTATGTCGAGAATGATAGATGTTATGCGTAGCACTAGGTCCTGGGTATGTTGGTTGCGCTCCGCTGTCAGCAACTTGTCAGTCTTCGACGACCTTCACTCCGAGATTCAACTAGTCTACCAATATTCTTTTAGTATTCAAGTTTGTGTATGTCTGGAATTATGATTGCAGGCCGGAATTGGTGTGCATCACTCCAGTCCGCCGGATCATCAAGTAGTTATCAAACTAGGGCCACAGCGTTCCCAGACCAAGGCCGGCGACCTTTGGAGCCCAGGGTCAGCCTGCTTGTCGGCCTGTCATAGACTTGGCAGGACGTACTGTACATTCTATACAATAACGGCTGGGAATATATCAGTGTTTCAGCCCAAGTTCGCACCAGAGGTGATCTCGTTAAGGCCCAAGGCACCCGAGGCTCTCGCCCTAAGCCTGGTGATGGTCTCCCTGTGGGTGACCACGAATCTGAGCGCTGCCCAGCAATGTCGGGAAATCCACAACCCCTGGAGGTGTTGGAGCTCAGGGAATTAAAGAGCGAGAATATATCTTGGAAGCAAATGCACCTGTAGAAGCCGTCGTATTGGTTACTGTGCTGAGGGTCTGGAGGAAGGGATGCGCCAGGCCGCACAACGCGGTCATGCGTAGCTGCACTTTACCGTCCTGACAGTGACAGAGAGTCGGTGTTGGTGACTGTTGCAACGACATTGATTATCGGCTCAGGCTATCCTCATAGGGCGTATAATTAAAGGCATTCTCCTGCCAGGGCTTCAGTACGCTTCCGACATCAGGACATCACACGTGGCCTGCTTCACTGGCACATCCATGATGTAACCAATCTGGTGTGACTGACAGGTGTCGTGAATGCGGATGCAAACTCAGAAGCCGGCCTAGATGCTACAAGTGGTCCTGAAGTCACCGAGGATGAAGAGTACTAGGTAGGAGCGCATGGTGACAGTTACAGCCGCTTGAAAAGCCTAGAGACCAGTGGAGTATCAAAGAAGGTCCACGTCGAAACCCAAAAGGGCGTCATTGTCAGAGAGGGGATAGGAGCACATTCGCGGGCTTTCATTGTCCCAGCTCCTGCTGTACACAGGGTCCTTTGTGCTGATTGCGGTTGAATTGATAACTAGGAAATGACGTCCAAACTCCTTCTACCTGCAGGTTTCAAACTGGCAGTTTTGGCGGCCGTTGTGCCTGTACGCATATATTAGCCCTCGATCTGCGCCTAAGTATGAATCAATCTGCTCACAGTCCATTTCCGGGTACTCTACTTTCCCTAACTTCATTGGATGTGTCAAGTGAGTTCGCCTTGCTGTGTTTTTATGATAGAGCCCACTGTCTGTGCTTAATCGCATTAGGAACGACTTTTCCAAATCACCAACATTCAAGGACCCGGCAGGTATGACGGTCTATGGCTGCGCTTTTTTTTCTTGGATCGAGGCTATTTTTACGCCGGTGTCGAAAACGGCGAAGACTGTTGTAAGTGCTCGTCTTGACGTCGCTTCTTTCAGTTTGGAGGCCCTTCGACGTTTTAATCGCACATTTTGGACGTCAGATTATGTAGGCGTAAACGACTATCCAGGTGGATACGGGTCATCCGACAAATGCAACATCAAATGCCCTGGCGATTCTAGTGCGAATTGCGGCGGCATTGGTTATCTTGATCTTTATTCGACTTTCAGATATAAGGAAAAGGATCGCTCACCGAATGAGGAATGGGAGGCCGCGTAGTAATACTTCGTAGTGAAGTGCTACATGGGGTTCTGTACCCCAAATCGCATGAAAATGGAGCAAAAATATTTCTTGGGGTGGTGGCGTTCCTCCGCCTATTATCTTTCCAGATGTCGGGGAGTCATTTTCTCGGGTTCTGAAATTTCGGAAGCGGACCAGTGACGGCTCTATCCATTTCGCAAAGAGCAATTCGAAAGATAAGAGGGCTTTAAACAAGCCAACACCCGTCATCGATAGTCGACACCCCATCGTCAGAGAACTGCAGGCTGGGGCTTGTGTAGGCAACAGCATTGAGGTCTATGGTGGAGACCTCACACTCTCACTGGCTACTAGAACCACGTCGACTAGCGATTGGACCTGTGCTTTGCATGTGCAATTGGAATGGAAACGGAGAGATTGTGTGGATATCAGTATTGCAAGTACCTCTAACATCGATCATTGAAAGCCCAAGAGGTATGCAACACACTACCAAGTGAGAAGCCACCATACTGGTTACCGAGGATCTGGAAGAAGGTATGGACGGCGTGGTCATGGCCGTCACACATCACTATCCTGACAGTCAGCGATAGTGACCATTACGGCGACATGGATCATCGGCTATCCTCATGGAATGTGCCGCCCCGCTAGCGCTTGAGTGAAATTCGGTGTCGATCATGGTGCCAGCAGGTAGACCAGCAATGGGCTCAAGTTCTCCAACTTTATCGGGACAGCGTGCATGACACACGTGCATGTCGTAACCAATCTAGTGTGAGGGGTGTCGTGATCACCAACGCAGACCCAGGGACCGATCCAGATGCTATCAGGGGACCGAGGACGGAGAGCACTAGAGGTAGTAGCGCATGATTACAGGTGTCCATGATGGACCAAGATTGTACGAACCCGTGAGCCTGAGAAGGCTAGAGACCAGTGGAGGGCATCAAAGAAGACACATGCCGGAACCCAAAAGGCAAGCGTTGTTATCAGAGTGACCCGACCGCGCGGTGGTTTCGTGGTATGATAGGGTTCCGTTGCGTCGCCGAAAACTCAAGCTCATGTATGCCGCCACACGCCACGCGCCACGTTCTGATTCAGGGATTTTGACTTTGACGAGGCATCTGCCTAGTCCTTTGGCCCACTTCGCGTTACAATTTCAAGTTCTTCTTTGAACTCAAACTGACATCGTCATGGTCACGCAGAAGGCAGGCGAGGATGGTGCCACATCATCTTATCAGTAGGACGTACCAGAATTTTATGCTATTTAGAATCTTAGATCCTCGGCGACGACTCGGAAGGCTACTGTCTCGTCCACTCACCCGAGGACCATGAAAACACCGATTGGGGCTCTTCCCAGGCTCAGTGGGCCTTTAAGAATCCTCTCGCATCCCTCGACACATTCTCAACACGTCCTCTGACTCCTCTCCATGCGGATGATTTACCCCATACCCCGTCTAACTCAGGCTACAGGTTTCCAGCTGGCAGTATTGCTGGCCATTGTTCCTGTACGTATATACTATTAGCTCTTAATCTGCTCATACGCATGAATCGATTTGCTCATAGCTCATATCCGCCGAATACACCTTACTTGGATGCGTCACGTGAGTTCGCCCTCCCATAGAGCCGCTGTCTGGTGCTTACAGTAATCGCATTAGAAATGGCTTTCTGGGATCGGCAATGTACAAGGACCCGACAGATATGTCGGTCTTCGGCTGCGTTTCGTTTTGCTTCAATCGAGCACATCCTTACGCCGGCGTCGAAAATGGCGAAAACTGTTGTAAGTGCGCATGTCGACATTGCCTCTTTCAGTTTCGCCGCCGTCTGTTGTTTTAATCACACGTTTTGGATGTTAGATTGCGGAGACTCCTGGCCTGAAACTTCAAAAACCGTGTCATCCGACAAATGTAATGTCAAATGCACCGGCGATTCTCGTGAGAATTGTGGCGGCAGTGGTTATGTTGACCTTTACTTGTCCATCATATTGTTGGAAGAGAATCGCTCACTGGACGAGGAGCGGAAGGACACATAGTAATACTTTATAGTGAAGTGCTACGTAGGGTTCTGTCACCCCAAATCGCACGGAGATGGAACCGAAAAAAAACGGTGCGGTTCCTCCGCCTATATCTTTCCAGACGTCGGCGAGTGGCATTTCTTCGGGTGCCACACACAAGTATATATGCTTCGCCTTTTTGTTTCGGACCTATGTATTTCGCAAACAGCGATTCGAAAACAAGTGGGCTCTAAGCAAGCCATATCCATCGTCGGCAGTCAACGTTGCATGAGCGCTGAAAGTTGCACTGATGTGTGCAACGGGTATGGAGTTTGGACGAGATTGCTGTTCGTTTTTCAATTTCATTTTCTCAATGAGCTTTCCACTCCTGACTAAAAGATGCCCTTGAAGACTGTGGTAGTACCATTGACAGGTGTACATATGGCACGACGAGAACTGCATTGGCATGTTAGCTTGCCTGGGCAACAGTACTGAGGTCGGCGGTGGGCCTTAGACTCACCGGTTACTATGCAACACGACTACTAGTAGCGATTGAACTCGTGCTTTGCGTGTCCAATTGGAATGGAAACGGAAAGAATGTGTGGATGTTAATAGTAGGACAAGTACCTTTGGTATAAATGTCCATCGTCAAATGCCGACCACCCAAGAGGTGTAGTCGTACGCTGTACAACTCGTGTACAAGTTAGAAGGCGCTATACTCGTTATCTAAGATCTGGAGGGAGGTCATGGCAGCCGCACTTTATTATCTGGACAGCCGGGGTCAGTGATCGTCGCAGCGACGTGGATCATCAGCTGATCTCATAGAGCACGTCATGCTAGGGGCCGCCGGCTTGAGTGCAATGCGAGGCCGGGGGGCCAGGTCGACCATGGTGCCAACGGGTGGCCCAGCGACAGACTCAAGCGCTCTGCCCAAGTTCGCACCAAAGCTGATCTCGTTAAGGCCAGATGCACCCGAGGCTCTCGCCGTAAGCCCGGTGATGGTCTCCTTATGGACGGCCACTGTGATGAATCTGAGCGCTTGCCCAGAGGTGTCGGGAAGCTGTGACCTTCAAAACTAGGGAAATTAAAAGTAAGAATATAGGTAGGATCATATTGCGGAAGCAAACGCACCTGTAGAAGCCGTCATACTCGTCACTGTACCGAGGATATGAAGGAAGCTATCTACACCACGGTTATGGTAAGTCGCACTTTACCATCCCAACTGTTTTGGCGAGTCACATGGACTATCAGCACAGTCTATCCTCATAGAGTGCGTCATTCAAGGCATTCTCCTCCTTGGGCTTGAGTACGCTTCCGACATCAGGACAGCATCCCATGCAGCCTGCTTCACTGGCACGTGCGTGTCGTAATCAACCTGATGCGACTGACAGGTGTCGTGAGCGCGGTTGCAGACTCAGAAACGGCCTAGATGTTATAGACAAGCCAAAGGTCGCCGAGGACGAAGAGCAGGTAGGAGCACATGGTTACAGCCGCCTGAGAAGGCTAGGGACCAGTGGAGTATCAAAGAAGGTTCGTGTCAAAACCCAAAAGCGGGTTATTGTCAGACCGGGTGTACTAGTAGGAGCACGTCCGCAGGTTCTTGTTGTCATCGAAGGTATCACCCCCGGTAGGGATATGTACCCGTTGCGTCGTTGAAATTTGAAAACTTCACTTACAGTAAACTTACTAGTAACGTTCAACGTTACTAAGGTAGAAGTCATTAGGAACGGGCACCCCTTATATAAGCAGGGTGCCCTTCTCCTCGCCGTCCTAATTACTCCCCCACATCCTCAAAATTCGAAAATCTACTGTGTTAGCATTAAAGTACATAACTGTAGCTACAGCTGGAACAGAATATATTTCCTGTATTCTCAAAACTGACGGAGTAATTAGCCTTGCAAGTTTTTTATCGGAAATTTGTGTTTTTATTATTATTGAGTCAATCTACGCACTTCGTGAAAACGAGCAGTGAGATTTGTCCAGGTTATGTAATCAGTCACGTGATCAAAAATGTGCGTGTGTGTATGCGGGTTCAGGCATGAAGACAATGTATTGCGTCTAAAACTACGACATAATACAGTAATGGGGCGGAAATCTAGACGACAGCACACCCGTATCAGAACATTGGAACTTGCGCGAAGAAAAAAGGCAGACAATCGGGGAGATGGGAATATCGAAGGTGGGTTTGCAAACAAGTCGTCAAAGATCGATTAACAGACGATATAAAAAATAGAGAGTGTATCACACCTTGAAGACGACAGCCCTTTCCCTGAGGCTGACGGAGAAATGAGCACACCCATGATCATTGGGATGGATGAAGATGGGCCTTACCGAGTTGTCGAAACCAGGAGCAGCGACACTGATCACGATGATCCTGTCGATGGTCCCATGCAGACCAATATCGAACGCTTTGCATCTGTGCTGCAAGAAGCGCAGCGCCTTGCTGTTCAAATAAAGAAAGATGAAGAAAAGCAAAAAAAGTGAAAGACACCGAAGACTTACCTTGGCAACTCCAAAAAGTCCCAATACCGCCGTGAAAAGGCTCGGAAGGCCCTTGCCTCACAAGGGTTTCTTGACATCGCATCGTTCATGGCCTTGAAGAAGAGCGAGAGGGAGGAAGCTGGGGCACAAGAGGTGCACGCCGAAAGTGCCGACTCGGATTCTGATATGCACGTGGTCGACTGGTGCAGTGGCTCTACACCCGCTGTGTAACGTCGTCACGACGTTAGCTCGACTTGAGCTCTACAGAGGCGGTAACAACTTAGCGGATGCTCTGAAGACACGAAGGTCCAGGCGTGACGAAGATCTTGAAGACGCGAAGGTCCAAGCGTAGGTAATGGTGAACACTCGAAGGTGCACTACTTGAAATAGGCGGAATAGAGAGAGATAGAAAGAGAGAAAAGGAAGAGAAACAAGTGACGATTCAAGAAGACCAAGATGGCGTATCTTGGTCTTCACAAGACAGTTTAAATACAAGTCGAGCAGGCTTTCAAGCGCTGCTATGAGTCACGGTAATGTAGCGTCCAACGTATCGCGTAAGTAGCTCGAACCCTAATACTACTACTACTAGTATTAGTGGCATAGTCCTCAGTCAGCAATCAGCGCGCAATCTCCTATCGTACTCGTAATCGCCTATTGTAAGTCCGCAACTAATCTACCTTACCGCCGTAGTTGCAACCGGTACAGTAAGGGTATGGGTCGAAACGTAACACGCTGGGACACCAGCACGCCCTGTCCTTTCCGTACCTGGAACAACCGGAGGGAGAGTCAGTATGGCACTGGAAGAGGAGGAAGAAGAAAGCTCACCTGAATCCGAGCCCGAACCGAGTGCCGACGCGCGCAAAGTCCATTGGCGCAGCAAAGTCCTTGCGCCCTCCGAGTTGCCGAGGCACACTGTTTCCGTCGTATCGAGGGTCGGGGCGCTGGCAGAGGAAGAAGAAGAAGAAGAAGACTCACCTGAATCTGAGCCGGAATCAGGTGCCAATGCGCGTGAATTTGATTGGTGCAGCAAGGGCTCTGCACCCTCCATGGCATCCAAGTCTTTTGCGACTGGTGGGCCTAATGGTGAAGAAAGTGATGAACTTACAGAGAATGACGAATCCCGTGCACCTAGCGCCAAATCGAGTGCGCGCGAGACCTCGGAATTCGAGGAGGGGGCCAGCGATGAGAATAGCAATCTGGCCCCATCGCAAGCTGTTGCTCGCATGGTGACGCTTGGTCTTGAAGGCCCTTGGGATGACCATGCGAAGGGCTTTGGGGGCGGCAATGGCGATGATATCAGTGGCGACGACGACTCGGCGAAATCTGCTGGTCAGGGGGTAGAGGTCCGGAACGCGACACATACCGTGAATGAAATCCTTCAGGCCCTGCGCTGCGGTCGAGATCCCACCTACCTTACCCCGACATCACCCTTTGACAGAGCCCTGGACCTCTGGAAGGACCATGAAAAGCTCGGACGGGCCTGTGCGGCGCTCACGGCCAAGAGCAAAGACGTGCGCATCAGTATTTTGCTTCGCACTCGCCTCACAGGAATGCTTGGCGTACTGAACTTGTACTTGGACCCAGCTCTCCAATACACCTGGAGAGGGGCGTCCTTGGTCGTTGCATGGATCCAGGGAAGTGGGGAGAAACACGCGCGCAATCTGCGTCGGTGGATCCTTGACTTCATCCGAATTGGGGAACTCCCCTCGTATCACTATGGCCAGGGCCAGTCAGTTCTTGAGGACGAGGACGTAAAACAAACCCTTCAGCTTTGTCTATTGGAGCGCGCGAAGAGTGGGCGTGTCTCTGCCACTGATGTCGTCGACATTGTGTCCACCCCAGAGCTGCAAGATATTTTCTCGCGGTCTGGGATTACAAAGCTGACAATTTCCGAAAGCACCGCACGTTGCTGGCTCTCAAGGCTCGACTGGCTGTCACATTCGCACTTTGACTTGTATATCTGATGTGAACCCTTACTGTACCGGTTGCAACTACGGCGGTAAGGTAGATTAGTTGCGGACTTACGATAGGCGATACAAGTACGATAGGAGATTGCACGCAGATTGCTGACTGAGGACCACGCCACTAATACTAGTAGTAGTAGTATTAGGATTCGAGCTACTTACGCGATACGTTGGACGCTACCATACGATGATTCATAGCAGCGCTTGAAAGCCTGCTCGACTTGTATTTAATCTGTCTTGTGAAGACCAAGATACGCCATCTTGGTCTTCTTGAATTGTCACTTTCCTTCTCTTCTCTTCTCTTGTCTCCATTTCGTCTACCTAAGAGTGTCCAACTCCAGTCGTGACATAAAGTTGTGAACGCCTGCCGGTGTACCTTCGCATATTCACTAAGGCAAGGACTTGGACCTTCACGTCTTCAAGTTGAGAAGTCCATATCGCTAAGTTGTTACCGCTACTCCACGCTCAAGTCGAGCTAACGTCGTGACGACGTTACACTGGCAGTATGGCCAGCCTCAAAAGGGCATGTACACAGATGGGCATGAACGTGAAGATGTTGTCAACTATCGCAAGGCTTTTGTTGAAAGGTGGAAGGGATATGAAAAGCGCTTCCATATATGGGATGACAACGGCAATCTGCTTCCACTTCCAAAGGGTTTCCCTGTTCCCGAGGCCCATGGTCGCTTCCACCTTATCCTTGTCACCCATGATGAGTCTACGTTTTTTCAGAATGACTTACAACTGTCTCGCTGGGCACACAAGGGTGATAAACCCACCCCACAGCTAAAAGGAAATGGTCAATCCATTATGGTTTCCGACTTCCTCACTGCTGATTGGGGTCGCTTATGTGATGGCGAAGAGTCTGTGTGATTTTCCCTCCGGCTCACTGTGTGCTGACCAACCTTTTTGAGCAGACAGGCCAGGATTCTTTTCAAACCTGGTCTGAATCAGGATGGGTATTTTGATGCAAATAACCTGTGTGAACAGGTTGAGGGTGCAATTGACATCTTTGAGGGCAAGACAAAAGGCTATGTACAGGGACTGTTCCTCTTTGACAATGCCCCCTCACATCAGAAGCGAGCTCCTAATGCTCTGTGTCACGCCTCTGCGGGGGCGTGTGTTGTTCTGTAACAGATCCTGCCTGAGGCAAAGGATTCTGAGTTGGATCCCCACTGGGTGGAAGGACTCCCAAGGTCTTCTGTAACAGCCCCTGTACTAAGGTAGCTGAGTCTACGACAATCCCCCTATGCTAAGGTGGGAAAGGTCCATCTGTAACAGCCCCTTGTGCTGAGGTGACTGAGTCTGTGGTGATGGACGAGCTCGGCGGCCTAAGTCCAAAGGTCACATGTCACTGGGCTGACCAGTAAGACAGGAAGAGGATGAGAGCGAAGTCAAGGGGAAGCCTGCACAGAGGCTGAGAGGGGAGTGACCCAAAGGGGGCAAGGGTCAAGGGTCTGAGGTTCTGGGTCAAGGGCCTGAGTGCTGAAGGAACTGAGGCACTCAAGGAGTCAATGGGAGATACAACGCAGATAATTGATTAAGCCAAAGCTAAGGAGCTAAAGCGCACTACAGGGTTCCTTATATAGTACAGGATTGCGCCTGAGTGCATAGTGCTACTGGTTGCTATAGATAGAATAATGTGCTGGCAAGATGGTGTCAACATCGTGCAAGATGGTGTCATGCCAGCAAGGCAGGGGAAGGATGAACAAGAATAGCACAGAAGGTGCTAGAACAATCAGATAAGGGAAAGCATAGAAAGGTAACTACCAAGAAAGGGGATGGATCAGATAAGGACAGAAAAGGAAAGATAGCAGGGGAGTTCATGACATTACCCCCTTTCTAAGGGGCGAATTCCACGTCGCCAAGTTACATGATGGCAGGGTTAAACTGTGACTCCTCCAAGATTTTGAGCAAAGCCACCAAGGTGGCATCTTCTTCGGAGTTACTGACCCTGGCCTTCTGATGTTGTCTCCATTTGATCTGAGACTTCTTTTCAGGAAGTTTCAGGGACTTCCGCCACTGTCGTCGGATTGGATGGGTTCTGAGGGCAAAGGGAGGGTGGATCAGCTTAGGGGGAGCTGCCAACTTCTTCCTGAAGGGGTACGTCTTGATGGCAAGCTGAGGTAAGGGAGGTGCTGTCAAGATGGGGGTGAGGGGAGTGATAGTGGCATCATGCCACGTCAGAAGGTCTCCCTGGGATATTCCAAGTTTCCAATTAAGGACACTCAGGAATTCTCATTCCATCTGTCCAATCTGCCACTTGGTAAACCTTTTGGTGACCACAGCCCATTGCGCATTGCTAAGGGCGTTGTCATCCATGTATCTGTTGGCAATAATGAGGGCTCCTAAGAGCAGTCGTATCTCTGCCCATTTGAGGGTGCTGGTACAGATGTAGGGTTTTACCCTATTTAAGTAGGTGAGGGCGGCTAAGATGACGGGGGTTCTGACTCTGGATCTGATGACAATCCCAGTGGTCCACCTGATGAAGGCAGGTTCTTCTGGTCATCGTACATTGATTGCTGTGGGGATAGGGGGAGAGTGGTTGATAGCAGCATCAATTACTGCAATTGTTGTGGTAGCCAGGTACTCAATGGCTGAGTGCAGGGGACTCTGGTCAGCTAACTCAACAAGGGTCTGAGAGTAGACAGGGGCGATATAGTCCTTCATAGAAAGGCAAGGATGAGGAGGAAGGATGTCTGGTGTGCTGCTGGTCGTTTCCATGAGGTGAACTGCTTTTATCCAATTGGTACAGGGGTCCTCGGGTCGGGTTCCTTCTGTTTGTGGACTGGGCGTAAGAGAGAAGTCACCGAAGGTGGTATTGGTGCTGGCAGTTGATGTGTTGGCATTAGTAGCATCCCGTATTTCCCACATTGTTGCGCTGGCCATCGATCTTCTCGTAGGGATTTCGTCAGGGTGTTTAGAAGGGTGAGGGGAGGTCAGATGCCCTGCACATGTTATTCCCAGGTCTCCTACGTGGCCGGAACATCTGTGGAGTGGGATCTGGGTGTCGGCTGGCGTGGAGGTGTCTCCGAACTGAGTCTGGTTGAGCATCGTTGTTTCGGGCCATGAGAGGTCATTCTTAGGTGGCGGCGCAAGCTGCCTCTCATGAGTGTCTGTCAACGTCAAGGTGTACCCAGATTGGTCAGGTATTACTGTACTGGGTTGTCCAGGGTTGTTTTCGAGCAGTGTCGTCAGCTGTTTCGGTGTACCGGTCTTTATGGTGTTCTTGCTTGGACAGGCGTCGTCTAAGGGGGTCGATACAGTAGGTTCATCTGAGCTATAGCTGAGGTATGGCGAGTCATGTTTCAAGTGTTCTGTCTGACTCTTATTCTGATTTTGAGGTGTCGGAGGTTGGTTCTGAGTGACACGGTCGTTTTGTAGAGGCAAAGGATTGAAAGCAAAATGTGGTGAGGTGATTACCCCCTCCCTAAAGTTGTTGCATCAGGAAAACTACAAGGTCTTTACATGGGGCTTTGCGGACTTTGAGAAGTAGATAAAGTCAAGAAAGCTAAAAAAGTCATGAAGTGCCTATGACTTTTCTATGCTGGGTCTGTTTTCTTCAGAAAGTGAATTTTGCCTTATCAAAGTCAGTTGTACTTCGGGAAGTCGGTAAAGACTCCCCAACAAGACATATAAGCACCACATAAACTCTTATGGAAGTCATCTCTAAAGCATCACAAAGCCAGGAATACGTGGTCAATTTTGCAGGCCCAGGATGAGCTAGTAGCTTAGGAGGGTTACATCATGATCTACTAGTACATGTAGATAGTACTACTGTGCCTGTAATATCGCAGCTTTGACTTGCACTCCTGGTCAGTTTCAACGCTCAGGTTCCTCGCTGGAGCTTGAATGAATGCTGGGCTTTGTGAGGTGACGTACACGTCCCCTGCTCCCAGTTGTACAGACTTGCGCTCCACCCGACACATGATTAGAGAGCGCCATGTATACAGAGTCGGAGGACTGGAAAGGACTCACATGGGTGGGCCGGCGCTCGGGTACCAGGAAGCCGTAGTATTACACGAGGGTCTTAGGGAGATTCTCTACGACGATGGCCTGCGGAGAGGGTCTGAACCACCAGTACGGAATGAGCTCGCGCACCCATGCTGACCTGTGCTTGCCAGGTTCCTGCATTCGGAAGTAGGGGCTCACCTGGTGACTGCGCTTGGCCTCCTCGGCGACGCTGACGTTCTTGTTGATGGCGGCAATAAATATTTGTAGCACGATGACTACAGGCCTATCTAGTCAGCAACCATGTTAAGCGTGCTGGAAAAGTCGACGGCAACGCACAGTTCGCAAGAAACCGTAAAAGCAAGTAGACCCGTTCATCAAACACAGTGTTGGGACGTACGAAAACAGGGCCATCGCGAAAAGCATGAAATACGCCACTCTGGCAAGGAGCGGGAGCACAGCCTTCAGCGAGCGCATGACGGTCTGCAAATAAACGAACCCAGCGGTGACGACATCGTGAACTTCTCGGTCGATGCGTCCGCCCGCCCATCAAACCACGCGATGCAGCACTCACCGTTGTGCCGGACGTGATCGTGACATTGACATGTGTCTAGCTATGGTGCAGGTACGGCAGGTTGCGGCGCATGACATCGCGCGCCAGGCGCATGCTAAACTGAATATGCAACACCAGTGTGTCCTGAGCTGGCGTGGTGTACGGTGTCGTAGCTGTTACAACCATCGAAGACGGTTGTGGTATCTTCTCCAGAAGATTTGCGGTTGTGTCGGCGCGCTTTCGTGCCAGGGGTACCGAATCGACAAGAATGGTGCTTGATGCGGCAGCGGAGATATCGCCTAAGGGCGCAGGCGGGTCATATCTGGTAGAGAGGCCAGAGGAAAGCGAGAAGGGCCGGGTGGTGTTCCCGAATAAACTGTGGAGGCGGTGGAGTATACTTTTGTGGCCAAGGTTTGTAGTTGGGTGAGTAGGGGAGGTGACGGAGCGAACGGTGGGCATAGTTGACACGGAGCGAATCGAATGGTCGGTCAAGAAAGGAGAGGTGAAGATGGCACGATGGCATAGATAGGAACTTTGGTCGAGGATGAGACCGGAGACGCACATTCGTGCGGCAGTCAGGTTCGCTGCACGTGTCAAGTAGAAAAACCATGCACGGGAATATCAGAACTTTGTACATCGCAAGTCGGACGCGACTGGTCGACCCAAAGAACTGGAGCGTGCGTCCGCGCAAGGGAAGGACACTGCTCGAGTCTGGAACGGGTTCATCAGCTTTCTCTCCCCCTTCGTCGTCACCCTCTATGACCCGCTCCCTGCTGTCGTCACTCCCCAAGCGAACATGATCCTTGTCTTCGGAGCCGGAGCTGGCAAAGTTGACAACACGCACCGAAATGTAGCGAAGTCCCTGGGAGATCGATTTCATGGTTGTTCCAGAGCGAGAGAGGGGGGAGAGCTCCACACTGGAGCGCTGCGTACGGCGTTGCGTGCGTAAGGTGGGCGTGGCGGAGTTCTCTGAATCGGTTTGTCAACTGCCTCCATTAGTCGGTTCGGAAGACATGTTAGCAGTGAGATGGGTCGAGACGTCGAATGTAGAGTACTGGACAGGCGACGTGAGGAAATGAGCGAGGTGGTGGTGGGGCGATCATGAGCTCACCAGGATCGTCTAGTATTGACTGTCTGCCATGCGACGATGTTGTGTTTCGGGCCTCTGCCAGTATCCTCATCTTTAGGGTTTGGTCGTCGCGCTGGGAGGCAGCAACGAGCTTTAAGATGGAAGGGAGTAATCACGAGCTCACCGGGGGTTGTACATTGACTGCCTGCAGCATCGCACAAGGAGAGGTACTAGTAGAACTTGAACTTGCTGGAAACACGAGAAAGTTGCCCCACGCTCGGAGGTCATACTCAAAGTGGGCACTCCGAGTCAATGATGATAGGCGCTGAGGTCCAACGAACAGTATCAACAGAGCATCCGTTGAGGACCTTGAGAAATGTGGGTGAGCTGAGGGGGGCAAAAACATGGAAGTACTCGCCGATAGGTGAGACAGTAGAAGAGGATCGCAGGTCCATCGTCCCTTCATCTCGGATATGGGACCTTAGCTGAGGAGTCAACGAAGTCAACTATGGCCTTTGGTGTGGCACATACCAATATAGAGAGTACCGCTGAAAGTTGGTACACAGCCCGACGTTGCCCTGTGCAAAAATAAAAGGGGGTAGACGTACTGAAAATTGATAAGCACGTACACTGGCAGTGCAGCATACACTGTGCACTGGCATCAGCGTCTGACCTTCTCACCTGATTTTTTGGTGGGGCACTAGATGAAGTGGGTAGAAAGTGAGTGCAGTAAGAGGAGGGGGGGCTGCGTGCAGTAAAGACATGGGAGTGTAAAAAAAAAAAAAAGGGGGGACAATCCGAGCTTATCGATAAAGCGACGAAGTCAACGACTGGCGCAGCGGTCGAACACGTGACCCCTTTTGGGACGGGTGCTGGGCCCGAAATCACTAGTTTTCGCTCACTCCATCCACACACATCCACACACACACTCTCTCTCCCGGTCCCTTCCCTTACAACCATGCAAATGGACGACAACGACGCCGATCCCCCGCCGGTTGGCACTTAGCCCACTTGAAGACAGGCTGCGCGTCCTCATGCCTCGTGTTGCTTTGTTCCCTGGGCCTTCCGACCTCATCGCACCACCTTCTCTCCTCGTCGTCAACAATTCCTTTCACCGACGCTTCGCCCATTGAACGCATTGGCCACACCGTTCCTTTGTCTCGGTAGAGGCATGTTCAATCTCCAAATCTCAATGCGTTACTGACTCGGACCTTTCGTAATGTAGCATGCCCGCTGTCGTCACCGACCTCAGGCTCTTATTCATTATATCTCTTTCATGTCACCGTGTCCCTCACTGCTCGTCTCACCACATTATACCTTACACCCCCGATTCTGCCTCTCTTAATTGTCTCCGCATTCCGTCTCGCTTCCCACCTATGCCACCCATCTCCTACCTTACTTCTACCTTACTTCTTCTGTGGTAGCTGTGGGTCCGCCTGTACTTAAAAACCACATCCTTGTTGCCGAATGAATGGTGATCGCTGTGTTTCCCCCTTTTCAGTCTGTACCAGCATAACTCGGTTCGACGTCAGGCCCTACCACGGGCATTCGCAACAAGCTACGCTTGTTGCCGTCTTGCTCTCGCCACCATAGACGACATTGCGTTTTATTCCGTCCTCGCTCGCTCTCGGCTCGTCTCGTCCTAGTATGGCGCTTCAAGTTCACTCTCACTCGGCGCCCTCAGGTCAACTCTTGGCCCTTGGCCCCCGTTATTATCTTCCTCTAACCCTTGTGGAATCCCCTCTGCCTTCCGACCTCACACGGACTCAGCTGCGTACAATACCAATTCTCTACGAGTTATCACCTAGCTTGCGGATAGTGGTGGAATCATAGGCCATAAGCCTGAGCCTGAGTGCCGACCCAGTGGCAGTCAACTAGAGGCTGATAGCTTGACGACTCGGACGCGATACTCGAGGCTTTATTTACTCGTACTGTACTCACAAGCTACTCAACCCTGGCAGGAATGTCATAGCGCGGGTCAAGTAAGTCATTATCGTCTGATTCGGTATCCACCTCCCCTTTTATTTCCGTCATCTCGACCTCCGAGTCCCTCATTGTTGCCCGCTGCTTCCCAATAATAGCGTGAAAGGCTAGCGCCTTTTCGAATATGTCGTCCCATTGCTGGTCTTTGAGAGTCGAGATCTTGTTGAGGAAGACAGAGGCACGCTTGACAACCTTTTCACCACGGGGGGTGATGAGCGTATGATCACCCCAATTAGTCTTCGAGAATTCGGCACTTTTCTTATCCATGGGTAACTTGAGTGTTCCTGTCACGGAATATAGGAGGGCGCGATGAACCTAATAAAACATCAGGACGGGGACTTATATGGAATAAAAACTGACCGACCGCCTGGATGGAGTATATAAGGGCACCAATGGGCTTCTCTTGTACACGGTCCTCGACATCAACGCCGTTGATGATCTGTACATGTTCGAAGAAGGTTCGTGTGACCAGTCGGCCTTGGAAAATCCCCTGGGAGGAATATTGTGAGAACAACGATCCAAGTTTAAACTTAAACGTTACCTCTTGCTGAGCAGAGGGGTCGTTGTAGGTTGACTCCCAGATGAAGGGACGCTTCTTATCTGACATGTCATCTGCATCACCAAGAAGGCTCTGAACAAATGTAGCCCTTTCTTCTTGTGTTTGTAGACCCTGTCGAGCAAATTCGGCACTGAGGGCTTTTTCTGCGGTGTCGGCAAACTTGTGGAGCCAGCTCGATATGGCGCGTTTAACCTGGAGGCCGGGGATAGTTGAGTGATGAGGACGACAAGGAATAGAGTGCTCACAAGGGTCTTGGCAACAACGAAGCGGTAGCATTCGGTGTCGCCATCGTCAATTGGGTGATCTTCGCCAAAGACGATGTTCCAGACCTCAACGATAGTATCATCGCCTGGAGTATTCCAGGGCTTCAATGCACCAGTAGTATCTAAAGCGAGGGGAATGAGTTTTCTCTTGAAACGATTCTTGGTACCCTGGGGGAGGTTTTCGTATGAAATTTCTTTCTTCTTGTGGGATTTGTTCACAACGAGATCGCTATGTAGCGATGGAGCTGAGTGAATCTCCTGGACCTTCGTGATTGACTAGAGGGATCGAACATAAGGCGCACAGTGTTGAACAGTGATCGACCATGACATACCTTATACTTCGACGCCAACTTCTTATCCTGCTCGATAGTACCCCTAGCGTCATGCCTTTCCAATCCCTCATCATCAGGCACAAACCCGCCGTACCCGTAAGATACATTGCTATCAGGTTCTCTGCTAGTCGCGCCAGATGGAGGCTGGTCAAGATGGCCACTACCACCTCAGCTCAGGCTGTGGTGGCGAGTGTTGAAGCCGCTGACAGAGTCACCTTCAGTTTCGGAGGTAATGGTACCAGAGCGTTGTCCAGGAAGGTTGCCACTGGCACTGATAAGAGCTGGAGTCTCAATACGTTTTACTTTCTGCCAGTTAAGTGCCAGTCCAGATGGTGGGCGAGAGGTTCTAGCATGTTTCGATGCGGGACTGGGTGACATGAGGTGCGTGAGGGCGGAGAAGATAAACACTAAAATGGTAAGTCTTACCCTGGAGTTTGGCCAGACTTTGATGCCGTCGGTCTTCTCGACTCTACAAATGGACTTGGTTCATCATTTATTGCTGCCGCCGCACTGATTTGCTCCCAAGCAATTTGTCCCTTTTTCTGTTTCTTACTCGTTTTCAACCGGATGTTTGTATCTGGTTCTTCGCCCTCAAGTTCGGGCCCCTCATCAAGCTCTGTGTCCGACTCGGACTCATCACTGCCCACTGGTGCCTTGTACTCGCTCCCACTTGACTCGGATTCCTCAATGAGCACGGGAAATTTTGGATTGTCGCCCTCAGATGTCACCTCTTCAGTTTGTTGTAAGTATCTTGTTTCCCCATAACAATAACTCTGCTCACGTTTGCCATGCCCGTTAAGACCATCAATGCTCAACTCTGGTGTAGTCGATCCCATCTCTAGGTCTGTTTTCGGGTCAGTGTTGTTTTTTTTTTTTTTTGGCAAAGTGATAAGCTCCGTCACACTGACTTGTGGCCGAGGCGTTACCGTTGCTCTTCCTCGGTCTTTTCACTGGGGTCTCTGAGTCTTCTTCACGTTCGGAGACAAGGTCTGGGCATCATCGGTAAGTGGTCTATGCTGCGTAAAATTACAATAATACCTTTATTGACTGTTTCAGGTAGGTCTCTGGTTCGCTTGGCTCTGGGCTGCGATGCTTTATCGACGGGGTTGTTTGCTTGTCGGTCCCTATCCTTTGTTTTCCGTTTTTCTGACTTCTCTAACTCAGCGACACTTTGCATTTTAGCGGCTTTCAGCTTCTCAGCTAGTACCTTCGCCGCTGCCTTATCCTGTTTATCTGCTTTTACCTTCTCTGAACTCCGGCGTGGGGGCCCACGGTCGATGAAACCAGGATGAGCATTGGCGTTTGAGGCTCGAGTAACGCGATCAGCCATGATTGGGAGTAAAGAGAGATGGGACTCCGAAAATTTTTCGATTATTGGTGAGTGTTGATCCCCCTGCCCGATGGTACAATTTGTGGCTGATTGCGCTGGACAAACTGCACAGTTACTACCTCATGGGGGGGACCAAATTAAGGTCTAATGTGCCATGCGAATGCGACTACGCTTACATCTATTCTGACTTAGGACAATGAAGAAACGATCCTCGTACCATGCTCGAGTTTTCCCCTGCCCGTATAAGTGTGGCCTGTACTGCCGCTCGGCAGGTGGACTCACTCAACACCGTACTGTTTGTTCCAACAACCCAGCAAACCGCCATGCATCTACACCTTCCCCAGATCCGACCATAGGGCCACCTCAAACGCCAACGCCTCAAACGCCAACACCTCCTCTTACTTCTCCTGCCCCTCAAACGCCTGAAAATCTTGGTCGATACTCTCACCCAGCCACTCCTGGCTCTGTGCGCCGATATCAGTAGACAACAAATAGAAGAGGTGTAAAGAGTCAGATACACCCATATCTTGATGGTTCGTTCTTTCGATGGCTCCGAGTCTAAACTGCTGTTTTACTTATGTTAGTTTGTACAGGGCAGCCTTGTGACGCAGATGGTTTCAATCTACCTAAAGATACCCCCCCAACTCCTGAGGAACCGCGTGCAAATGATGACTTTTTCCCTTACTCCTCACGCGCCGAGTTTGAGTTAGCTGATTTCTTATTTCGGAGGGTTCAGATGGCCGGGGCCAAGATTTCCGATCTAATGGATATCTGGGCCGTGTATCAACAAATCTATGAGATCGACCCTACTTATGGACCGCCCTTTTCCAGTGCACAGGATCTATACAACACGATTGATAGCACGGAAATAGGCGGTGTAGCTTGGCAGGCCTTCTCAGTAGAATTCAATGGAGATGCCACCAGTGATTCGGCTCCGCCATGGAAGAGGAAGTCGTATGAGGTCTGGTTTCGAGACCCTCTCAAGGTTGTGGAGGCACAGATAGCAAACAAGGAATATGTGCTTGAGGTGGATTACGCACCTAAGCGTATGTTTAGCAGGGCAGGAAAACGTCAGTACTCGGATTTCATGTCCGGTAATTGGGCATGGGAGCAGGCGGTATGTTATTTCTCCTCGATTGGTCACTGGCATAAGCTAATTCCGTGGGACATAGGACATCATTTCGAAAGATCCAGAGACACATGGATCCACTTTTGTACCCGTGATCCTCGGAAGTGATAAAACTACCGTTTCGGTAGCAACGGGCCACAACGAGTACTATCCATTGTACATCTCCATTGGGAACGTCCAGAACCACGTGAGGAGAGCGCATCGAAATGCTGTCAGCCTTGTGGGGTTCCTTGCGATTCCAAAGAGTGGGAATTTACTAGTACGCAACGTTTTTCGAGCTGACCAAGACCTTTACTAGCCAATAAGCAACATGAGGAGAGCTCAGAGTTCCGCAAATTTCGACGTCAGCTCTTCCATACATCCCTCACACATATTCTGTACTCTCTTGAACCGTGGATGACCAAGTCGCGGATTACCCAATGTGGGGATGGTTATTTTAGGCGTGTTATTTATGGGCTGGGTCCCTACATCGCGGATTACCCCGAGCAAACCCTTTTGGCAGGCGTTGTATCCGGGTGGTGCCCAAAGTAAGTTTCCCGCTCTTAGTACCATTCTCAAGCTCACTTTGATCGGATAGATGTACAGCTCAACCAAGCAAATTTGATGATGACGCAACGGCAATCTTCCGGTCACACGCTCACACCGAGTTGTTGAAAGACACTTTTGAGGGTCAACCTGGAATTTTATGGGAAGGATACGGCATCATCAGCGATATTATAGTGAGTGACTCGTAACGTCTGCCTACTAGCGTAGGTCATGCGTGCTCATTGTCCAATAGCCCTTCACAGCTCATTTTCCGCGAGCTAACATTCATGAACTCCTATCGCCAGATCTCCTCCATCAAGTCATCAAGGGTACATTCAAGGACCACCTTGTCGAATGGATAACCGATTACCTCCAGATTGTCCACGGAAAGTCTCGTGCAAATGAGACACTTGCTGACATAGACCGGCGGTGCGTGTCTGAGTCCTCTCACAACCAAATTAAAAGCAACATGGAATATCAACCCTTCGTTAGGATTGCTGCAGTACCTTTATTTCCGGGTCTGCGACGATTCCCTGAGGGCCGCGGTTTCAAACAATGGACAGGCGACAACTCAAAGGCTCTGATGAAGGTCCGTCGTTGACTCTTCAATTGCTTACTGCGGGCTAACTCTGATCATGTGTAGGTTTATCTGCCAGCTATTGTAGGTTACGTCCCTCCCCAGATGGTCCAGGCACTTGCAGCGTTCATGGAATTCTGCTATCTTGCCCGACGATCACAGCTTGACGAAGACACATTGGATCAAATTGATATGGCTGTGGCCCGTTTCCATCACGAGCGCGAAATCTTCAAGGAAACGGGTGTGCGGAAGGACTTCTCATTGCCACAACAACACTCGCTTTCCCACTACTGTTTCCTCATCCAACAATTTGGTGCCCCAAACAGACTCTGTTCATCGATTACCGAGTCTAAGCACATCAAAGCCGTCAAAGAACCTTGGCGTTGCTCGAGCCGCAATGAGCCACTTGGTCAAATGCTGTTAACAAATCAGCGTTTGGACAAGCTTGCGGCAACCCGTGTTGATTTGGGAGCACGCTGTAACGGCAGCACGGCCTTTGGGCCCGAAACTGGCTGTTTCTGAGTATCTCAGCCACTCCGCAATTGTCACCTGTCACGCTTATCTCGTCCATCACCACCAACTCATCAACCTGTCCTCGCTCACTTCGCCTCGCCTCGTCTTTCACCCTTCCTCCTTCATCTCGTCGTCAAATCTGTCGTTCCTTGCCTCGCCATCTTCCCCGTCTCTTCTGTCATCATCGGACGCCACCCGATTGCCCGTACTGGGCTAACATCGCCTTCAAGCCTCCCAACTGCGACACCAACGGCCTCAAGTCTACCATGCTTCCACCACTCACCATTCCTTTGCTTTCCCCGACGTCTTCATCGCCTCCTTCATGTCTTCACCCTCGGCCGATCGACTTCGCGTCATCGCCTCTCAAGCCACGACTTTTCATCGAACTGTTCTAGTTCGCGCTCTCTGTCTCGGGCACAGGCGCGCCCAATATCGTTTAATTTTACCCTTCTTTTTCTGACATTTTTCTTTGTACTCGTAGTGCGCGTTGTTGATATGTCCGGCGCTGTCGTTCGGCCACGCTCCCTTGTTCCCCGACTCTCCTACTTTCACGATGACTCGTACCCTTTTCCCGCGCTCACCTCGTGTTTCCACCTGTTAATTCCTTCTCCACCTATGACTTTCAGTTTACCTTTCCCCACTTTTACACTTCCTTCCTCACACCTTTCAACTTAATCGCAATTTACTTCATCTGGCTTTAGGTACTGACTGCATGTATAAAAGCCTCGGGTTCGCGTTCGGAATGTACCAGTTGATCTTCCCCCATCCTTTCCCTTTCGTATTTCATGTGATTCAACTGTCTTTCGGGTCAGGCCTTAAAGTCGAAGGCACTCGAATCGCTTTTCTCAATCGCTCGAAGTCGTACCCCTCGCCTACCTCAAGATCGACTCTCGTCTCATCTTCTCGACTCCATCGCTAACCCCTTTGTTCCTCTCTAGATAATTTCCCTTCGCGATTGATCTAACGATCTTCGCGAAGTGTTCTTTTGCTCGGCTCTGTCCATCATCTCTCTTGTTAACGTCTCGGGTCATTCCTCTCGTATCAATCCCTTATCCCATCATCATCCTGGGCTGCTTTCCCTTTTAACTCCCCTCTACTGCACCCTCTGCCCACGCTTACTCATGCACGCACTTTCGAGCACGTTCAATGCGGAATGCTGGAAGCTCCACTACTGACATCTAGTATTGCTATTGACTCGGAGCCTCCAAGGTCCATGGGTGCTGGTGGTCGTGACGGCGGAGGCAATGTTGAAGCCGCCGGCAGAATCACTTCTATGGGGGATGTGCGGCTTTCCCGTAACCCCGGTAAGCAAACATACAAGATACTGCTATGTATAGTATTGACCCAATTTAGCTCGAGGCTATCCGAAAACCATTGACAGACTTTCTGCTTATGTCAATCAGCCGCAACTTCTTGAATACATTTGCCGTTTTCTGTACGATCAATTCCATCCCAAGGCAGAAGTGTGCAGCATGGACGTTCCACTCCATTTGTGCCCATGTGTCTCCAACACACTTCGCATCAAGGTTTTTCATTCTGCTGTGTGTACATACCATGCTCCAAGTGACCTCTCGGGAATCGGTGGCATGCACCGTGAATTCATTTGTGCCACTCCTTCATGGAAGAAAGGTCCTGGTCGTTATGACTGCATCTACGTTGAGAGGGATTCCAAGCTGGATGGTTTTTTGGGACTTTCGGTTGCACGCATAAACCTCCTCTTCTCATTCAGCTTTCAGAATACCGTATACCCCTGTGCATTCGTGCAGTGGTTTTCTACTTACGGCAACTCTCCATGTGAAGACACAGGCCTCTGGAGGGTGAAGCCCGAGTTTGATTCAAGGGGAAGACGGATGTGTTCAGTGATACATGTTGATATGATTCTCTGTTTGGCACACCTTATTGGTGCAGCAGGGGCCCAGAAACTCCCAAGAACCTTTACACATCACGACTCTCTGTATGCGTTCCAACTTTTTTATGTAAACAAGTATGCAGATCATCATGCACACGAGATCACATTCTAGTCCTTTACAGTAAATGTCACAGTAGTGGTGTAAGATAAGAGTGTTCAGTGAATCCGAAAGCGGAGAGAGATTTCGCCAGCATTGGAGACAAGACTGAGATCCGAAGGCATGTGCGTTGGCAAGGTGCTGGCTGTGATAGCAATCGGGCCAGAGTGCCGTGAGGGTGGAACGTGGAAGCGCTAGCACGACATCTACTACGAGGGAACTTGAAGAAGGGAGTGGGCCGCCGGGGTGAAAGGGTCGAAGTCGAACTGCAGAGAGCGGATGTCGAAGGAGTCGGGAGAGCAGGCTCGGCAGGTGTCCAAGGGTTTTAAGGACGACGATGTGAGTGGAGGCTAGGATAAAAGCGGTGTTCTAAGGTGGTAAAGGGCGGGCAGGGTGGTATGGCCCGAGGTCGGCAGCTCAGACAATGGCGGCGAGGCGAGGTTGGAAGCGTTCAAAGGCAGGCAGGGCTTCGGGCAGGGCTGGTTGACGCGAGAGCAGGGGCAAAAGTTTAGGGAGTAGACACGAGACAGGATACTCGGAGGAAAACAACGGTGGTATTGATGAGACAAGAACGTGAGCTCATATACATGCGATCCGTATACGACGTGTTCAAAGCTAAGTCAAACGTATAGTGAGAGAGACCGGGGGGGGGGGGTAACAGGAGTTGAGATACGAGCGTAGGGATCGATCAACGAACGGGAAGTGATCGATGAATGGGAAGTGGCATAGGTACGAGCAGAGAAAATGGAATATCGGGGTGAACACGAGAAGAGAGATACCCTAAGTTAGAAGGAAAAGAGAAAGGAGCGTTAAGTAATTACAGACAAAGGAAGTTGAGACGGATGACGTACAACAAATGACCTCCGACGACAGCACGACAACCAGCGCAATCTCCAGCGGTGTCTTGTGGGTGGCTAAGAACAGCCGACCAGGTGGAATGGCGAGAGACGAGTGGTTAGCAGAGTGGTAGTGTCTTGATAGGTTGAAAGGAAAAGGGTGCGGTCGACGCTGAACAGGCGATACAATGAATGAAGGAGTCAGGCACGAGTTCCGAGGCATGGGCATCGGATAGCATCGTGTAGGTGTGGGGGGTCAAGACAAGAAGGGCAGTGATACCAGACAGCGAGAACGATGTGGTAGGGAACGGTAGAGACGAGGCTGAAAACGATGAGGCAGAAGTGATGGATTAAGGTTGAATATTAGCGTATGAAGTAGGCAGGGGAACGAGGACAAGGAAAGGATGGCCGAGATAGAAATGTGGAGCGGCAGCGACTTGGCAAAGGCGACTCGAGGCATGAGGACGCGTGGCATATTTGTGAGTGGCCTAAGAGCCGTCTTGCAGTGAATCCGACTTGGGATCATTGTTGTGCATCAGAGTAGTGTCGAGGGAGGGAACAAAGGAGTGATACAGTGTGTGTGGATGCGGATGCGGATGCGGATGGAAAGAGCGCAAGATAGAGGTGGTGCCACGCCATGGAAACACGAGACCAACATGGGAGCCAAGACATGCGACGTCAGACTGAGACCAAGAAGCCAAAAATAGACAATTTCAGGCCCAGAGCCGAGGTGTCCTTACAATGGGAAGGTCATTGGTGCGGTGTGGCCGGAGCTGTGGTAGAGCGTCCCTTGAGTGAGATGGACAGAGCATCATAGATCTGTTTGTCTGTGTATTACAGGTGATCTATGAGTGATTTTCGGAGTTCTCGCTAATCGGTCATTGAAACAGGAAGTTCTAGAGTCTGCAGAACGGCGTTCACACTCTGCTCAAGGTAGAGCACGCCTTACCCCTACACACCACTGAGCTACATGGCGACCAGCAAGGAGTGGGTGTTTGATTTGTCCGCATCCTCTCCGCCCCCACATCGAGGCCTGGAATCGCACAAGTAAGTCCAAGTTCTTACGTACTTCTGCTAGCATTGATGATCAGTTATAGCAGCCCTTGTGCTTCTAGCCCCTTGGTCCGTGTATCAATGAAGAGCCATAATTTGGTCTTGTCCTCCGAAACCATGGGGCCACTCCCTGGGGTCGAAGTCTACGTTGTCAGTTCAAATCCAAGCACACATGACATTCGAATCAAGTTTCCAGAAAATTTACAACAAACCCTTGTCGCCACCATAATCTCAGCTTTCCGAAAGCTCAACAAATTGGTAGTCCATGCCAGTGAGCCTTTCACATTTTCTGACTTAATATTAAGCTCATCACAATCATCTAAGACTCATACGAATTTAAGATTGTATTTTCCCACCATGAGGTAGATGTCACGGCTGCCTCTGCGTTAATTAACGAAGATTGGGAACTTATCATT
Organism: Lactarius indigo; assembly: GCA_025766275.1. Classification (NCBI taxonomy): domain Eukaryota; kingdom Fungi; phylum Basidiomycota; class Agaricomycetes; order Russulales; family Russulaceae; genus Lactarius; species Lactarius indigo. The sequence goes on from JAFKAC010000073.1 coordinate 208,419, forward strand.
CGAGTTCGGAGGGTTAGCTGGTTGCACCAACATTTTTTGTCATCTGCGTATTACTAGTAGTTATTTCAAATTATGCCCAACTTGCAAATTTAACGGTCTCTCTGCTCCCTGGCCCCAGCAACTGCGTATATCTCGCCCTGCTCACTCCACCCTCCTGCAATGGTTCAGGCTTTTTGAGGTTGAAAGACGAGACATCACAGTACTTCTCGAGCGGGGGCATTATATTCTGGTGCGTCATCACATGCCGTTCCCCCATTCCCCCGCCTTTGGCCTAATAACCTACCCATTTCGCTAGTGCCTTCCTTTGGTCGGCCTTGTCTTCAATTGCTGAGATCCTAGCACTCTTGGCACAGCAACTCATTGTGGTAAAACACGCCCGAGCCGCCATGTACCATCCTTTTATCGAAGCTGTCGCTCTCACCATTGTCAACGTGCCAATCACCTTTGTCACCATTATGATATTCTCCATCATCCTCTACTTCATGGTTGGTTTGCGGGCTTCTGCGACCCAATTTTTGTGAGTAGCTATTTATACCTCATCCCATTTCAGTGGCTCATGAACCTGTCGTAGCACATTCTTCCTATTCATCTTCACCGTGGCCTTGGTAATGAAGGCATGGTTCCGCTGCGTGGCAGCGGCTCTTGGAGACCCAGCGCCTGCACAGACAATTACCAGCAACACACTCATACGTCATTTTTCAGGAAAAACCAGAAAAAACTCGGCTTCCCTCACCACATGATGGACCAGGTCGTCCTTGCCACCATAGATGAGGCGCTGGCCCAAAAGCTTCCATCATGAGTGCTCCTGTCATCATGTAGCGCACTTGCACCCCATTCTCAGTCTCCATTTCCTGATATGCATGCTACGGGAATTGTACTGTTGCTCTCAGACTTTGGATCCACCCGCTCCTCATCCCGTCCCCTCTCGTCCTCCTCGTCCAGGCCATATTCTCGTCTGGTCCAGTTTGATGGCTTCACTGCGAAGACGCACCAGTGGCTGCTACCCGCGCCGACTCTCGTGTCACTGTGGCCCGCCCTGTGAGTGCATGCTAATTTGTTCTGACCGACACTTTGGGGAGATGGTTGTCACATACATCACTTACGTGCGTGCGCTCGACCCGCTCAGGCTACTAGTAGTGTCTGAACTGGCAATGTCCGCAGACTGCAATTATGAAGCGCGCACTTACACGTATTATTTTCGTGTTCCTCTCCAAGAGTGCCTCCATACTGAATCTGTCTGCAGCATCGGCCGTGTTTTCGTCCATGGCAGGTCAGTCTCAGGATCTTCATTGATGGCGTGGGCGGTGATGGGATACATCTTTTCCAGTGTTTGATCTTCTTAGCGACCAGCTTCACACGATATTCTGGATGATTCCCATGTTTATTCAGGTGAGAGTAACCCTCGATCGTGCGAACGATTTTTTGCAACATGTGAGTGATTCACTGTCTGTGTGACTACTTAACATATACAGCCTCTTTGGCAGACCGAGTTGCTAGACGAATTCGCGGATGCCGATAAGGCCTCTGAGCGAGTGGTGCTGGCAGATGCGTCACACTTCGACCAGGACGTAATCGGTTTCCGAAATGCCAGTTTCACGTGGTCGAATGACCGCGCCGATGGCGTGCTCACGCCATCCCACCGCCGGTTCACCCTCCGCGTGCAAGGCGAACTGTTGTTTAAGCGTGGTTGCTTTAACTGAACGATTATTGGGCAGACCGGTTCCGGCAAGACGTCGTTGCTGATGGCGCTGCTCGGTGAGACACATTTCGTGCCGATGAGCCCCGACTCGTGGTGTCATCTACCAAGAGAAGGCGGAGTCAGCTACGCTGCACAGTAGTCATGGGTACAAATGAGACTATCAGGGTGAGGATGGCGAATGTAGTACTCACGCTTGGACTTTTTAGTTCTGAGCGAAGAGCAGGATAACATCTTGTTTGGGGCCCCATACAACGAAGAGAGATACAACAAAGGTAATTCGTTCTGACAGTATTCACATCTGAGTCGCTGATGCCGCAATTCATTTCAAGTCATATACCAATGTGGTTTGCAACGTGATCTCAGCTTGGTCGATGCAGGGGACAAGACCGAAGTCAGAGAGAAGGGTTTGACCTTGAGGTATCATAAAGAGTAGACTCTTACATGACAGTCCTTGCTGATTCCATCCGTTCGTCTTGTAGCAGTGGTCAGAAGGCTCGAGTTACCCTCGCTCGCGCTGTCTACTCTTCATCTCAGATCCTCATCCTCGATGACGTAAGTGCTTTCCTCCGGTATTCTCCTGCCTCTAATTATCATCAGTGTCATTCTTGCAAAGGTTCTAGCCACTCTGGATGTACACACTGCACGGTGGATCGTTGAGGAGTGCTTCAAAGGTGACTTGATTCACGGAACTGAAGAACCATCTTACTCGTTGTAAGTCACCCCTTCCCACCCGCTCATGCCTATCATCTTTCCCAACACAGGGCAGACGCACAACCTTGCGATAGCTACCCCACTCGCAGACTATGTCGTTTCGCTCGGCAAGGATGGTTGGATCGCTAGCCGGGGCTCTGTTTCAGACGCGCTCAAGAAGGACAAGACACTGGCGAAAGAACACCCCAAGGGCACGTGGGCCATTAAGGACAACGAGAAGATCGACTCGGTGAAGCCCGATGAGATGGTGGCGGACGGGAAATTGATCTTGACCGAGGAGATCGCTGAGGGACACATTAGCTGGGACGCAGGTGAGCGCGCCATCCAACGTTTCCGCATTTTGGACGGTGAAACTCAACGTGAGTCATCATCAGTCAAGGCTCTTTCTGGCACTTATACCTGGACAGCCGGTCAGGGACGGCTTTGAGGGAATTATGGCCAACGAGTTCCACACGCTTAATGCCAGTGGGGCATGCTCAAACGTCGTACCGAGCGGTATTGGATACGAGAACGTGTCGCTGACGAACCAAGTGCGGGGCTGTTGGCTCTATCCCCGGCCAAAGCACCGTGGATGGCAATCGTTTCATCACATTATCGTACAACTATTCCTATAGCCAGATCTGGCGGGTAAGTGATGTGGCGCTTAGAAAACCAGTCCGTAATGGCTGACATTGCATTAGAACTATGGCATTGTCATCGCTTTTGGCATTGCATTTGTTGCAGCACTTCTCTTTTTCACCAAGTACAACACGCGCTTGTCTGGCGAGATGAACGTCACACTCTTTAAGCGAGGGACGAAAGCTCCAGTCGCGCGCGGCGCCCAAGAGAAAGCTGGGACGGTTCATTAGGAGGAAGGCTTTCCATCCGAAAGTCCAAGCTGAGTCGCGTGAACGACGTCCTGCCAGTGCGATTCAGATATGTGAGTTGCATGAGCAACTTGGACACTGTGAGGGTACTACTAAGTGCATCAGACAGGCGCGGTAATGCTGTGTATAGTGCGCTGAGCAGCCGCGAGACTCGGAATAGCCAAGACACACTGGCACATGCAAGGAGCAGCAATGAATATGGCAGCATAGTACTGAGTAACGAGGTCGCACACCCCTTTGCGCCATGTAGTAGTATCGATGTATTTTCTCATTTATTGAGCTCACACCTCTCTCCTCCGAGTTTGTGAGAACAACTTGAATGTTGAGCACCTTGAGTCAGCCAGCGAGGAATGCGAGTGCGAGTGTGTGCTCCCAGGCCCAGCCCTGGATGACGTGAACCATTTGACCAGCCCCAAAGTTGCCTGAAGTCATCACAAAAACAAAAGTACTTGACCTCCAAATTAAAGTCCGAAAAAGAGAGAAAAGTCACTTGAAAAAAAGACAAAGTCCCTAAACCCCAAATTCAAAGTATTTAAGTCACCCAACTCCAAAGCCAAACACCTTGCAGTTTTCCTGATGTGTCTTCCACGGCAACACAGCAGGTCGGGGCATCCGTTAGGGTTCGTGAAGCCGTGCTAGGGGTGGCAGTGTGGGAACAGGACACGGTGATACGAGAGCCATTCGGTGCCTGTTTGTTTCGGTTTACAGGGTCGATTCGGGCCGGTTCGCTGGGGAGTTTCTCTGGCTTCGTACCACTCGTTCTGTGCGGCTGCAGTGTCGCGTTGTTCCTTGGCGATCGTTCCAAGATGCTATCCGGTCGTTTTGGCGTTTTTAGGATGTTCCGGGATCGATCTGTGGGCCAGAGCGTACTGGTATCGGCTGCCCGTGATCGTTGGGTCTTTAGGTGATCGATTTTCGGCCGGTGTTCGCTTTCCGGGATTCTCCCATCGCTGGTTATCTTCCCTTTGTTCCTGGCTAATCTGGCGCCTCTAGACGTCGCCATTTCGAGCAAGGAAGTTGTCCTTCCTTTGGCAGTATCGTTTCCGGGTTCTAGTATGCCTTGGCTGCCGAGTATTTGGCTTTCTGACGACGCATGTGGTCCCTTTGTCTGCCGAGGGGGTCCGTGGTAATTGTCGTTCGTCCTGGCTGTATGGGTCGGTGTTATTTGCTTTGGAGCATCCATTCCTATCGTGCTGCGGTACTCAGGACTTCGTGGTGCCGTCCAGCAGTCGTCCTGGTTTTGTCTCGAGTCATTTTCCGCGTTTTCGGGTACCGGCGGGTTGCTTGGTGCGGCCATTATCGCTACTGGTTCGATTTCTTCCATCGTCGTCGTTTCTGATACCGTCGTTCGTCCAGTCGCTTCAGTGTCCCGCCGGTATTCAACTATGTCCCAGGATGTTGTTTTGGCTGCCCTGCGTCGTTGGCGTCGCCGTTCTCTGTGCTGCACTTTTCGAACTTTCTGCCGTTTGTCCAAGTCTTCTCTATACTGTTGGAGATCGCGCAGAGGTCTCAACTTTTTGCCATCAGTTGTGCTTGTACCTTCGGCCGGCTGTTCCTGACTAGGAGTGGCAGTGGGCGCTGTTTAGCAGGGTGGTGAGGCGTCGTTTTGGGTTGAAGTCTGTTCTTGGAGCGGTGAAATGCTCCCCAAGTCGTCGGCTGGACGTGCACCTTCATTGTTGTTCTGAACTAGGTCTATGGCTTCTTCTTTCGTGACACTGTTGTTGGTAGGTTGTACGGCCGCTTCATCCCATGTAGAATCATCGAAATCGTCATTGGACGGGTCATTGGTTAGTTCCTCTGATAGGTCGTTGAGAAGTCCATTCGATTCTTCTTTTGTGAGGTTCCTGATTAGCTGGATCCAGTAATCCACCGTTTCTGGATTTGCATTGTCTTCCGGTTCGTTTGCCCAGCAATCATCTTTCCCAGGTTCTGGTAGTCGTTGTTGCTTATCAGTTTCCCTAGGATGGAGACTTTCTTCTGTTATGATGGAGGTATCCTTTATTTTGTCACCCTTCTGCTTAGAAGGTTTATTGCCCTCTTCTGTCGAGGTGCCCCCTGCGTCGTTGCAGCTCTCCTCTTCCATCAGGTTAAGAAGGTACTCGCATTCTACCTCATTTTCTAGCAATTCAGCAAACACCTGCTGCTGTTCGCTTTGGGGAAGGACTGTAAACTCGGGGTTTCTTTGCAGTACTTCTAGGAGTTCTCGACTCTGCTCAATCGATGCGTCCCCACATGCTTGACCTATGCATGGGTTTCGATTTTTCTGATCACGGTTTTCAGTAGCGGCATCGTTTTCTTCCCGATTGTCGTCCTCCTCGAGTTGAGTCGGCAGGTCGTCTTTGTTCGAGTCACACGAATCCTTGTCGTCGTCCATTAGTTCAGCTAGTAACTATCGCTGTTCGTTTCGAGGGAGGGCGGCAAATTCAGGGTTGCTTCTTAACGTTTGTAGAAGTATCCTACTTCTTGCTGCGAATTTCCGTGCGTCTCCCTTAAAAGGGCTTCGACTTATTGGATCTTCGTCGACTTTTCGGGTTCTTTGATTCCCTCCCGTGTCCATTCTGGGTACTCGGGGACTGAGCTCTGGGTCAGGACTTCTTCTCCATCGAGGTCGTCCGCTTCTACTTCTTTCGGGTTCGTTTCTGCTTCTGGTCATCTCGTGTCTGTTTCCTCTGTCAACGGGACTAGTGCGATGACCGGTCGTCTTTTTATAGGACACGGTAGTCCATTCTGGGCTTCCAGGTGAGTTCTTTCTGTTGCCTGGTTCGATCATCGGGGTCTGGGGTGCGCAGACTGCCGTGGTCCGTCTGCTGTTTGTTTGTTCGGATTCTAGGGTCCTTTCCAGTGCAAAGGCGTCTCTCCCAATGGGAGCTTCGTCTTCCATCGCACTGGGTCGTTGTGTGGGTGCAAGGTGTCTTCTGGTCACCCATTCAGGTTCATCGGATGCTACAGTCATGCCATAGGGTGCGTCCTCTGTTCTCAAGGTTTCTTCTGACACGAATGCGTCTCCCCTGGGAGGGGCTTCGACTTCTATCGTGCCCGATCGTCGTTCAAGGTGTCGTTTGATCACCCATTCTGGTACATCGTCTTCAGTTGTCGTGCTGTGTGATTTTACTTCTGGTCGACAGGGTTCTTCTTCCACTGCGGCTACACCGCTCAGATCGATGCTGAGGGAGTAGGATATCTCGGGATGGGGCATCATGCCCTTCTCTGGTTCTTCTGGTACTGGAATTGTACCAGCAGGGTCGGGTTTCGGAGTGGGGGGTGTGACTGTTATTCCTCCTCGTTGTAGCTGGCGTCGTGCCGCTTGGCGTGCTTTGTAGGCGTTCCACTTCTCTTCTGAGGTCATCTCCTGCGTCTGGTGCATCGATGGCATGCTGGAGTTTCTTTGGGGTTCTGTCGGGTGCTCCTGGGCGTAGTGAGCAGTTCTGGGTGTACGTCGGTGGTACTAGTGCACTGGTAAGTGTCACTATCAATGGTTTTTCTTCTGGGGTCCCGGCCGGTGTGTTGGCTAGGTTCTGATGAGCTTTGGCCTATGTCACGCCTCTGCGGGGGCGTGTGTTGTTCTGTAACAGATCCTGCCTGAGGCAAAGGATTCTGAGTTGGATCCCCACTGGGTGGAAGGACTCCCAAGGTCTTCTGTAACAGCCCCTGTACTAAGGTAGCTGAGTCTACGACAATCCCCCTATGCTAAGGTGGGAAAGGTCCATCTGTAACAGCCCCTTGTGCTGAGGTGACTGAGTCTGTGGTGATGGACGAGCTCGGCGGCCTAAGTCCAAAGGTCACATGTCACTGGGCTGACCAGTAAGACAGGAAGAGGATGAGAGCGAAGTCAAGGGGAAGCCTGCACAGAGGCTGAGAGGGGAGTGACCCAAAGGGGGCAAGGGTCAAGGGTCTGAGGTTCTGGGTCAAGGGCCTGAGTGCTGAAGGAACTGAGGCACTCAAGGAGTCAATGGGAGATACAACGCAGATAATTGATTAAGCCAAAGCTAAGGAGCTAAGGCGCACTACAGGGTTCCTTATATAGTACAGGATTGCGCCTGAGTGCATAGTGCTACTGGTTGCTATAGATAGAATAATGTGCTGGCAAGATGGTGTCAACATCGTGCAAGATGGTGTCATGCCAGCAAGGCAGGGGAAGGATGAACAAGAATAGCACAGAAGGTGCTAGAACAATCAGATAAGGGAAAGCATAGAAAGGTAACTACCAAGAAAGGGGATGGATCAGATAAGGACAGAAAAGGAAAGATAGCAGGGGAGTTCATGACACTCTGTCTGCAAGAAACATGGCTAAAAGTATTCTTTTTATTTTGCTTACTTTTAGATAACTAATCATTGCCTTGCAGATCCTAAAGCTCACTGGACACCTTTCAAAGATGGGCCAAGGATGCGCTATGGTGTTCATCCTCAAACTAAGGAGCCACAGTCTTTTTACTTTCCTGATGACCACCCCTGTTACGTTTCGGCTCGTGATCTGCTACCCTTACTGCACCGGTTGCAACTACGGCGGTAAGGTATATTAGTTGCGGACTTATCTACGGTGATACGGTAGTGCGATAGGAGATACGGTACGATTGCTGACTGATGACCGACGCCACTAATACTGGTAGTAGTGGTACTAGGATTGAGTACTTTACGTGATACGTTGGACGCTACTTTACGGTGACTCATAGCAGCGCTTCAAAGCCTGCTCGACTTGTATTTATAGTGTCTAAGTGAAGACCAAGATATGCCATCTTGGTCTTCTTGAATCGTCACTTCTTTTCTGCCTCTTTATCTCTTCGCCCGAACTCCGTCGACTTCGCCACTGAAGTCATAGCCTTGGGTGTGCCTCTGAGCATTCATCCGTGAATACAACTTGGACCTTCGTGTCTTCAAGGAGAGAACTATTGCTAAGTTGTTACCGCCTACATCGAGCTCAAGTCGAGCTAACATCGTGACGGCGTTACATTAAGACCAAGATACCATCGTGGCCGTAACAACCAGAGACCAGTGGACGAGTTTCCGTCCGTACTCAATCCCAAGGAGGGGAGAACGAAACGTCCCTACACGCTTTTTACAAGCTGCCAGTTGGAGGGAAAGACAAGAAGAAACCGGATACTTCGTAGAGTTTAACGGACCCTCAAGGTTCCGTCCAGTTGAGTTCAACTTCGACCACTTGTGTTGGGTAGAGGTTACGTGGAACCCCATAGACTCCCAGTGGGACGCCATACGACCAGCTGGACCCAGATATCATTGCGACATCGACGCACGAGAACTCAATAGCCGAGCAGACTGGGGACCCATCGACGGGCAAGTACGAGAACACTCCACAGGAGAAGTGGTATCAGAAGAAGAAGAAAGTCAAAGCCAGGAAGAAAGCGAAGGCCGAGAACCAAACCAAACCGAAACGAGTGGAGGAGCTATACAAGACCTCCTCGTAGAACGAGCTGAGTCCGCACATATCACTGAACCAGAGCCAATTCATATTTGATCCCCAGCCATCATGGCTACGATAACGCGTGCAATGGAAGAAGTTGCACTGGAAGAAGCACGAATGATACAAGAAGACGCGAGGGACAATCTCATGCCTATCAACCCAGAAACGGGAGTACGAATGACCGCAGACGACGCGGCCATCTTTCGAGCAATAGGGTCGGACAGGGGAGACCCTCCATCGGAGCGACGACCAGTAATGGAACTACCTCCAGGAGTGGGGGGCCCAGGAGACGACCCACCACCACCACCTGGAGGAGGGATTCCCTTCGACCTGCGAAGAACCGAACCACCAAGAGGACCGCCCCACGACCCGCCCGGTGGAGGAGGCGGAGGCGGCGGCGATGGAGGAAGGGGCATAGGGGATAGAGGACATCCCAGCGAGAAATTAACCGGCGAGCCACCTTCCATTTTCGATGGAGACAGACTCAAAGTCGACCAATTCCTCACGCAGTGGCATGTTTATTGGGGGATGAATCTGGACGCTCCCATCATGCGCAACGATTACAGAAGATGCCTCCTGTTCCTTTCATACATCAAAGGCGGAGCAGTCAGCGAATGGGTGCTATCCTTCCTGAACTGGCTCAATCGACAGATACAACGGGGAATCAGCCCTTACACTCGAAGTCTATGGGACGCCATAGCCAACGGCTTCAGCCAGTGGTTCGAAAACACGCTGGAAAGAGAGCAAGTGCAAGCCATATTACAAAAGGGCTTCAAAATGATAGGAGAGGATGTTGATAAGTATGTCAACGACTTCGAACAACTGGCACGGAAAGCTCATTATCACCTCAACGAACCACAAACCATCGACCTATTTACGTCGAGTTTGCCCAAGGAACTGTTCAAAAACGCGTTCCAATTCGATGAGCCAGTAACGTTCGATGACTGGAAAAGGGCTGTCCTCAAACGACAGAAAAACTATATTCACCTCAAAGCAAGGCTCAACGAATACAAGAATACAACGACTCAGCCAAAGAAGCAGACCGGCAACGCAGGATGGGCACTGCCGCAGAACCTGCCGCAAACCAATCCATGGGCAATGGACACCTCGGCCGACCGTGCCAAAGTACGACTGGCCGGATCTGAAGACATCGACTTCAACAAACTACCCCATCACGACTGGACGACACCACCCTTCCCACCTCGAGGAGGCCCGGGAGCCAGAGGACAGGGGAGGGGCGGATCTAGAAGGGACCTAAGGAATGTCCTTTGTTATAACTGTGACGCTCCAGGACATCTCTCACGAAATTGCCCGTACCCCCGACGACAGAGACAGTGGCAGAACGCCCCATCTAGCAGCAGGATGACGGAAACCACCTGGCCATCGCAATGGCCGGGATCACCGGGCCCCGCATCCCAGTACGAACCATCACTGCCGGGATACGCAACACCAGCACCCAGTGCGACGCCCGCGCCGCAAATCAAAACGATCAAGACAGCAGGAGAACAGGCGAAGGAATGGCTAACGCAAGTAGCCAATAGCACGGATGAGGTAAAAGACCTCATACTTCAAGATCTGTGGGGAAAAGAGGGTTTTCAGGGCGCCTGAACCCATCAGTCTGGGTGAGGGACTTACAATGTAATTCTGTAATTGTGACAACGCGCTATCGATCTTTGCGAATTCCAGTAACTGTCAAAACGAATTACCAAACGACTGAAACACATGCGTTGGTGGACTCCGGAGCCACCGACAACTTCATCAAACCAGGCATGGCAGCCCGGGCCGGAATCCCGATATGGCCATTAGAAACACCTCGCAAAATATGGAATATAGATAATACAGAAAACAAAGCTGGGTTAATCACTCATTATGTTAACCTGGAAGTGAAAACACGCGGACAGATCAAGAAAATGACCTTCTTGATTACCGACCTCGGCAGTGAAGACATGGTACTGGGTTACCCATGGCTGAGCGCCTTCGAACCCACAATCAGTTGGGCAACGGCGACGATGCATCCGGACATGCAACCGGTGGTCTTGGCTACCACCGAAGAACTACTTATCGCACCTATTATACGAGCACTAATTACAACAGAAAAGGAAGCGATTGTCCGAGAATTGGACGAAGAGACCTTTGCACGAGCCACCACTTCGACAGAGCTGGCCATATCGGCAAAACAACAACAGACGGCGGCAGTGCTGCCACCAGTTTATGCAGAGTACGGTACACTATTCAACGAGCAGGCCTCACACCGTTTCCCTCCGTCGCGACCCTGGGACCATGCCATCGACTTCAAACCGTCAGCACCAGCAGCGATCGATTGCAAGATATATCCCATGACACAAAAAGAAGAAAGCGAATTAAGGGAATTCCTTGACGAGAAGTTGAAACAGGGGTATTTACGCCCTTCCATTTCCCCGTACACCTCGTCCTTCTTTTTTATCAAAAAGAAGGACGGAAAACTACGCCCAGTACAGGACTACCGTGTCATCAATTCACACACCATTCGTAACCAGTATCCGCTGCCGCTGATTCAAGACCTCATCCTCGACCTCAGCAACGCACACATTTATACAAAGCTTGACATCCGCTGGGGCTATAACAACATCCGTATTCGCGACGGAGACCAGGAGAAAGCGGCATTTAAAACCAAATTCGGCCTCTTCGAGCCCACAGTTATGTTCTTTGGCCTCACCAACTCCCCGGCCACCTTCCAGGCGATGATGAATCATATCTACCGCGACACGATTGCAAAGCATGAGCGATTGGGAACCACGGATCTGGCAGCTCATATCAGCGCGGTACGCGACGTTCTGGAGGTCACGCGCGAACATGACCTTTACTTCAAGCTTGAGAAATGCCTGTTCCACCAGCCGCGGATGGATTACCTGGGGGTAATCCTTGAAAGGGGGGTAACCCGTATGGACCCCGTAAAAGTTCAAGGCATCAAAGACTGGCCAACGCCAACAAAAGTCAAAGATGTTCGATCGTTTCTCGGCTTTTGTAACTTTTACAGACTCTTCATCCGCGGCTTCGCAACCCACGCTAAACCACTCACCAAATTGACGCGAAAGGACGAGGAATGGCGATGGACCGAGGAAGAAGACAAGGCGTTTAACACCCTCAAGCGCCTCGTAACTGAAGAACCGGTGCTGGCACATCCAGTCCTTCAGGACCCATTTGAATTGGAGGTTGATGCCTCCGGATACGCGGTGGGAGCCGTATTATTACAACGGAAGTCTGACGGAAAGCGACACCCCATAGGCTATTACTCAGCCACACTCTCGGAAGCAGAACGAAACTACGATATTTATGACCTAGAGTTGCTAGCAATAGTCAAGGCGCTACGAAACTGGAGACCACTGCTTGCAGGAGCCCCACACAAAATCAAGATTTACTCAGACCACCTCAACCTGCAATACTGGAAGTCGCCGCAGAAGATTAGCAGACGGATCGCGAGGGAAGTGCTCGAACTTTCTGAATACGACTTCGAGATTCATCACATCAAAGGAAAGAACAACGGCAGAGCAGACGCCCTATCAAGACGGCCAGACTACGACCAAGGGGAAAGCGACAATAGTGAAGTTGTCGTCCTACCCCCCGAAGTCTTCGTAAGAACCCTCAATGCTGCGCGCACCTTTGTCGCGAACCCAAACCTGCTACAACCGCGTCACCAGCAAGATAACGAGGTAATTAAGATGTGGGTAGATCCCCATCGCCTCAAAAGAATAGAAGGAGAATGGTACAAGGACGGCAGGTTTGTGATAACCGGACCTGCCTCGACGTACCATGTGCTAATACACGACCATCACGACCTACCAATACATGGCCACCCTGGGGTGGCGAGAACGCAACGAATTTTGGAACGACACTACTGGTGGCCGCAACTGCGAAAGGATGTATATGAGTACGTACAAGGCTGCGCGGAATGCCAACGAAACAAAGTAAACACGAGGCCCATACGGGCAGCATTATATCCTATTACGCCAGTACTGGACGCCGTGCCCTTCCAAACTATAGCCATGGACTTCATTACCAAACTCCCACCGTCGCAAGGGTACGACAGCATACTGACCGTCACAGACCACGACTGCAGCAAAGCCTCTATCTTCATTCCGTGCAGAGAGGAGATAACAGCGGAAGAAACAGCAGCCCTGTACGTCGCTCACGTGTTCAAACGTTTCGGGTTACCGCGCAAGTGTATCAGCGACAGAGACCCGCGATTTGCGTCAAAATTTACCAGAGAAATATGCCGAGTTCTAGGCATCCAACAGAACATATCAACGGCATACCATCCACGCACCGACGGGCAATCCGAATGGACCAACCAATGGTTAGAACAGTATCTGCGCTTCTGGGTGAACGAGCGGCAAGATAACTGGGCCGCTTATCTACCAATCGCCAAATTCGTGCACAATAACTGGCCACACGAACATACGAAACAATCGCCGTTTCAGCTCCTAATGGGGTTTAACCCGCAAGCGGATTGGACTGATAAGCCATCTCCTCTCCCTCAGGTCACAAGGCGACTGACGCAACTAAAAGAGGCTAGGCAGGACGCCCAACGTCTCATGAAACGGGCCCAGGAGGCGTGGGTCCGCAATAAAGATATGCCCAAGTTCAAGATAGGGGACCTCGTGTGGCTAGAAGGCAAGCATCTGCGAACCAATCAGCCCACGGCGAAATTGGCGGCGCAATGCCACGGACCATTTCGAGTGACGCAGGTGATGTCCCCTTACAATTATCGATTAGAACTTCCTGTCCAGTGGAGCATTCACCCAGTGTTCCACATCGATCTTCTCACACCATACAAACAAACCACCCTTCATGGGGAGAACTTCACACGACCGCCGCCCAAGTTGATTGATGGAGAAGAGGAGTACGAGGTTGAGGCCATTCTGGACTCTCGGCACTTCGGCAGAGGAAGACGACTCCAGTACCTCATCAAATGGAAGGGATACCCAGACTCGGAGAATCAGTGGGTCAACAAAGATGACGTCTTCGCGCCGGAAGCGCTCCGTCTCTATCAGGAAGCGCAAACCCACGGAACAGCGGTTAAAAGGGGTTCAACCCGTACTCAGGAGAGTCATCCCCTCTTCCTTCGTTCTACTATCACCTCTCTCATGCCCACTTCCCCTCTGCGACATGTCACCCAAGCGATCCTCCTCGACTCCCTTGCAGAAGACGCTCAGGCCCTCCTCGCAGAAGACGACGAGACTGAGGTTCCCAACGCCCAAATCACCCCGTACACACCTGTCGGTCAGCCAGAGGGCCGCATCACCGCACAAGAGTGGGCAAACGTCCTTGCCCAATTTCCAGACCCCACACAACAGCCCGACGACGAATCCGCCGTCGTCCACGTCTTCCGCGACGAACGTGGAGAGCGCGAGCCCATCGCTGCCATCCCCCCAAGCAACGACCTCGTCGGCGTTCGCGGAGTTTTCCCGAGCAACAACGAGCGTTCAAGCTCTCCTGGAGTACAAGTTGGACGGTTGGAGGAGGGTAGCGGCGGAGTGGCAGAAGGAACAGCTAGACTCAGCCGCAGCCCGACTGAGAGAGATGCGCGAGCGGCGGCAGCGATGGAGGCTGCTGAGGCTGGCCATGACGACGACGATTACTACCCGGCACGCCACGCCTTCCTTCGAACGAAAAGCGACCCTACTAATCCCTGCATCACACCCTGGCTCGTCAACTCCGACGGGTCCGCCATGTATCGAGGACGTGTGCGCGTACCAGGCGCCGCCGATCACCATCCCTTCACCGCCGCTGACGACCCCGCGCATGTTATTGCGCCTGAAGGGTTCCGGGCAAATAGACGACCCCATCACATTCCATACCCCATCACCAGGCCCGACGGAGTAGAGAGGGACGCTTCCCACGTCCAGATCATAGGAGGGGCGGACCCCCTTATACTGGGAGTCATACCGGGCTCCCCACACTTATACGGTAAGCCTCTCTACGCCGAACCCCACGTGAGCGCCGCGCTCCGCCCTACGTACCCCCACAAAGATCTTGTCATCTTCGCCGCGGACCGCATCACGGACCGCGCTCTCAATCGCATCAACGACGAGACACTCACCGCGGAGGTCACGCGCTACCGCGCGGCCAGCTTCGAGCTGGAACGACTCCGAGCGAGGGTGGCGCAGAGTGACAGGCAAGACTCCATTTATCAACTGGAGCGCGCCACCGCACTCGAACGTATTGCCGACGAACAGCAGGATTGGCTGGCAAGGGACTTTTGGTGAGTCGGGGTCTCACGCTAAAGAGGGGGTGATGTTACGTTTCGGCTCGTGATCTGCTACCCTTACTGTACCGGTTGCAACTACGGCGGTAAGGTATATTAGTTGCGGACTTATCTACGGTGATACGGTAGTGCGATAGGAGATACGGTACGATTGCTGACTGATGACCGACGCCACTAATACTGGTAGTAGTGGTACTAGGATTGAGTACTTTACGTGATACGTTGGACGCTACTTTACGGTGACTCATAGCAGCGCTTCAAAGCCTGCTCGACTTGTATTTATAGTGTCTAAGTGAAGACCAAGATATGCCATCTTGGTCTTCTTGAATCGTCACTTCTTTTCTGCCTCTTTATCTCTTCGCCCGAACTCCGTCGACTTCGCCACTGAAGTCATAGCCTTGGGTGTGCCTCCGAGCATTCATCCGTGAATACAACTTGGACCTTCGTGTCTTCAAGGAGAGAACTATTGCTAAGTTGTTACCGCCTACATCGAGCTCAAGTCGAGCTAACGTCGTGACGGCGTTACAACCCCACCATGCCAGGCTGGTTTAAAGGGATGGAGCAGATTATACGGGAGCGTGGTCTTTGGCCAGAGACTGATTTGCCAGCTCAGTGCCCAGGCTTCAAATGCCCTCAAGATCAGACAGACTGCTGCTGTCGCCACCTCCTCTTTAATCAGCCTGACTTTATTTCTCAGAAGTCACAGCTTCAAGAGCTCATTGAGCACCGTGGCCACATCTGTGATTTTTACCCCAAGTATCACTGTGAGCTAAACTTTATTGAGCAGTATTGGGGAGCTGCAAAGCTTCGGTTCCGCCTTGCTGGTCGGGCTACCACCATTAAACAGTTGGAGGAGAATGTGAAAGCAAGTCTTGATGATGTGCCCCTTGATCAAATTCGTTGGTGAGCACACTATGGCAATTGTTTTCTGTAATCCCTAATGGGTCTGTAGGTTTGCTAATCGCTCAGCAAGGTTCATTCATGCATATGGAGAGGGCTTAACAGGTACACAGGCTGTGTGGGCAAATAAAAAGTATCATGGCCATCGTACCCTCCCACCAGATATGATCAAGGAAGTTAGAGCTTCTGTACCCTCATAATGACATTGTTTACTTCCCCCCTCTCCTCATTTAACCAGAATCTAAATTGTATTTTTTTTTGATGTCGGACCTCAAGATTGGTCCTGCTTACATAATCAAACCCTAGGGTTTGTGGCTTACATAAGGGGTGCCCGTTCCTAGTGACTTCTACCTTAGTAAACTCGTGTGTCACAGTGCTGTCACGTTCCAACTCAGCGTTGGCCAGGCATATTGCTTGGTCCTCTGGCCCACCTCGCGCTACAGCCTCCTTTGAACGCAAACGGACACCTTCGTGGTCATGCAGAAGGTATTATTGAGCCTCAGGACAAGAGTAGAATTGGTTGTCACGTCATGTCAGCAGAATTTTACACCATTTAGAACGTTCTATTCCGAGTCTACTTGAAGGTTCTATCCTCAGCGAGGTCAATATAACTTACGCTCGAGTCCATCCGCCCGAGGATCATGAAAACACCACTGGCAATTGATGCTCCTTCCAGACTCAGTGGGCCTCAAGAACCCTCTTGCATCGCTTGAAGCTCTCCCCAGCACATCACTTCCATGCGCATCATTTACCCCAGACGCCTTCTACCTGCAGGTTTCCAACTGGCAGTTTTGCTGGCCATTGTACCTGTAGTAAGCATATACTAGTACTTTTAATCTGCGCATGCACGCGAATCAATTTTCTTACAGCCCATATCCGCCTACTTCTCCTACCTTGGATGCGCCGAGTGAATTTGCCCCACTGTGTTTCTATGATAGAGCCCACTGTCTAATTCTTAATCACATTAGGGTCGGCTTCTCCAAATCGGCAGCATTCAAGGACCCGGCGAATATGACGCCCATCGGTTGTGCTCCTGCTTGCTGGGACGAAGGATCTTTGTTTTCTGGTGTTGAAAATGGGGAAGACTGTTGTAAGTGGCTCTTTTTGACGTTACTTCTTTCAGTTTTGCGGCCCTCCATTGTTCTAATCATGCATTTTTGACGCCAGATTGTACAAACGACGTTCCTTGGAATAGTGTATCCGAGCCATCCTACAAATGCAACGTCAAATGCCCCGGCGATTCTAGTAAGACTTGTGGCGGTAGTGGTTATCTTGACATTTATAGCTATGTCTTCCTACGTAAGGAAGAGAATCACTCGCCGGACTAGGAACGGAAGGGGGCATGGTGATACCTCGTGAAGTGCCACATAGGGTTCTGTACCCCAAATCGCACGCAAATCGAAAAAAAAAAAAACCCCCTTCTTGGACCAGTGGAGTTCTTCCACATAGTATCTTTCCAGACCTCGGAGAGTCATTTTCTCGGGTGCTACAAGTTTGGCAGCGGACCAGTGACGGGCCTATCCATTTCGCAAACAGATATTCGAAAAATAAGAGGGCTTTACAGCTGGTTCCATAACGATTGTCCCCTGGTGACCAAATTTTGGACATAGGCAAGGTTTGAATTGGTAACTCCGCCACCGAGATGGCACAGCTCTCGAGCGCAGCAATACAGATAACCATTCCATAACCCCAATTGTTACAAGATAACTATTCTATAACCTTAATTCTGTGAGATAACCTGATTTCCTGAGAATTTCTCCCTCAACTTAATTATGAATCCCGCTCTCGAGTTTTGGATGGCCGACCATGTTCTCAAAATGGCAGGGGACAATCGTTATGGAACCAGCTGTAAGCAAGCCAATGTCCGTCATCTACAGTCAACACCTCGTCGTCAGAGAACTGCACGCTGGCGCTTGCTTATGCAACAGTATTGTGGCCTGCAGTGGATTTCGCACCCTCACCGGCCACTACGTCGACTAGCGGTTTAACCTGTGCAATGATTGGAATGGGAACGGAAAGGTTGTATGGACACTAATATTGCAAGTACCTCTGGTATGGATGTCGATCGTCGACCATCCAAGAAGTGAAGTGTGGAACACATTATCAAGTTTGAAGTCGTCATGCTGGCTACCGACGATCTGGAGGAAGGTATGTACGGCGTGGTCATGGCAGCTGCACTCTACCATTCTGATGGCCAGAGTTAGTGCTCGTCGCGGTGACATGGATCATCGACTGGCCTCATAGAGAGTGCCCTTCTGCTAGGGCTCGAGTACGATTCAGGGTCTGTCGCCGTGCCAGCCCATGCCAAGCGACGGGCTCAAGCTCCCCCACTTCATCAGGATAGCATACCATTCCGTGAAGTCGTGAAAAATCTGGTGCGGGGTGTGTCGTGAGGGCAGACGCAGACTCGGATGCCAGCTCGGATGCAATAAACGGCCCTAAGGTCACCAAGGACAGAGAGAGGGTGTTATTGGTAGTAGCGGATGCAGGTGGGTCCCCGAGAGGGCCGAGATGGTACTAGTATCTGTGATATAACAAGATGGTACGAATGCCTAAGATCCGGAGAGCATCATAGCCAAAGAAAGCCCATGTCAACGCGCAAAGGGGGTCGTTGTCAGAGTGAATACGACCGCGGGTCGTCTAGAGGGTTTCTTGTTGCCGCCAAGAGGACATCCACCATAGAGTTACGTACCTGTTGCATCCTTAAAAACTCAAACTCGTGTAGTATGCCGTCACATGCTGACCCAGAGCCTTGATTTTGATCCTATGAGGCACGCATCCACTTGGTCCTCTGGCCCATCTCACGGCGCTACGATCTCTCCTTTGAACTCAAACAGACATCTTCGTGGTCACCCAGAAGGGGGGCGAGAACAAGAATAGAATGGTCGTCCTGAGTTTAGAGTTTTCCTAGGCTCGTCGGCCAAGTCTATAGATGTTAGATCCCCACAGCAACTTACTCACAGACTGGCCCATCCATCCGAGGGCCATGAAATCCTCAATTGAGGTCTCTTCCGGGCTCAGCAGGCTTTAAGAGCTCTGTTCCACCCCTCGAAGCGTCCTTTCCCCCGCACGTCTCCTCCATGCGCATCATTTACCCCACACGTCCTCTATCTGCGGGCTTCCAGCTGGCAGTTTTTCTAGCCATCATACCTGTACGCATATACTAGCCCTCAATCTGCAGCATACGTGTGAATCAACTCACAGTTCATATCCGCGAGCCCATCGACTAGAGCAGATGACAGCCCTACCATCGCTGAAAACGTCGGCGCGTGGTATTACTTTGGGTGCTTCAGGTAAGCACATGCAGATCACTCGGAACCGGACTGCCGACGGGCCTGTGCATTCCGCAAACAGCGATTCTGCAAAAAAAAGGACTCTAAGCACGCCAATTCCCGTCGAAGGCGGTCAGGACAAGAACACCGTTGCAAGTTGCACCGAAGCGTGCAAGTATGCAGGCTATGGTCTGGCAGGTATGGAGGCTGGACGAGAGTGCTGTGCGTGCTTCTATTTTCTTCTCTTTGATGAACTTTCCTAAACTTCGCCTCCGCGCTTCAAGACTGTGGTAATGGTATCGAAAATGGTGGTGAGACGATATCGTCAGAGCATTGCATGACGGCTTGTTCGGGCGATAGCTCTGAGGCCTGCGGTGGAACTAACAGTATCCTAGTTTACTACACCGACTAGCGATTGGACTTGTGTTTTGTACGTGTGGGTGGAACGGGATCATTGATCACCGTCCACCCCATGAGGTGAAGTATGTAATTGACAATGATACCCTGAGACTCAGGATCAGCGTAACGTACCACACTCCGGCATCGAAGCCTGTTCCCGGGCTGTCAGAGCACCGTAGATACTTGGAGCCATCAACGTGCATCAACAATTGAGGCGCAGAAGATGACGGCAGTCCGGGCATCCCGGGTTAGAAATACCGCTTCAAGCTTCAAATGCGACTCTCGCACCGCTGTCGGCGGGCCAGCCCACTAGACTTAGCCGTAGAACCAGAAAGGGATCGATCGCAAAGGCAGTTGACAAGGTTACCGGGCTCGATGAGGTGGGTGCAAAACGCACACCGTTTTTTGACACGACAAGCAGGCCCAGAGATTAGTTCCAAAAAAAAATTGCACGTCAGCTCAGCAGCTTGCACGTCAAGTGGCGTCCCGTTAGTCTCACTTCGGATATTGCATACCCCACATACGCCAGAGCCTAGCACTGCCCGTTGTCCATGGATCCGCGGTTTTGAGGGTGTACGTAAGAGTGAATGGGGGTCAACACAGCCGCGTTTTGATTTTGAAACGTTGGGCGGCGATGTGTGGCCGGTGGGAGTGGTCACGTGTAGTGCGCAGGAAGCAGAGAAATTGAAAGGTCGCGGTCGAGTTGTGGTCGAATAGGACCCTCGTATAATGCATATGGTCGAGTCCAATGCTATTCCTTCATCCAAGACAATCCCCCACCGTTTCTGAGTCACCGACATCATCCCCATCCCCATCCTCCACTCCTTCAACACTATCCTCCTCCGATACAACTTTGCCTTTGAGTGTTTCGTCCGAAACTAGGTGTGTGCGCCGGCGTTCTGACTAGTTTATCCGTGACGATCGTATCATATCTCAGAACGGACAGTACAAGCACACCGACAACTAGTAATGCTCCTTCCTCATTCACCTCCACCCCATCCCCCACCTCCACTAGCACTTCCACCTTTGACACACACTCCTCTTCTCCATCTTCTTCATCCTCCTCTTTCGACACTTCCACCGTTTCCTCCTCTTCCCACCCAGCTTCCTCAACGACAACTCCGCCGCCCTCGTCTTCTTCCTCAACACCCACTGTATCCTCAACCCCCTCCAGCGGCCTCTCCCTTTCTACCCTCACAACCTCATTTGTCACCAACATCAATGGGGTTCCAACAACGGCAAGTCCTTCTCTCTCTCTTCCCCTTTCCATACATCAGCATGATGCGGCTTTTGACCGGAGGCGCCCATTTATCAATCAACTGATTCATGAAAGGCTCAACCATTTCCTCTAGGTCGTAACCCCCATCGTCACGTCTTTACATGGCTCCACCCCGGTCCGGGCTTCCTCACGCACCGCTGTTATCGCAGGATCCGCCATCGGCGGCCTCGTTCTCTTCATCATCGGGCTCTCGGCCATCTTCATCTTACGCCGACGCGTCCGACGCCAGCGCTACTGGGCGCTCTCGCGTAAGCGTCTCCCCTCCCGCTCGACCTTCCTAGCCGGCGAGAGCATGGACCTATCGCCATCGAGCCCTCCCTTCGCCTACGCCGATACCGACGACCCCTTCGCGACGCGTATCTCGCGGTACCCGAGCGGTGGCAGCGGCGGCGGCGCCGACGCGCCGACGTTCCCCTATGCATATGCGTATTCGCACGAGTCGGACATCCCGCACGCGCACGCACCGCGCACCGCCTCGCCCGCCCCGTCGTCGCCACCGCGCCTGTTCCGCCCACGCGCGTCCGAGTCCGGCTCTATATTCCAGGAGAGCGTGTGGCCGCCGCCGTCCGCCGCATCGCAGCTGACGGACCCGCTCACGTCGCCCTCGCACGCCGTCGATCTTGGCACTATCGTCGACGAGGTCATGGGGCGGCCGGAAGACACCGGGGTGAACGACATTGGTCGCCGTCGTCGCAGCATCCACGCGCGTGAGGAGTCGTCGGGCGTGTCGGAGATGGGCCCGCTGTTGGATGCGGACGACGCGGTGCCCACGCTCACGCTCACGAACCCGGATCCGCAGTCCCCGCTAAGTCCGCTGCAGCCGCCGCCGACACCGCCGCGGTGGCTGAGCCGCTCGCCGAATCCTTCACCGAAGAGTTCGCCTTTACATATCGCACGAGCATTATAATATAATGCCCCCCCTCTGTTTCTCTACTTTGTTTATATAGGTACGACGACATCGCATGGACACGGACAGTACGACAGCCCAACCCCCCTACACGGGCACGCATTTCTCTTATCTCCTAGGGCTATTATTACGTGCTTCACTTTTTTTTTTACAATACGACAACCTATGAGCCGTACGGACTGTAGCCTACTTGTTAGAGCAGAGCTTGTAACTTATTTGTGGTGGCGCCTCTTGTGGCGCGTTCTCCCTTGTCTAAGTTATTTCAGCTATCTCCCAAAGTCTGCTGCTAGAGCCCGTAGTATGACAACCCAGTGTGAGTACTGATCGGAATCCATACCGCATAATGTGATTTACGGCCAACAATATGCAAGACCACGGGTTTCCCACGGTCAGGGGATATCGGTGATGTTGCGTCTACGACCTGGGGTGCTCCTTTGCATATCCAATCGCCAAAGCTTTGAGTTCGGCAGCTGCATTCATTACCACTCATCCGAGTCAGCTTGCTTCAACCGTGCCGTTTTCAGCCATGGCCTTGGCCCTGACTCGGCGATGGCAAGGACCCAGTTTTGAGGCATAGGGTTTAGGCTTTTCGAGTGCGCTTAGGGGGGTGCAAGCAGGGTCAGTAAATAAACTGGGTTTGAAGCAAAGTGTGGACAAACCCGGAAAAGTGGTGACTCCCCGAGACACACCCGGGCATACACTCGGGCTCAAAAATGAGGTTGGTCATTGCGTTTTCCCTTTCCAGTAAGCCGCAATGCATTATCAGATTATCCATTCTATGATTCAGAGCCCCCAAGGCATTATCAGATTGTGCACTATGATCGTTTCGACTGTATTGCCTCAAATGTAGCTAGAGTGTAGATTACACTTCTCGGCCGGTCCCATCCCATTCATCACAGAAGTGACTCGACAACTTTACGAGCCTCGCATCACCCCGCAACAAAAGCCACACATCCCCAACAGCACGCAATGTTTCATACGCAACACGTTTGTGCCGAATTCCGAATTCGCGCATCCAACCTATAAGACTGCGCCCGTTCGCTATGACTCACACACACACCAAGCTTTTTCTCTTCGTGTTTACACTCTAGCCCCTCTGCAGCAATATGCCTGCAAATTCGAATAAGAAAGGAGTTGCAGACTGCATTCGGTGTGCGGCCTCGGGTCTCTGAACAACTCTCCCGTCCTCGTTTTTTCTGACTCTGCAAAACTTTTTTTTTTTCGGTAGCCACTTCACACCAGCATGGTTCGCAGTCAATATGGGTACGTTACGCATTTCACGAACGAGTCGCTCGCTCTGACGCTCTTTTACAAAAAAATCACAGGCACCGGGTCCATCTCGTTGCTCTTCAGCGTCTTTCCATACTGGACCGGGAGCCACACACTCCGCGCGCTCAGCACCGCGTTCTTCTTCCTCAACCTCCTCCTCTTCGTCCTCTTCTGCGGCATGAGCGCAGTGCGCTACTGGTGCTTTCCGGGCGTGTGGCGCGCGATGCTCCGCCACCCCGTGCAGGGCCTCTACGTCGGCACGTTCCCCATGGGCGCGCTCACGCTCATCGCGGTCGGCACGACGGTCCTGCACGGGCAGTACGGTTTCGGCGGGCGCGCGTTCCTCTATGCCCTCTGGGGGTTCTGGTGGGCCGACGTGGCGATATCCGCTCTCTGCTGCTGGGGCATTCTTTACCTCATGTGCGTCTCCCTCCTCACTCTCCTTCCATCAGCGCCTTCCCCCCTCATCGGTCGCAGGATAACGGAGCAGAAACACGCGCTGAGGGATATGACGGCCCTATGGCTTCTCCCGGTCGTCACGCTCGTCGTAGCCTCCTCAGGCGGCGGCGAGCTCGCGCAGGCACTGGCAGAATACAGCACCGCGGGCGCACTGACCACGCTCGCCAGCGCCACATGCACGCTCTCGGCCGGTCTGGCGCTCGCCAGCGCCTTACTCATCGCGTACCTCCTCCGGCTCCTCCAGCACGGTTTCCCATCCAACACCGCAGCAGCGGCAGGCGTGCTCTCCGCGTGCGTGCCGCTAGGGCCGATGGGCCAGGCGGGCGTCGCGGCGCTCTTGCTGGGCGAGGGCGCGCGCGCGCTGTTACCCCGCTCGCAGGCGCAGTTCTTCGAGGCAAACGAGGGCGCCGCGCAGGCCGTGTATGCGGTCTGTGTGTGTGTGGCGGTGGCGCTGTGGGCGCTTGCGACGCTGTGGTTGGGCTTTGCGCTGTTGGGCGTACAGTATGCCGTGAGACGGGAAGGTGGCGGGGTGCCGCCGTTCCAGCTCGCATATTGGGGTCTGATCTTCCCGAATGTGCGTCTCTCACACACATTCTCGCCATTTATATTGACGTGAAACCGTCCAGGGCGTGTATGCGAATCTGACGATCGCGCTGGCGCAGGTGCTCGATGCGGGGTTCTTCCGCGTCTGGGGTGCCGTATATGCCGTCTTGACGCTCCTGCTGTGGATCGTCGTGTTCTCGCGGACCATCGTTAGAGTCCACAATGGACGGATATTCGACGTGCCAATGCCGGTGGTGGCTGATGCGTCGTCGTCGTCGTCGTCGTCCGAGACTGAGACTACTACGCAGGACAGGGGGGCAGTGCCTGTAGTGGATGACCAGGAAAAAACGCGAGGGTCGATCTGCTGATCGCCGGATCGCAACATGTAATTGTGTTGCTCGCCAACTTAGAGGATTCCTTTGATTGACGTACGGTTACAGCATTCAGTAGTCGTAATTATGCACGTAGGCATAGAGCTGTGATAGAGCAGGTACAGTACCGTACCATGCGTTACCCCTTCCACCAAAAAGAATTCAATCCTCTTGACGAATCGGACATCGTTCAGTCTTTTATACTGTGTCAGTCCCGGTGTATTCCGCGTTCCGCAGTTGGCGTCCATTCATTCGTGAGAAACGTGCAACCCTCGCAACGTAACGAGATGATCCTTATCGGTTGCATCGAAACCATGGGATGTAACAATACTGGCATTCATTCGACTCGTGAAATGGGATCATAAGTATTCAAAGAAAGAAAAAAAGGTCGTCATGAACGCAAGAGCAGCGGACGATACTAAGGTGAACCGTTAGAATATATGGAATGACGAGTACACACGTGTAAGGGAATGCGAGTAAAAAAAAAAACAAATCGTACCGGGGGTCCACTCGCCCGCGAAGGTCTATGCTACCCTGATAATGCGAGGGAGTAGCATCACATCAGTAAAGCCAGTGGAAATCAAACATCCCATCACCGCCCTAACCATCTCCCTCACCACCACGGGTTTTCAAGATAAAAACACACCAGCCGCGCGGTCGCACACACGATCATCGAGGATCATTCCCGGGGATCGAGTCGTAACTTGGCGGAACCTCGTGCGGGGGGCTCACAGGGACCGACGGAACGGAGATCTGCCCGCCATCCGTATGTTGTATCACCTCGTCCTCCTCCAAAGCACTCGCGAGCCCGAGGCCGCCCTCTCCGCGCTGGCGTAGGGCCTCGCGCTCCTTAGTCGACATCGGGCGGTACGGCTGCGGCACGGGCATGCCGCCGTGTTGTTGAGAGCTGTGGGTGATGCTCGAGGGATAGGCCGACGCGCTGTCGCTCGAGGTCGGCGCGTAGTGCGATCCCGACGTCGCCGTCGCAGCGCCTGCTTCGTAGACGCTTCCGGCAAGGAGCGCTTGGCTATCGCGGTATTGACGCATGCTCCCGCCGCCGCTCGAACTGGGTGCCCCTGTGCTGGGCCCAGAGTGAGCGGGCGTTCCTCCAGCGACGCCTGGCTCGTAACTGTATGGGGTGACCTCGGCGCCGCCCGCGAGGTCCGTGTGACCGGTATGCCGGACCACCCGGTCAGGGTCGAAGTTGCCATCGAAGTCGTCTCTGCGACGGCGGTTGCGTCGCCAGCAGAACAGACCGATGAGAAGGATGGCGACCAGACCAGCAATACCGCCGACAATGCCGCCAACGATCGCTCCGGTATTACTGCTGCTCCCGGAACTGGAAGCCGCCGATGGTGTGACGATGATGGTCGATTGGATGGTGGTGGTAACTACTTGACCATTGGCTCCGGTGGACCTATAAGAGAGTCAAGAAGGACGACAACGTTGAAAGCATGCAACATACACGAGTACAGACGTATAAACAGAAGTCGATGTGCTCGAGAAAGTTGGAGTCGAATTCGAAGTATGTTGAGTGCTACCGTTCCCGACAGGTGTAGAAGAGGGGCCCTGCTGTGGGGTAGTTGTAGGGGTCGAATTCCCCTGGGTTGTCGGGGAAGACTGTGGTGATGAAGTGGGTTGCTCAGGGGTGCTAGTCGGAGTGGGGGTGGTCGAAGATGAAGTGGGTGTCGTCGAGGAGGGTGGTGTGGTGGTTGTGCTCGGCGGCTCTGTCGACGAACTCGGAGGGGTTGGGGTCGGGACTAGAAAATAGAGAGTAATCAGCCGTTGCTCGAGAAAATCAACAGATAAGAGGACCAGAGGTAGAAGAAGGGGGTGGGGGAGTGGAAGAAGAATGTACTGTAGATGACGATGAGGGAGAGGGAGGTGAGGATGAAGATGAGGATGGAGAAGGAGGAGTAGATGAAGCACCTGGCGTAGATGAGGGAGGAGGTGGTGATGATACAGACCCCCCACCCGGGGACTGGGTAGAGGACATGATGACGGAAAACGAGAGGAAGAAAGGAAAGCGGAAAGAAAAATGTGGAGGATGATGGGGAAGGGGGAGAGCGCAAGCAAGTGCCAAACCCAGTAAGGATAGCACGAGCCGGTGGCAAAACGAGGATGTGAAGGAAAAGGAAAAAGACGGGAGGGCCCAAGGAGGAGGTCAAGTTACGTCCGTATGGAAAACCCAAAAAAAAACGCAGTACCGGATAGAGTAGCCGATCATTGATAGGGAGGAGAGACGCTAGGCGAAAGAACAAGAAACCGGCTCACCGTCAGACTGGCGTTTGTCGAGTGCCATCAGTGCAGAGGCGTGGCAGTGGTAGTCAACAACAAAGAATGGGCCAAACCGCGAGCGGTTGTATGCCCCTCACCCAATTCCCACACGTGCCAGGGCACACCAATTCAAATACTCCAACTCCGTCCCGAGCGCGAACGAACGACCCCCACTGGCATCCTCTCTTCGTTTCGTCGTATGATACAGCATCCAAGTAGCACCACTTCGAGTCGTCATTATTATCGTCATCGATCTACCTGTCAATTGGTATGCCTCGAGGCCTGGCGCATTGCACCAACAGCCATGCCCATTATCCATAGCGGGGTAAATTGCCCGTGAGTACCTTTTCTCGTGACCAACCTGGATCGTCGAATCGACAGCTGTGGCTTGCCCTGTCAACTTGCCGCGGAGGTTCTTAATTCTCGGCTCATCCGGCATTCCCCGTTAAGGCATTGGGAAGGTCCGATCGATTGGACCAACAAACAGGAACCACCTCTGCTCACGACCCAATTCCTGGTTGTGCCGCCCATAATCTTATACCGGAACAGGCGAGCCACTTCTGCTTTTGAGTTTTCTTGAAGCACCCATACCTCTTTTTGTATATGTATGTGTAATACATACAACCGGTAGCTGTATTGCATGTGAAATATCTGCCATCACGGTTTGACCACTGGACCCGATCTCAAGTGCCCATGCTCAATTTTTTGTTGCTGAGGCTTGCCATGGCCTACAGTTCTAGTTTCGAAAAAACCTTTCTTCCAATATTACGCCACAGGGCGTAAACGCACGCCACGTCCCAGCTTGCGCTTCCCCTACTGCCGCATGTTCTATGATAAGTGCTTCTGCCGATGGGCACGCTGCAGCCTTCCCTCCGAACCCTCCGGGTTGTAGATAATTCCCTTTGGCTCTCGCTGGCCCAGCCATACATACATCTCAGACGAGGTCAAGGTGAGGCACTACCGGTGGACCTGACTGAGGCGGTGCCGCGGTGCAGTCCGTATCAGCATGGGCGGCACTCCCGGCGCGCTACCATCAACAGCAGGTTTGTTCTGCGCCGTCAGCTAAGTCAGCCACACAAACCTAGCCGCAAAAGAGCTTATCGACCAGGTCGATGAGCGCTTCGTCGGGCCGTCAGCTCGTGGGAAGCGGGTGCGCTATGAACCTGAGCAATGGCACGGCGCCCCGGGGGAATGCCAGTGGGAAGCGGAAGATACATAAACCGATGTCAGAAATGCATGTGCCCATACAGTTGTCGCACCCGGCGTTTTGACTAGCATGACTCATACATCCATCTTACATCACATCAGTTTTGCGATAATCAACATCGTGTAGGATCTAACGAGATTGGGACGTACACAGGCGCCATTGAAAGTGAGGCTGACGGATGTCCATATATGCACCATGCGATGTGCTGTCAAGTTATACAGTACCACCAGGCCAATCACTCACTTCATCGACCTGCTTCCACTTCCATTGCCTAGGCGAGAACCCAGCCATACTTCTTCTTCGGGAGTGACTTCTTAGGGACGACAGAAGTGCCGACGGGACCGCCCTATCCAAGCGGGGCACGACGCCAAGAGGCACGAAACGAGGACGCTGTCGTTAATTACGGTGGGTAGATTCCGAGCGTAACGATGGAGCGATCGCCGCCCCACTACTCCACACAATGATAGGCAGATCTTCGCGGAATGTTCCCTTCTCTGGATGTTGTAGTCTCTTCTCTTCTGTAGCTAAATGGGCGTACGGGCATATTCTATGCTACCGTCTTCCATTGGCGCGAGGCTCGGTCTGGGCGTATCACCGAACTCGATTGCGATACCGTACTACTGCACGTTGATATTGCTAGATAAGAAAATAGCGACGAGGAATGGGGTTTGATAGACACTAGCAGGCAACATTAAGAATTTCACTGTCATCAATTGGGCAATTATTGACAGGGACGCCCCTACTGTGGCGAGATGTTCCGCTATAGTCGATGAACGTGATTGATGTTCGTGTTCACCGTGACTGAGACTCGGAGTCGCGAATAGGAGTACACTGATGACCTGCGGATGCATCATTGATGGACAAATTCTGTTTCATAGCTTCGCGTCTCAATGACTCGGACTCAGGGGCCATAGACGTGGACTCGGACCCGTCAAACGACAAATGACAACCACGCCTCCAAATTCTCCCCATGGCCAGCACCACCAACATCCACTTGCCTCTAATAACGGCGGTTTGTCATATCCTTGCTCCAAGGTCGCCTTCAGGTAGCAGGTACGGGGTATTTATGCATCCACCAGCGCTGTGCGCAGGAATTCCACCGCCTCGTCAAACAGTCCACCAAAGGTCGCCTCCGCGCTGTCCTTAAGGTCAAACGAGTGTTCCGAGCCCTCCACGATGCGCAGCACTGTCTCCACCTTCGCGGCCTGCAAGCGTGCGTGTATCGCCCTCGAGCTGTCGGCGGGCACCGCGCTGTCCTCGGAGCCGTGTATGAGCAGCACGCGGGGCCAGTCGGGCGTGACGAGCAGCTGCGGGAAGATGGCGCGCTCGGCGGGAGGCAGGGCCGCCGCGAAGCGCTCCTGGCCCGCGGGAAGGAGCGGGCGCAGGGTATCGCTGAGCGAGGAGGGCGCGTGCGCCCCGGTCCAGTAGTCCAGGTACGTGCCGAGCTGGAGCCACAGGCGCGCGAGCTGCATGCGTGGGTTCGAAGGGAGTCCGGGCGTGCCGGAGTCGCGGGCGTGGTACGTGGGCGGGGACTGTGCGGCTGGGGGAAGCGCGGCGCTTGCCGGGTGAAGGAATGCGGCGAACTGCGTTGGGTCTAGAAGCTCGTGGCCAAGGAAGAACGGCACCGTCTTTGGCACGAGGAAGTGCGGGCTCTACCACCGTAAGCGTTAGGTCAGTCGTACTGTCCGAGATCCGGACGCAAAAAACTGTACTCACGAAGACGTCCCCGCCTAGACCGTAGATGGATAGCACCGCGCGAGGACGCGGGTTTGCGTGGATGGCAGCGAGGAATGCGCACATCCCGCCGGCGCTGGACCCGGCGACAGCTAGGCGCGTCCCGTCGAGGAGCACGGTACCCAGCGTAGGTGTACAGGCGAGGAATGCGAAGAGGTCCACGACGTCTTTGAGCACATCGTGCCCCGTGCTGGGCGGGAGCAGCCGATAGTCCGCAGAGATGAATGCGAGACCCGCAGCGGTCGTGCGTCCTAGGAACAGTACTCTGTCAATAAAGGTAGGTAGGACAGGGAGTAGGGATACGGACTGCAGAGCCATTTGGGAAGCCAGCTTGTTCGATCCCCCGCGGTCATCCCCCCGCCGTGGAAGAACACGACGGCGGGCACTGGGCGGGGAGGGTCGATCGTCGTCGTTGGTGGATAGACATCGATGTATAGAGTCAGATCTCCGAGCTGCTTGTAAGCGAATGTTGCGGGGGTATCGTCCACCATTATCGACGTGGTAAAGGAGAGAGATTTATCTTTATCATTGGGTATAACGTCGTGAGGGACTACGAGGAGATAGAATTCCCAAGACCGGACTCGGCGCGGTTGGGCCGGGTGTGGGCGCTAGAGAGCGGCCGCGTAATGATCCTTAGCGGAGAGCGGCCCCAGAGAGGAACCCCAGAGGGCGAAAGAGCCCACGTTACTCTCCTCGTCCCAATGCATCCTTTTACGCAAGAAAAACGTAGGAAAATAAACCTCGGAGGTGCGACCTCAGTGGCCTCACAGACAGACATACTGCACAGCGCCAAGGCTCGAAGATCGGAACGCGAAGAAATCCGCCGCCGTCACGAGAGCGCACTCTGCATCCAGTCTCACTGGCGCAGCTTTCAGAAGTATCGCGCGGTCAGGCAACAGCTCTCTTGGATATTTCAGGAAGATGTGCTTGGGCTGGATGGGATGCGGGCCCTCGTTCTCGTCGGGAGTGACGACTCGCTTCTCGCTCAGTGGTCCGAGGCAGTAGTCCGTGCAGGAGATGGTGAGCCCTCTGTCTCGATCTACTATCCTCCTTCTCCCTCTTTCCAGACGTGTTTGTGGCGACCACTACTGTATCCCCGATTCGGGGCTCTTTACTACGTTTCGCGTAATAGTTGTCTCTCCTACAGGGCTGACCTTTCTTCAGCCTGGTCCTTACAGTACGTCAGTGGCCCAGATTCAAGCCATTGGATCGTTCTGGTTCGACAGCTCTCAATTCTTCTCCTTCGTTCTGTAGCCAACTCTCCACGGTACGTCCCTCGCCGCTTGGTCTCGTGCGCTCCCTCCTATCCCGATCCTCCCAGTGCCACCGCCTCGTCCAACCACCTACGGGTCCTCGATTCCCTCCTTTCTCCCACGTCGAGTGCACGCTCGCTAGGAGAACGATCGGAAGATCTGTGCACCAATATCACACTTTACGTCTCGCGGCGTGGATTGTACCCCCTCCTAGCAAAAGCTCTGAACGACATCGTGCGTTTCGATCACCCCGCGCGTATCTCACTTTCTAACGTGTTTTTAGCCTGTGGAAGACAAAAATTCACCATCGATCCCACTACTCGTCCCTCTCCTCACCTATCCACTACGAATTTTTAATCCCTCGCACCCAGATTCATTCCTAGATGCATACACTCTGCTCGTTCACCACGTGCTGTCACTCCCGTTACTCCCCAATCGACTTCCTCTTGCTTCATTGACCCACCTGTCTGCCAACCTGCCTCTTGCGGCGGCCTCCGTCTTATCTCCATCGATTCCACAATTGGCGACTGCGCTTGGAGTAGAGGCAAAGGTACATCTTCTTGCGAATCTGACAGCCTTCGTACCTCCAAGATATCCTTCGCTTCCTCCTGCGTCTCTTACGACCCTGTTGCACCTCATGGCCAGGATCATGAGCACACTTCCCACCGGTGCGCTAGAACCTCCGTCGTCGGCCTCTAACGGGAAACAAGCCACGATTAATGAAAGCGACTCGGACTCGGACTCGGATGAATTAACACGCGGGTCCACCTCTGCTTTTATCCCTGTATCCTTGCCTCAACTGGACGAACGTACCCTGAAGCGATTGCAGACACTCCCAACGACCGCCCACATTGGCTCTCTTATCCGCGCTACGCAGAGTCACACCTCGGCGCGCATCGCACTCTGCGATTTCTTCTTTGCCCTTTGTACTGTGTGGCCTTCTAGAGCAGACCCTGTACTCAGCACGGTCGTGGTGTCGACCGGTGGTGGGCTTGTACGCGAGTTGTATCGTGGTTACGTACGAAGCTCCCCTCTTGGGGGCGATGACAGCTTCGCCACGCTTCTGGGTACGTCCTTCTGTCCCGCCTCTGATTCCGCTTCATGGATTATGGCCCCCGTAGACGCCGCTCATGCAAGTTCTTGGCCCCCTTTACTTTTCTTGACCGACTTGTACACGCATTCGCTTCTCACCATGGGGGACGACGAGTTTTTCTCCGGTCTTAGCGAACCGACAAGTGCCAATGCTCCGCGCAACCCACTCTCCCTGGATGAGATCACGTCTCTATCTCGGAAATTCCTGAATATTGCCTTCACGCTCTTTTGGAGGGAAGAGCAGATAGGTGCCCAGGATGCTCATGTTCCCGGCCTCAGCATCAAATGGGACGGTGTGCGGCGAAAATTAACGCGTTTCCTACAAGCAGTGCACACGCGGGAGTACGCACCGCAGCCTCCCTAGCACGTACGCGCTTATTTACGGCCCTCCATTTTCCAGCTCGAGAAGGCCATTTACACCGTCCGGCCATTGGCTGGTGAACGAACGCATAGACATTGACTCTTTCGTCGAGGTCGCCGTGTGAGGACTCGTCTCTTTTACTGCTGCTATCCGAGATTTTTTTTTCTCTGATTGGTGTTGCCACAGAGGCGAGGAGCAGCAGTTCGTTCCGCTTCTGCCGGTACCCGGGCCGTCGCGGCGCGTCTCGAAGCGATCCCTCGCGTTCTTGTCGCCGCGGCTCGGAGTGCTCAACAACATCCCATTCGCCATACCGTTCGAAGCTCGCGTCAACATCTTCCGGTCCTTCGTCGTCAACGATAAGCGCAATTTCAGGACAGACATACGGTCGTTCGAGGAGTTTCGTTCGCGTACGCACGCCACCGTGCGCCGCGGTCACGTGGCGGAGGATGGGTTCGATAAACTCGCGGACGCGAACCTGAAGCGGCCCATCGGGATTACGTTCATTGACCAATTCGGCGAGGAGGAGTGAGCGCAGCGGGTCTTTTGTTTCTGCGGAGATTTTACTGATCGGACTTGCGTAGAATGGGTATTGATGGTGGGGGCGTATTCAAGGAGTTCTTAACTGACCTGTCGAAGGAGGTTTTTGACAGCGATCGAGGACTTTGGCTCGCCAACAAGAAGAACGAGCTGTATCCTAGCCATGGCTCCTATGCGACAGAAGGTAAGCAACAACACCGTCGCGCTTTTGATTTATCCTGTCGGTGTTCATTTTTCTGCGAAGCCCATAGCCTCAATTGGTACCGGTTTATTGGAAGAATATTGGGCAAGGCGCTGTATGAGGGAATCTTGGTGGACGTTGCGTTCGCGGGCTTCTTCCTCGCTAAGGTTCGCTTGTGTCGATTGGTCGGATCGTCCCCCGACGCTTACATTGTTTCTTCTGTAGTGGCTAGGGAAGCAGAGTTTCCTGGACGATCTCGCATCTCTCGATCCGGACTTGTACCAGGGCCTTATATTTCTGAAGCACTACCCAGGAAACCCCGAAGATCTCTCACTCAATTTCACCATTGCTGACGAGGGTGAGATCTTGAACCTAATCGGCGATTTTTTCGGCGCTCAATGTAACGCGCAGAATTTGGCGTCGCGCGGACGATCGACCTCAAGCCAAACGGAAGCAACATCCCCGTCTCGCGAGATAACAAGCTCGAGTACATCCTCCGCGTGTCTCACTACCGCCTCACGAAGCAAATCAAACAACAAAGTGACGCGTTTTTCGAAGGCCTGTCGGATATGATCGACCCGAAGTGGCTCCGGTAACACATGCACACGCACTCTTTTGATACGGTCTATCCTCACGCGTCCCCCGTAAAGGATGTTTAACCAACAAGAACTGCAAGTCTTACTTGGCGGCGTGAATACCCCAATCGACTTGGATGATCTGCGGCGGAACACGAACTACGGTGGCTTATACAGCGCCGACGAACCGACCATTCTCGCCTTTTGGAAGGTATGCTCGTGCGAGCGGCAAGGAAGTCTCTTTTTTTTCCTGTCTCACCAATGGTCTCTCAAGGTCGTAGAGGGCTTCGACGCGGAACAACGCCGGGCGTTACTGCGCTTCGTTACGAGCGTCGGGCGACCACCACTTCTGTACGCATTCCCCTTCCACCTACCTGCAGAATCATGCACTGACTCGTACGTTTTTTCAATAGGGGTTTCGGCGGCCTCGTCCCCAAGTTTTGTATCCGCGACGCAGGAGGCGACGAGAATCGGCTGCCGACGTCCAGCACCTGCGTGAATCTGCTCAAGGTACATGTCGTCGTTCCTATATAGTATCGGCTCCTTGAGCTGAGCCCATACCTTTTCCTTCGCAGCTGCCTCGCTACCAAAGCGAAAGAGTCCTCCGTCGGAAACTCCTGCAGGCGGTTTTCTCCGGTGCAGGATTCGATCTGTCCTGAAGAAAGAAAAGACTTGGCCGACCGGGGGTGCAGTGCCGTGCCGCCTTTGTATTATGTTAATCGTCGCTGTGTGCATCCAGGGGATCCCCAGGATGCATTGTCTCTCTTGTACGTGGAGTAGAGATAGATGTTACGTTTTTTTTTTTTAGAATCGCTTGGGAGCGTCGTCAATTGTATTTTTTGCAATGTCCTGCTTCGAGTTTTTCTCTCTTTGGATCTGGGTGATATCGTCCCAAACTTACTACCAATACCCGCATTCGTACGGCAGCTGAACTATCCTTACAGTCTGAGATATATCAGGTCTATCGGGCTTCGGTGAGGTTCGGCTCTCTCCAAGAATTCGATCTCCGCCCGCGACCTTCAACTTCGAGACTACAGGAATTGGACCATGAAAGATATTACCGTTCATTCCCTCTCTGCCCATCTGCAAACATCCAATCTCTCCCGACGCGATTCTTACCGTGCTTCAAGCCCCAAATCCTAGGTCGAACGGCTCAACAGATCTTGAAACGGAGGCGTGAGGTTGAAAGGCGCCTCGCCTCGTTGTAACAGTGATTGGGTGTTCGCAAAGAATGCGTAGAGGACGTTGATGGTCCTCTGCGCATTTTTTGTGAGGACTGGCGTCTACCAGGCCAACATCTTCGCCATGAAGGTGTTGGTCCGGCGGATATTGGTGGTTCTGTCAAGGACTTATGCTCTGATACCGATTCGTCGGCTGGAAAGGTCGTCTCCACTAGTATTAGTGTCCTCCTTGCTGTGAGTGAGTGATCTCATTTGTCCCCTCCGCACCCGTGCTGTAAAACTGGAGTCTATTAGGTTGTACTGTACCCAAGTCGTCATCGTTGGCGTCTTTTGAGCACATAAAAAACTTCTACAGACGGATTATGGCGTTTACACCGTTGCTCGGGTGAACGCGATTTCAAAGGAATCAGAGTCGAAAGAGTGAGATTATCGTTTGCGGTTCGTCCTTCTTGGCCTGTTGATCCCTAGAAATAATCTGAAGAAATTCGTTGGACAGAGTCCGACGGGGGGATATCAGGGTGCGCTTAGGAGGTTGGACGATGATGATGCCCAAATGATGAATACTACGAATTTGAAAGGAACTCAAAGGAACTCTGAGCGAATATGAAAGGGGCTTGCAGCAGGATCGAGGCAAAGTCAGGATGTTAACACGTCAATGCCCACCTCACGATAAACGAAGCCAGCATTGTCAAAGGTAATCTAAAAACAATCACAGATGGTGCGCAAAACATTTTAGATACACGAATGCCATTCTATATGATTACATCCCTATGCAGAAAGGGCAAAAGTGGTCATGCTCCAGACCGCAAATGATGTGGTGCAACTCTTCGGATACATATCCCACAGGCCTGTCCAGCGTGGGCCCGTTCTTCGTAACCACACTCGCAGACGAAGTGTTTCGGCCTCGTCAGCCTGAAATTAGTTTATGTCTGGTGGAACCCGCTAGCTGAAAGGGCCGCAAACCTATTCGAAGGACCCAGATGACGACGCGGAGAATAGAGACGACCTCATAGCCGAAGAACCGTCTGGGGTTAATCACCCGTGAGCGGAGCCGATTCAAACGAATGGGCAAGGCGTGACACCGGACGAGTGGTTCCGTTGAAGTAGATCTCTACCCGACTCGGGTGAAGAGACGAAGAGGGGCCGTCGACTAGCGAGAGGAGAGCAGCAGACGAGGCAAGGGCAGGTAGGAACGACGAAGCAGAAACTACAGATACTTAGTGACCTTTTCGTGTCCCATCTTCTGGGGGGTTTTGATGGTGACCACAGCGATAAACTTGGCTGGGTCACCATCTTCTGGCAGTTACCGAGGGTTTGTCCAAAAAAAAAGATAAGCATGAGCTTCACTACCTTCACATTAAGCAATACTTTCTCACGGCCTCATACATGCGAAGTGAGGGTGTGGACGTCTACACGTCCACATTACACGTCCACACTGAAGCTCCACCCTAAGTTCCGATAACATGAATTACTCCCATAGCTACAGTAAAGGTCTAAAGGCCAAAAGCTTACAGTATATGCCGTACTATCACTTCAGACGAATCCAGCCCCTCACCATTGTCCCTTTTGTCCTGCAAGGATATCCTAAAAATACAATTACGGTAGGACTGTTGTAGGACTGTTGACACTCGCAAGGCACCAACTCGGTGAGTAGTTTCACTCAACATGTGGCCTCCACATAGCGCTTTCTGTCTAAGGTTCTGTCACTTAAGTTAGGCTTACTTGTATGCGGTGCTCATGCGGTGCTATGATGTGCAGGAGGTCACTGCCCCCTTACTAGTACTCAAGGCTACTACATGCCACTGGCTGTCCTGAGTGTTCCACCCACTGATAGACTCCCCCACCAGACGCGTTAATACCCAGATCCTAAACCAATGTCTCCTACGTCCCTTCAACTCACTGGTACGGGTATCCTTGACGCGGCCTTCACCGACTATGTCAGGCAATTTGGGATTGACCCATCCAAGCACCCGTTTTTCGACCAGCTTCAGTCCTGCCATTCTCCTAATGACGTCCTTAAGCTTCTCGAAGACAAGGCGAATGAATTCAAAGACTACCGAGAGGGAAATCGCGAGTTGATCAACTGCCTTAAGCCTGTAGTGGAGGTCACCCATGCGATTTCTAGTGTTCTCGCCGAAGTCATTAGCGTTGTGAGCCGAATAGGGGCATCCTTCCTGTTCATAATTTCACCACTCTGCTACCAGGTGCCGTTCCAACCAGCGGGGGCAGTCTTCGTTGGCATAAATGTCCTCCTTACAGTACGTATCCCGTGACACTTCAACTACATGCCCTGATGATATCTGGGCGCTACAGGCAGCCAGCGATGTTAGTTCGAGCTACGATGCACTCGTCGACCTGTTTGAATGCGTAGGAAATCTCTTGAAACGCCTTCAGATCTACAGCGACATTTCCTTGACTCCCTTAATGGCGGAAATAATCGCGAAGATAATGGCCGAATTACTTTCGGTTTTTGCTCTTGCTACAAAGCAAATTAAGCAAGGTAGATTCAGTAAGTGGGCTATTGTCTTCGATATGCGATGACTCAACATGGCACAGAAAAATTCGCAAAGAAGCTACTTGGAGAAAGCGAGATCGAGGCTGTCTTGCAGAGGTTGGACCGTCTCACCCAGGAGGAAGGTCGAATGACCATGGCGCAGACCCTGGAAGTCGTCCACTGCCTTGTGAATAATGTGAGGGTCGTCACGAACGGTACGCCTAATTTTCTCGGCCATTTATAGTCACACTGAGGAGTTGTCATGATAGATGGAAAAGTGTCGATAGATGGTATATGGAAGGCTTTGGGTGTGCTTTTGTTCCGTTCGGGCTCGGTCTTGCAGGAGCTGATCAGCACACTAGATGCGATGCAACAAATTGCAAATGATATAAACAAGATGATGCGTTCGTTATTGATTCGTCCTGCTAGTATGTGCTAGTTGCGCTCATGCCAGTTGCAGGTGACCAGTTGCAAGAGAAATCCCGAAGTTGGCTCTCTCCTCCAGATCCGTCGCCAAACTTCAACCTCGCGTGCGAAATCCATCAAGACGGAACTACGACGTGGTTTTTCAGGGGAAATGTCTTCGGTGAATGGTGCTCGAAGGGTTCCTTGTTGTGGATCTATGGAAAACGTGCGTTCTGGTATGAGACTTAGATCGATCCTGATTCCTTTTCCTTTCCCCCTCTGTAGCGGGTTCGGGAAAAACTATTCTGATGCACGTGGTATTTCATTGTGTTAATTATAGTTATTTACAGACTCTACTAGGTCGTCGATCGTTCGAGAAATTGACAGGGTGCATAACGCAGGATTAGCATCGATGGCGTATTTTTATTTCGACTTTAGGGACTCTCAGAAACGACACCGGCGCGGTCTTCTCTCTTCTCTCATTTCCCAGCTCAGCGCCGACTCTGATCCCTGCTATCACATTCTGTCTCGTTTATATTCTGCTCACGCTGGTGGCACACGACAACCTTCCGACGATGCACTTTGGAAATGTCTTGGTGAAATGCTGAAAGTCCAAGGACTGCCTGCAATATACGTCATTATAGATGCTCTTGACGAATGCCCCAACATCTCCGGGATGCCGACTCCGCGTGAAAGGGTGCTCAAGTTTCTGAAGGATCTTGTCAATTTGCGTCTCCCGAACGTGCACATCTGTGTCTCAAGTCGTCCAGAAATCGACATTCGCACCATTCTCGAACCCTTGGCGCCGTTCCGTGTGTCGCTCGATGACGAAAGAGGGCAAAAGGAGGATGTCTTGCAATACATCAAATCGGTCGTACACTCTGATCAGAGGTTGCGAAGATGGTCAGTAGAGCACAAGCAATTGGTCATTGATACACTCTCGCATAAAGCAGATGGGATGTGAGTGGTACATCGTAGCTTCTCGGAACAATCGCTGAATGAATGCGGCAGGTTCAGATGGGTTTATTGCCAGTTGGAAGACCTGCGTCAGCACTTTCCTGAAGACCTCCAAAGCGCTTTGGATCACATGCCGGAGTCGCTGGATGAAACCTACGAGCGCACGCTACTCGGGATCGACAAAGTGAAGCGGCAATACGCACGTCGACTATTTCAGTGCCTGACTGTATCCGCTAGACCGCTTCGCGTTGACGAACTTGCGGAGATCCTAGCAATTCGGTTCGATGCAGCAGCGGTCCCCAATGCCAACACGGTCCGGCAACAAATCAACGCAGAAGAAGACATGCTTTCTGCGTGCTCCAGTCTAATTATCATTGTCAACGTGAACGGATCCCAAGTGGTCCAGTTTGCCCACATTTCCGTCAAGGAATTCTTGACCTCGGACCGCCTTGCCACCGCGAGCGAGAATCTCGCTCACTATCACATCGTTCCTCACTTGGCACATGCCACACTCGCGCAAGCTTCCCTCAGCGTCCTACTCCAGCTCGATGACCGCATCGACAAAGACAGTATTAGGAACTTCCCGCTCGCCGATTATGCCTCACGATACTGGTTCAAACACGGCCGGTTCGACGACAACGTGTCATCGACCATCCAAGAAGCCACGGAACGTCTGTTTGACCGAGAGAAACCACATTTCTCTGCGTGGGTCTGGATATATGACATAGACGACCCTTGGCGGAAATCCATGCCTACGAAGCACCCGGAGCAGCCAGAGGCGACCCCGTTATATTATGCCATACTTTGTGGTTTCCACTGGCTTATAGAACGCCTAGTTTCCACCTACCCAGGGGATATTCACGCAAGGGGAGGGCGTTATGGAACTGCATTGCTCACAGCAGTCTGGAAGGTATGTTTCAACGTTAGTACTTTGTTACCTCTTCAGCGCTGATCTGTATGTCCAGGAGAACGGGGACATGAGCCCACTACACAGGACATCGCAGAGAAAATGCGTTGACGTTGTGCAGTTATTACTTGAGCATAATGCGGATGTCAATTGTCAAGACCAAGCGTGCGTGACCCCTCTGCATGCTGCATCAACGAGAGGAAAATTCGAGGTTTCACGGCTACTCGTCAAGTGGGGTGCGAATGTGAACTCCAGGGATGAGAGAGGCCGGACCCCACTTCTGTTGGTGTCGTACCATGGACACCTGGATGTCGCCCAGCTCTTGATCGACAGTGGTGCAGATGTGGACGCTTGTGACTACCGAAGCTGGACCCCTTTGCACGCGGCATCATGGCAGGGGCGTGTCAATATTGTAGAATCACTCGTTCAACACGGCGCAGACGTTAACAAACAAGATAACTACCAAGTGACACCATTGTACCTGGCGTCAACGAACGGGAAACTCGAGATTCTGCGGCTACTTATCCAGCGGGGTGCAGACGTGCGCTACCAGGACAAAGACGGCTGGACCGCACTTCGGAGGGCACTGGAATGGGGACATCTGGATGTGGTCCGGTTCTTAATCGACAGCGGTGCAGATGTGAACTCTCGTGACAACGAAGGCTGGACACCTTTACATTCGGCGTCGCAAGAGGGGCCCGTCGACATCGTAGAATTACTCATCCACCACGGTGCAGACGTCAACACGCAAAGTAACCACCAGATAACCCCATTGTACATCGCTTCAACGAACGGGAAACTCGAGATTTTGCGGCTACTTGTCCAGCGAGGTGCAGACGTGCGCTCCCAGGACAAGGACAGCTGGACCCCACTGCAGGCGGCGTCGTTCCACGGACATCTGCACGTCGCTCGGTTCTTAGTCGACAACGGTGCGAATGTGAACTCTCGTGACAATCAAGGCCGGACCCCTTTGCATTCGGCGTCACAGGAGGGGCATGTCGACATTGTAGAATTGCTCATCCAACACGGTGCAGACGTCAACACGCAAAGCGATCACCAAGTGACCCCGTTGCACGTAGCGTTAGCGAACGGGAAACTCGAGATTTTACAGCTACTCGTCCAGAAAGGTGCGGATATGTGCTCCCAGAATAAGGACGGCTTGACCCCACTGCAGACGGCATCATACCTCGGACATCTGGGTATCGTTCGGTTCTTAATCGACAGCGGCGCAGATGTATATTCTCGTGATAACGAAGGCTGGACTCCTTTGCATTCGGCGTCGCAAGAGGGCCATGTCGATATTGTAGAATTGCTCATCCAACACGGCGCAGACGTCAACACACAAAATGACTACCAAGTGACCCCATTGCACGTGGCGTCAGCGAACGGGAAACTCGAGATTTTGCAGCTACTTGTCCAGCGAGGTGCAGATGTGCGCTCCCGGGAAAATGATGGATTGACCCCACTGCAGGCGGCATCATACCTCGGTCATCTGGATGTCGTTCGGTTTTTAATCGACAGCGGCGCAGATGTAGACTCTCGTAATAACGAAGGCTGGACCCCTTTGCATTCAGCATCGCAGGAGGGCCACGTCGACATTGTAGAATTACTGATAAAACACGGCGCAGACGTCAACACGCAAAGTGACCACCAAGCGGCCCCTTTATTCCCTACGTCATCGGAGGGGAAACTCGAGTCTTCGTGGCAACTTGTCAAGCCGGGTGCGGATGTGGACTCCGAGGAGAACGGCTGGACCCCACTTCAGGTGGCGTTGCATAGTGGACATCTGGATGTCGCTCAGTTCCTAATCGATGGAGGCGCAGATGTGAACTCTCGTGGCGACAAAAGCTGGACCCCGCTGCACTCAGCAGCAGGAAAAGGCCATCTTGACATTGTGAAGCTCCTACTCGGGAGCGGTGCGTATTTCAACATTCAAGATAGGACGTCATTGGACCCAGCGTCCGACAATGGGAAACCTAGGGTTGCGGACTTCCTATCCGGGTACATGGCAGGTCTGATGTCTCTTGATGGCGCTGTCAGTACAGCTCTGTCAACTATCAGTCCACAAAATAGGCACCCTAATGTTGTGCACCCGCCAAGGAAACCCGGAGAAGACGCAATACCCTCAGACAATGGGCAACGTTCGCTGTACACAGCCTCACAAAATGGAGCGCTTGACACTGTACGGTCGTTACTTGACCGCGGTATTGACGTCAACGCAAGGAGTACCTTTCGCGCAACTGCACTGGATGTAGCATCAAGGTATGGGAAGGTCGAGGTGGTAAAGTTGTTGATTGAGCGCGGTGCGGATGTGGACTCCCGGGACAGGGCGGGCCTGACTCCGCTGATTACGGCGCTGCAAAATGGGCAGTTTGAGGTCGCGCTGCTATTACTCGATCACGGTGCCGATGTGAACACAGATACGGGGGGCCACCACACCGCGTTGCATCTCGCGTTGTCTGCTGGGCGACCCCAGTTTGTCCGGCTCTTACTAGAACGTGGCGCAAGGGTGGACGTGCCGGACGCCAACGGGCAGACCCCAAGGCAACTAGCAATACATCTTGGATACCGCAAGATCGCAGAGATGTTCTCTGGATTTGAAGAACACGGCCAGGGTGTTACCGCACAGGTGCGATTCACTATTCAACTGGCGCTCGATTCCTACCATATCACTGACCCCCTCCCTCCTGGGCGTTATTCCTGTTCCAACCATACCACTTTGTGTCATACAAATGATGATCTCTCAACTATCTCCATCAATTTCTTCTCAGGGTTCTCCAAACCCTCACCCATCGCGCGCATCGACCCTGGGAGTGTTAGTAGATGCACCTGTACCTGTGTCTGCACCACCTACACCTACACCTGCGCCCGCAACACAATTCGCTGCTGATCCAACTGTTCCCGCTCTTACCTTTGTTTCGTCGCACGGCGAAACAGCTCGACAGCCTCGTGATGATACTAATAGAGGCCCTGTGCGTTCCCTGATCATCAATTATCTTTCCTCGTAGCCGACTGACTCTTCTACTGGTGCTCCCTCGACCAGTATCGCGAAACGTCGGTCGGTAATCAATTGCAGCTGATGATTACCGCTGCCACCATTGAGCGGAATAAAGCCGCGCAAGCAGGTGAGAGACGACATAGGTCTTACTACGCACCGTGAATTCTTTTTTCTGACTTTTTTGTACGTGCGACGCAGATTGGGCTCTCAATGCCGCCATTGCCAGCCAAGTTCTTATTGGCGCGATGGCCTTGGGTGCTACATTAAGAGGTCGAAATGTGCGGATCCATCCTCCCTTTTTTTTTTTTTTTTTGATTCCATTTCCGTGCGCTTTGGGGTACAGAACCCTATGTAGCACTTCACTTTGTATGTTCTAACGTGACCTGATTTGCGTCCTTCGTCTGACTTCTTTCTCTCCCCTTCCATTTAAACCTCCCCACTCCTAACGAAGAAGTGGCGTAGCGTTGCGCCAAGTGTTGAGTGCTTCTGAGGTGCCTTTGTGCGCTGGGTCGAAATGAAGTTGTGCCGTTGAATGTTGTTTGATGTCTTGGGTGCCTTGACATTTGTTCATTCTGTGGTGACATTTACGGCTTTTTGCAACTTGAGTTCGACGTTCAGAGGTCTCTTCATGTCTTGGATGGGCCTGGTGTAGGTACCCATCGTAACGTGGGGTTTGAATTGTGTACGCTGGGGCCGCTGTGTTATGTTTGTTCGAAGCGGCCTGTTGCGTGTACATAATTTGCTAATGGGACTAGCAAATTTGCGTCGTTCAGTATGTCTTCTAGTTTGGGATCTTTCTTTTTGCAATGTTCTAGGAGCGCCCATCTCTCGTGTCCGTATGATGGGCATTCGAGGAGGAAGTGACGGGCGTCTTCCTTTGGGTGTCCGCAAGCTGGGCATCTTGCGTTGTCAACTCGTTTGATGCGTTCCAGGTGTCCGTTGAGTGGGACGTGTCCCGTTCTCAGCTGGAATATGCGGCTTATGTCCAGCCGCGTTAACCTGTTGTCGCTGGTCAGCTTAATATATTTATTAGATGGGAGGGAGGGATCCATGGCGTTTATTCGTGGTGCACGGGCCGATGTTTTCCATTCCTCTTTCCAGTGGTGTGTGAGGGTTGTTTTCCTCTGCTGTAGCGTGGCTGATCTGTTGACTTTCAGTGGTTTTCGGAGCAGTGGAGGCAGCGACTTTTTGTCCGACGTTAATCCGTCCGCTGCTCGTTTGGCTTCGCCATCTACTTCCTCGTTGCCTTTGATCCCGGCGTGTCCTGCTGTCCATCTGAATTTGAGTGTATATCTTGGAGAGTTTCTGGTTTTCTTTATTCGCGCTGCGGTCTCTAAGATTTCGTCAGCAATGTGTTGGCCTGGTGATGATTTTACCGCTGAGAGGGCGCTTAACGCCGCTTGGTTGTCTACCCCGATAGAGTAGCTTGTTTTCCCCTTTTTGTCCGTTTTTATTAAGTGTAAGCCTAATAAAATGCCAGTTAGTTCCGCTTCGTGTACGGTGTGCTCTGAAGCTGGGCCGAGGTGGTAGTGCAATTTGCGGATCGGTCCTCCTTTTCTGAATAGAATCGCAGCCGCGCCTACTTTTCCGTCGTGGGCCGACCCGTCGGTGTATACTTTTGCTTCCTCCTTCGCGTGACCCTCTTCGCTCACCGAAGCGTCCTTGTTGACCGGGATGCTTACTGTGAATGGCCTTTTGTGTGTAAGTGCTGGGTTGCGCGGCATTGGTCTGATGGTCTCGAAGTTGTTTGGGCGGATGTTGTATGTGCGCATTAGTATATGTAACGGTGACGGGTGGCGTTTGATGGATCTGCTTGCGCATTTTCTGGCTGGCTTTGAGAGGGGGTGATCTAATGGGAGGGTTGCTATTCTCGTGGCTGCTCTGTGGCAAATCTTGTCAATTGCCAGGTGCAGCGGCGGGAGGAATGCGTGTGCGTCAAGAACGTCCGTGGGCGATGTTCTTAATCCTCCTGTGATTGCCAACGCTCCTGCCCTTTGTGTAGCCGTTAGTTTTGAAATTGCCTTGCTCGTTCCTTTCTTGTGCGGTGCCAGCGTTGTGATGGGTTTAGGGGCTCCCCATACATCTGCTGCATATAGTATCTTGGGAATTGCGACGCTTATGAAGAGTTTCCTCGCGTATTTCGGCGATAAACCCCAAGAGGGAGCTACCGCACGTCTCAGTTGGGCGCTCCACATTGAGCCTTTCTTGACAGCGTGCGCAATGTGTGTATTCCACGTGAGGTGCTGGTCCACGTATACCCCTAGATACTTTGTATTTGTTACTGGGTCGATGGAGATATTAGGGAGGGAGAGCGGGCAGCGTTCTTTCGTGTTGTTCCTGTGTGCAAAGTCAATCAGCGCTAGTTTGCTGAATTCGAATTGTGAATTGTGGTCCTTGGCCCATTCGATCGCTCCGCCTGGTCTGA
Organism: Lactarius indigo; assembly: GCA_025766275.1. NCBI lineage: Eukaryota > Fungi > Basidiomycota > Agaricomycetes > Russulales > Russulaceae > Lactarius > Lactarius indigo. Next base: position 253,338 of record JAFKAC010000073.1, read on the forward strand.
TCATCATGTCTGATAATATTTTGTGTGCTTCAGTGAAGTTTTTGGCTGTTGCAACGAGTATGGCGTCATCGACATATGCTGCCACTGATTCCTCTGGGCCTTTGGGGATGTCTAGCAGGTCTGCGTTATAGTATTGATATAGGATCATGGAGAGCGGGTCTCCTTGTCCGATCCCGTTATCTAAGGCTATGTTATCTGAGATGTAATCGTCGAATTTGAGCGTAGTGTGTCGGTTACTCAGTAAATTGTGTGTGAACTTAACTATTTTCTCTGGTACTTTTCTCGACTTCATGTTGTGAATTAGTCTTTCGTTGACCGCATTTGGAAATGCGCCTTCGATGTCCAGGAAGAGGACTGCGACGACCTGCTTTTTGCGCCAGGCGTCTTTGATCCTGTAAGTGAGAGCGTGCAGCGCGTCAGTGGTCGTGCGTGCTGGTCTTCCCCCGAAGTGAAGTGAGGGTAGTAGGTTGAACTTCTCTGTGTAGTAAGTGAGTTGTTCCGCGATTACCGCGGTGAGCAATTTTCCCATTGTGTTTAGCAGAGCGATGGGGCGGTATGCTTTAGGCGTGTCGTACTGAGGCTTCCTGGGCTTACGTAAGACGATCGTGGTAAACTGCTTCCAGGGCGCGTAGTATGTTCCGCGTTCCAGGATTTCGCTGTAGATGTACCATACACTGGATGGAAAATACCCTTTTATCATTGACAAAATTTAGGCATATCCTATAATAAAAGGTATTTTTTATTAATAATTCTTCATACATAAAATGTTGATAAGGTAACCAAATATTGTCAATGCAATTTCAAAGCACAATATGTAGACAGTATAAATTTCCTTTCCCATAATATTGTCAGAATATCATAGAGGTTATACCTATGCATCTTGTTGAGACATTTCACATGGTATATATCTTGATAAAATGTTTCTGGTAAACCCTGAACCTTGCCCAACCCTCTGAACTGAACCACTTTTGCATTTTTATATTACCATGTGAAATATTTCAACAAGATATATAATGTAACCTCTATAATATTTCTGACAATATTGTGGAAAAGAAGTTTTATACTGTTTACATATTTTGCTTTGCAATTGCAATGACAATATTTAGCTACCTTGTCAACATTTTATGTATGAAGAATTATGGATAGAAAATACCTTTTGTTATAGGATATGCCTAAATTTTGTCAATGATAAAAGGGTTTTTTCCATCCAGTGAGAGTCTGTCCACGAGTAGGTCAGCGCATTTGGATAAGACGATATTAGGAATATTATCTGGCCCGGGTGCCTTAAAGGGCTTCAGGCGTTTTATTTGGCGGCGAATTTGCTCCCTGGTAATGGTATGGGTGGTGCAGATTGGCGGGGGGTACTCGACTGGCGTTTGCGTGTTGTTGTTGGTGTTGACTGGTTTGGGCGGGAAGAATGTTTTTGCCAACATATCTCCTTTGTCCTTATTGTTATTGGCCGTCCAGTCCTGCCCGTCTTTGGTGAGTTTGAGGTTTGGTGTTCTTGGCTTGCCTCCGTCGCTCGCCTGGGCTGTGATGTACTTATTGGCCGTCCAAAGGTCCGGGTCCGTTGCCCTTTCTAACCAGTCGCGCCAGTGATGCCGCTTGTTGTATTTGATGGCTTTGTCGTATTGCCTGCTGATGTCCTTGTACTCCGCGTGCACCGCATGTTCCGGCCAGTTTTTGTAGCGGCTGGCCTTCCTACCGAGCTTCTGTCTGCGTTTCCTAAGGCCATCAAGTTCTTTCGACCACCAGCGTTTGGATTTGTGGCATAGGTCGGTCATGGGGACCGTTCTTTTGATCGCGTTCTGTAAAGCTTTGGTGAGCCTAAGGCATTCGCAGTCTAAAGCAGTTTGGGATCCTAGTCTTTTTGGTACGCCGAAGTCCTTTAACTCTTCCTCTAAGGCTTTACGGAATTCTTCCCAGTCTACATCTCTAAAGTTGTTGTATGTGCGTGCTGGCGACGTTCCTGTAGACAGGTCCAATGTGGTTATGATTGGGACGTGGTCTGTGTTTAGGCCTCTGTCGTTAAAGCGTGCTTCGCATATTAATAACCTCTCTAGGGTGTGTTCCGACATGAAGACTTGGTCCAGCCTGGTCCACTTTTTGGTGACGTTGTGAACGTGCGTAGGGACGCCCGCGGCTAGTGCAGACACGAGTCCATAGTCTGCTGTGGCCTTGATGAGCGTCTCTGCCGCCTCTAGGGCGTTGTTGTTGAATAAACGTTCGTCGTCTGGGTTGTCCCACGCCAGGTGGTGTCTGTTGAAGTCACCTAACCAAATTAAATGTCTCAGATTTCCTTCCGTGTCGGCCCCTAGGAGGCGGTCGTGATTGTGCCTGTGGAAGTTCGTCAGCTTGTGTATAGTGTGATCATGCTGGCAGTCGTTGTAGACGTTGAAGATTGTTACTTGGCCCCATTCCCCGAGTAATTTCACTACTACTACGTCGCCTGAGTCGAAGTCGATCTGTTCCCAACTTTCGGTGGGCAAATCGCTTCGCATGTAACGCCGCCACGGCGTTAGCTCGACTTGAGCTCGAGAGGGGCGATAACAACTTAGCGTGAAGTATGTCCTTGACACGACGGCACGAAGGCCCGTGCGCTTGCCTTAGTGAATACGCGAAGGTACACCGGCAAGGCCTCTTGCTAGTCACGAACGAAGTCGGACACTGATCGAAGGTTCCAAAGAGATAAGAGAGAGAGAGAGAGAGAGAGAGAGAAGACGCGCAAGAGAAGAGGAAACAAGTGGCGATTCAAGAAGACCAAGATGGCGTATCTTGGTCTTCACAAGACAAGTTAAATACATATCGAGCGGGCTTAGAAGCGCCGCTATGAGTCACAGTAAGTAAGCGTCCAACGTATCGCAGAAACAACTCGAACCCTACTACTACTAGTACCAGTACTAGTGGCGTCAGTCATCAGTCAGCTATCGTACCCTATCTCCTATCGCACTGCCGTATCACCGTATGTAAGTCCGCAACTAATTTACCTTACCGCCGTAGCTGCAACCGGTACAGTAAGGGTCCTAATCCACGTCGTACCATAGCACAGAAAGTCCGAAACGTGACATCACCCCCTTTTCAGCGTGAGACCCCGACTCACCGAAAGTCCCTCGCCGGCCAGTCTCGTTGTTCGTCGGCGATGCGCTCGAGTGCCGTTGCGCGCTCCAGGCGATAGATGGAGTCGCGACGGTCGTCCTGCGCACATTCGATCATGGCGCGGAGTTGCGCCACTCGAGCGCGAAGTCGGTCCAGCTCGTAGCTGGCCGCGCGGAAGCGCGTGACCTCGGCTGTGAGCGACTCGTCGTTGATGCGATTGAGGGCTCGGTCGGTGATGCGGTCAGCCTCGAAGACGACCAGGTCTTCGTGGGGGTACGTAGGGCGGAGAGCGGCGGACACGTGCGGCTCAGCGTAGAACGGCTTACCGTAGACGTGTGGCGACCCTGGTATAACTCCTAATATGAGGGGGTCCGCTCCTCCGATAAGCTGGACGTGGGATGCATCCCGCTCTACTCCGTCGGGCCCGGTGATGGGGTATGGAATGTGATGGGGTCGTCGATTTGCCCGGAACCCTTCAGGCGCAATGACATGCGCGGGGTCGTCGGCGGCGGTGAACGTGCGATGGTCGGCGGCGCCAGGTACGCGCACACGTCCTCGATACATGGGGGACCCGTCGGAGTAGACGAGCCAGGGTGTGATGAGGGGATTAGTAGGGTCGCTTTTCGTTCGAAGGAAGGCATGGCGTGCCGGGTAGTAATCGTCGTCGTCATGGCCAGCCTCAGCTGCCTCCATCGCTGCCGCCGCTCGCGCATCTCCCTCAGTCGGGCCGCTGCGGAGTCGAGCTGCTCCTTCTGCCACTCCGCTGCTACCCTCCTCCACCCCTCCAACTCGTACTCCATCAGCGCTCGAACGCTGGTCGTTGCTCGGGAAAACTCCGCGAACGCCGATGAGGTCGTCGCTTGGGGGGATAGCGGCGACCGGCTCGCGTTCTCCGCGGTCGTTTCGGAAGACGTGGACGACGGCGGATTCGTCGTCGGGGGTAGTAGCGGGGTCTGGGAATCTGGTGATGACGTGGGCCCACTCTTGTGCGGTGATAGGCCCCTCGGTTGGTCTAAGAGGCGTCCATGGTGTGATTTGAGGGTTGGGTACCTCGGTGTCGTCGTCCTCAGCCAAGAGGGCGTGGGCGTCCTGTGCGAGGGAGTCGAGGAGCGCTGCTTGGGTGACATGGCGGAGAGGAGAAGTGGGCATATGAGTAGTGAGAGATCGGAGGAAAGAGGATTGACTTCCTTCGACTCTTGCGCTGCTCGTTTTAACCTGTCGTCCGTGCGCTTGTGTTTCCTGATATAGGCGAAGCGCTTCGGGCGCAAAGATGTCGTTTTTATTGACCCACTGGTTCTCCGAGTCTGGGTACCCCTTCCATTTGACGAGGTACTGTAAACGTTTACCCCTGCCGAAGTGCCGGGCGTCCAGAATGGCCTCGACCTCGTACTCCTCTTCGCCATCAATCAGTTCCGGCGGTGGGCGCGTGAAATTTTCCCCGTGTAAGGGAGTTTGCTTGTAGGGTGTGAGAAGATCGATGTGGAACACTGGATGTATGCTCCACTGTGTGGGAAGTTCCAATCGATAATTGTAGGGTGACATCACCTGGATCACCCTAAAGGGTCCGTGGCGTCGCGCCGCTAATTTCGCCGTGGGTTGATTGGTTCTAAGGTGTTTCCCTTCTAACCACACGAGGTCGTTGATACGGAATTTGGGCGTATCTTTGTTGCGTACCCATGCTTCTTGCGCCTTTCTCATAAGGCGTTGGGCTTCGCTTCTAGCTTCCTTCAGCTGTGTCAGTCGCGTGGTTACTTGTGGGATAGGGGAAGGCTTATCGGTCCAATCAGCTCGCGGGTCATATCCCATCAGGAGTTGAAACGGCGACTGTTTCGTGTGTTCGTGGGGCCAGTTGTTGTGCGCGAATTCGGCTATTGGCAGATACGCGGTCCAGTTGTCTTGTCGTTCGTTCACCCAGAAGCGTAAGTATTGCTCCAGCCATTGATTAGTTCTTTCTGACTGCCCATCGGTACGTGGGTGGTACGCCGTGGATATGTTTTGCTGTACCCCTAGAATTCTGCACGCTTCTCTTGTGAACTTGGATGTGAAGCGGGGGTCTCGGTCACTGATGATTTTGCGCGGTAGTCCGAATCGTTTAAAAACGTGACGGACGTACAACGCGGCGGTTTCTTCAGCTGTTATCTCTTCTCGGCACGGTATAAATATCGAGGCCTTGCTGCAGTCGTGATCGGTGACGGTGAGGATGCTGTCCTGTCCTTCGGACGTTGGCAGCTTGGTAATGAAGTCGATTGCCACCGTTTGAAAGGGGAGCGCATCGAGTACCGGTGTGATGGGGTGTAGCGCCGCTCGTATAGGGCGCGTGTTTACCTTATTTCGTTGACATTCCGCGCATCCTTGGACATATTCATATACGTCCTTACGCAGTCGCGGCCACCAATAGTGCCTCTCCAGGATCCGTTGTGTTTTCGCGATTCCCGGGTGGCCATGTATTGGCAAATCGTGGTGGTCGTGGATCAGTACGCGATGCGTGGATGCAGGCCCGGTTATTACGAACCTGCCATCCTTATACCACTCTCCCTGTATTTTCTTCAACTGGTGGGGGTCGGCCCATACCTTGATCACCTCTTCATCTTGTTGATGGCGCGGCTGCGACAAGTTCGGGTTGAGGGTGAGTGTCCTTGCCGTGTTCAGGGTTCGGACAAATGTTTCAGGTGGCAGCACCACCACCTCGCTGTTGTCTTCTGCTCCCTGGTTGTAGTCTGGTCGACGCGACAACGCGTCTGCTCGTCCATTGTTCTTCCCTTTGATGTGGTGAATTTCGAAATCGTATTCAGAAAGCTCTAGCACTTCCCTGGCGACGCGTCTACTGATCTTCTGCGGTGATTTCCAGTATTGCAGGTTGAGGTGATCCGAGTAAATTTTGATTTTGTGTGGAGCTCCTGCAAGTAACGGTCTCCAGTTTCGCAACGCTTTGACTATGGCCAACAATTCCAGGTCATAGATGTCGTAGTTGCGTTCGGCCTCAGAGAGTGTTGCGGAGTAGTACCCTATTGGGTGTCGCTTTCCGTCAGCCTTTTTCTGTAGAAGTACGGCTCCCACCGCGTATCCCGAGGCGTCGACTTCTAGTTCGAACGGATCTTGGAGGACTGGGTGTGCCAGTACTGGTTCTTCCGTTACGAGGTGCTTCAAGGTATTAAACGCCTTCTCTTCCGCCTCCGTCCATTTCCATTCTTCGTCTTTTCGTGTTAGCTTGGTCAGCGGCTTTGCGTGGTTTGCGAAACCGCGAATGAAAAGTCTGTAAAAGTTACAGAAGCCAAGGAAGGATCGAACATCCTTAACCTTCGTGGGCGTTGGCCAATCCTTGATGCCTTGAACTTTTACGGGGTCCATGCGAGTTACCCCCTTTTCAAGGATTACCCCCAGGTAATCCATTCGCGGTTGATGGAAAAGGCACTTCTCGAGTTTGAAATAGAGGTCGTGTTCCTCGGCGACGCGCAGGACGTCACGGACGGCCGATATGTGGGCAGCTAAATCGTGGTCGAAGTGAGTGGCGATACCGATATCATCCATATAGACACGTATCGTAGTGCCAAGGCGATCGTGCTTCGCGATCGTATCGCGATAGATGTGGTTCATCATTGCCTGGAAGGTAGCCGGGGAGTTAGTGAGACCGAAGAACATGACTGTCGGCTCAAAGAGGCCAAATTTGGTCTTGAATGCCGCCTTCTCTTGGTCGCCGTCACGGATGCGTATATTGTTGTAGCCCCATCGGATGTCGAGTTTGGTGTATATGTGGGCGTTGCTGAGATCCAGAATGAGGTCTTGGATCAACGGCAGCGGGTATTGATTGCGAATGGTGTGTGAGTTGATGACCCGATAGTCTTGGACAGGGCGTAGTTTACCGTCCTTCTTTTTAATGAAGAAGAAGGAAGACGCGTACGGGGATATAGAGGGGCGTAGGTAGCCCTGCTTCAGCTTCTCATCTAAGAACTCCTTGAGTTCGCCCTCTTCCTTTTGTGTCATGGGGTATATTTTGCAGTCGATAGCTGCCGGTGCTGATGGTTTGAAGTCGATCGCGTGATCCCATGGCCTAGCCGGAGGAAAGCGATGTGAGGCTTGTTCGTTAAAGAGTTTACCGAATTCTGCATATTCGGGTGGCAGCACGGCTGCCGTCTGCTGTTGCTTCGCGGATATAGCCAGCTCCGTCGAGGTCGTAGCTCGCGCGAAGGTCTCCTCGTGTAGTTCTTGTAAGATTTCCTCTTTTTCCGCAACGATCAGGGCCCGGGCCATAGATGCGGTGATTAATTCTCTCGTGGTGGCCAGCACTACGGGATGTACATCGGGGTGTGCGGTCGCCGTAGCCCAGCTGATAGTGGGCTCGAAGGCGCTCAGCCATGGATAACCGAGCACCATGTCTTCGCTTCCGAGGTCGGTGACCAGGAAGGTCATCCTTTTTATCTGTCCACGCGTTTTCACTTCTAGGTTAACGTAATGAGTGATTAACCCAGCTTTGTTTTCGGTATTGTCGATATTCCATATCTTGCGAGGCGTTTCCAGCACCTGTATCGGGATTCCTGCTTTGGCCGCCATACTTGGTTTGATAAAATTATCGGTCGCTCCGGAGTCGACCAGTGCGTTTGTTTCAGTCGTTTGGTAATTCGTTCGGACAGTCACTGGAATTCGTAGAGATCGATAGCGCGTTGTCACAATTACAGAATTACATTGTAGAGCCCTCACCCAGACTGATGGATTCAGGCGTCCCGAAAACCCTCTTTTCCCCACAAATCTTGGAGGATGAGGTCCTTTACTTCATCCGTGCTATTGGCCACCTGTGTGAGCCATTCCTTCGCTTGTTCTCCTGCTGTCTTCGTGTTTGCCGCGTTGATTTGTGGTGCTGGTGTCGCGCTTGGTGCCGGGGTCATGTACCCGGGCAGTGAAGGTTCGTACTGCGACACGGGCCCCGGAGGCCATGTAGTCTCAGTCATTCGACTACTTGACGGCGCGTTTTGCCAGTGTCCTTGCGTACGCGGGTAGGGGCAATTTCGTGAGAGGTGTCCTGGGGCGTGACAGTTATAACAAAGGACGTTCCTTAGATCGCGCCTCGATCCCCCTCTCCCTCGTCCTCTCGCACCCGGTCCTCCTCTTGGTGGGAATGGCGGCGTTTGCCAGTTGTGATGGGGCAACTTGTTAAAGTCGATGTCCTCTGATCCGGCTAATCGGACCTTTGCGCGATCGGCCGAAGTGTCCATGGCCCAGGGGTTAGTCTGGGGTAGGTTCTGCGGGAGTGCCCATCCCGCGTTGCCTGTCTGTTTTTTGGGCTGCGTAGTGTTTTTGTATTCATTGAGTCTTGCTTTGAGATGGATATAGTTTTTCTGCCGTTTGAGTACGGCCCTTTTCCAGTCGTCGAATGTGATTGGATCATCGAACTGGAATGCGTTCTTGAACAGCTCTCTCGGTAGGCCCGACGTGAAGAGGTCGATCGTTTGTGGTTCATTTAGGCGGTAATGAGCCTTCCGTGCGAGCTGTTCGAAATCATTGACGTACTTGTCAATATCCTCTCCTGTCATTTTAAGTCCTTTTCGCAGTATTGCTTGCGCTTGTTCGCGCTCCAACGTGTTTTCGAATCGTTGGCTGAAACCATCCGCTACGGCGTCCCAAAGATCGCGGGTGTAGGGGCTAATCCCTCGTTGTATTTGCCTGTTGAGCCAGTTCAGGAAGGATAAGACCCATTCGCTGACTGCTCCGCCTTTGATATATGATAGAAACAGAAGGCATCTTCTGTAGTCGTTGCGCATGATGGGGGCGTCTAGGTTCATGCCCCAGTAGACGTGCCACTGTGTCAGAAACTGGTCTACTTTGAGTCTGTCTCCATCAAAAATGGAGGGTGGCTCGCCGGTTAATTTTTCGCTATGATGGCCTCCGCCTCCAGCGTCTCCACCACCTCCTCCTCCGCCTCCACCGCCTCCACCGCCTCCCGGCGGTCCGGCGGGTGGCCCTCTGGGTGGTTCGGTTCTGCGTAAGTCAAACGGGACTCCTCCTCCAGGCGGGGGAGGCGGATCTCCATCAGGTCCTCCTACCCCTGGAGGTAATTCCATGGCTGGTCGTCGTCCGGACGGGGGGTCTCCTCTGTCCGACCCGATGGCTCGGAAAATTGCGGCGTCGTCTGCGGTCATTCGTACTCCGGTTTCTGGGTCGATGGGCATAAGGATGTTTCTTGCCTCTGCCCTGATGGCACGTGCTTCTTCAATGGCGACTTCTTCCATGGCCTGCGTCAAAGTTGCCATGATGGCTGGCGATCTGATGTGAATTGGTTCTGGTTCGGTAATATGCGCGGACTCAGCTCGTTCGATGAGGAGGTCTTGTATTGCCCCTCCGCTGGTCTCGGTTTGGTTTGGCTCACGTCCTTCGCTTTCTTCGTCTTCTTCTTGGCTTTGCTCGGTTCCTTCCGACACTACCTCCCCGGTGGAGTGTTCTCGTACCTGTCCGTCAATGGGTCCCCAGTCGGCGCGGCTATTGAGTTCTCGTGCGTCGATATCGCACCGATATCTGGGTCCTGCTGGTCTTATTGCGTCCCACTGGGAGTCTATGGGATTCCAGGCAACTTCTACCCAACACAAGTGATCGAAGTTGAACTCAACTGGACGGAACCTGCTAGGTCCGTTAAACTCAACAAAGTATCCGGTTTCTTCTTGTCTTTCCCTCCAACTAGCCGCCTGTAGGAAGCGTGTGGGGACGTTACGTTCTCCTCTTCTTGGGAGTGAATAGGGACGGAAGCTCGTCCACTGGTCTCTTGTTGTTACGGCCACGATGGGATCTTGGTCTTAATGTAACGCCGCCACGGCGTTAGCTCGACTTGAGCTCGAGAGGGGCGATAACAACTTAGCGTGAAGTATGTCCTTGACACGACGGCACGAAGGCCCGTGCGCTTGCCTTAGTGAATACGCGAAGGTACACCGGCAAGGCCTCTTGCTAGTCACGAACGAAGTCGGACACTGATCGAAGGTTCCAAAGAGATAAGAGAGAGAGAGAGAGAGAGAGAGAGAAGACGCGCAAGAGAAGAGGAAACAAGTGGCGATTCAAGAAGACCAAGATGGCGTATCTTGGTCTTCACAAGACAAGTTAAATACATATCGAGCGGGCTTAGAAGCGCCGCTATGAGTCACAGTAAGTAAGCGTCCAACGTATCGCAGAAACAACTCGAACCCTACTACTACTAGTACCAGTACTAGTGGCGTCAGTCATCAGTCAGCTATCGTACCCTATCTCCTATCGCACTGCCGTATCACCGTATGTAAGTCCGCAACTAATTTACCTTACCGCCGTAGCTGCAACCGGTACAGTAAGGGTCCTAATCCACGTCGTACCATAGCACAGAAAGTCCGAAACGTGACATCGCATCAGGATTAGCGCACGCGTTTTCTTCGGCTCTTTCTCGTGTGTTGTGGGGTATATAGGTGACCAGGCTTGTGATGCGATGGACTTGTTAAGGAAGTTGACTGCTGGTTCTTGAAGGGCGATGATGTCGATGTTTGAGTTCTTCAGTCTTCCGCTGCTGATGAGGTCGTGTTGGCCTGTGGTTGATTTGTTGAGGTTTTGCTGCCAGATGGTTAGTTTGCTGTCTTGTGCGTTGATGGGCCTTAAAGCCATAGGTTGTCGTGTGATAAAAGGTTGTCCACCGTTTTGTCCTCCCAGTCTTCGAGCTGGTCCGCCGCGTGGTTTTCGTTGGCATCTTGAACATGCCTGAGTGAGGGTAACGGGTAGACGAAGCCGTCTAGGGTTCCTGTGCCATTGGTACCTTTGTTCCCTTTTCCACGTTTTGGTTTGCGCTCTGACGTTCTGACTGGGTGGGGTCTGGCTTTGCGATTGGGTGGGGGGAGGCCGATGACTGCGTGTTTGGTGGGGAAACGCTCGTCTAGTGGGATTCTTTCGGGCCTCGCTACTAATGTCCAACTTTCTTCCGTGGGGAAGTAGGTCAGAGCATTTTCTGGGTGTAGCTCGTCGAAGTGAGCGCATTTCCTCTGGAAATTGGGGCAGGCCCGATCCCAACTTGCGTGGTCATTTGATCGGCATGTCACGCAATACCTTTTGTTTTGTTCCACGCAGTCTTTGGTTAGGTGCTCCTCTCCGCAGGTGCCGCAGGTGTCTACGGTTGCGTGGCAGTCGGAGGCGAAGTGTCCCCATTTGCGGCACTTCATACATTGTTTCGGCTCGTATTTAAGCCTCTTGGGGTAGGTTCTTGTGTTGCAGATATACATTCCGTCCCTAATCAGTCGGTTAGCTTCTAATGCAGATGTGAGAGTAATTGTGGCAAATGCAGTTTTCTGATGCTGGCTACGTCTGTAGTCGGGCTTTATCCATCTTGCGCTTTTGGCTGTTTTGGGCGCCAAATTGTTGACGCATTCCACCTCCCGCAGGTGTTCTTCGTTGTCTGGCTCAAATGAGAGTGGTATCCTTGGGACCAGTAATGGATAGACCCTTTCTTTGATGTATGTGTTCGGGTCCAGTTGGTGGACGAAGGCAAGTTCGTTGGCGGGCTCGCGGAGCCAGTCTGCAGCTTCTTTGGTCGTTAGTTGCACGATCAGCCCGCCGTTCCGAAGTTTGTTGATCTCTTGCACTTTCGTCCCCTCTGGTGGAGGAGGGGTGGTGTTTGCGAGTGCGGCATTGATTTTCTCTTTGAGGTCTATGACGCTTTTGTCTTTTGAGAAGTCGCCGCTAAATTCCAGGAGGATTTGCCTCTTCTTGCGCTCTAGGTCTCTTGTCAGCCTTGGGTCCTCGGTTTGCCTGTGGACCGGCGTTGTGTTGTCGTTCGGGGGTATGCTGCTCGTCTTTAGGAGAGCCTCCTTGTAGGACGATATTGTATTTGAGATCTGGTCCGAGTTTGCTGTGGCCTCCTTGACGCTGTTGGAGATCTCTTGTGTGAGTTTTTGGAGTGATTCCGCAGCTTCCGCTATTGTGTTGGTTGATGTCTGCCATTCTTTCTGGTTAGCGAGGGTGCTTTCGATAATGGTACTCATCTTGGTTAGCCCTTTGTCCATTGCGCTCTCGACCTTTTCCTCTATCTTTTGCGTCAGCTTCTCCATGACTCTGTTGTGAGCTCCCTCGCATTCTTGTAGAAGAATTGCGAAGGCTTGCAGCGACAGGTGGAGGTCTGCTGGGATTGTGTCGCCGTACCGTATGAGGATTCTCTTGTAAATTTTGAAAAGAGTTCCTTGCGTGATTTGTTCACCGTCTAGGATACAGTTTTCTTTAGTCAATATACCTCGTGCCTCCGTACCTGCCATGGGTTTGACTTTTCTTGCGTCTGAGATTGTTCCGTTCTCTTTTGTGAGGGCGGCTGTCCCTGTTTTCGTGCTAGACCGAGTGGTTCTGCTCGAAGTCGGGGGGGGTTGACCTGCGGTGCCAGTTTGTTGAAGCGCAGAACTAACAAGCAAAGTGTTAAGCTTGGGCAGCTAGAGACAGACAAGTTACTTCAGAGGTAGAAGGAACTCTAATACCATTACTACACACCTAGAGACAGACAAGTTCTATAGAACGTCTTATGAGTAAAAGGTGAAAGAGGTAAGGTAAGGAAGGAACTTACACTTCAGAGGTAGAAGGAACTCTGAAGTGTAGAGGCGAAAACAGCAGTCCTTTTATACAGGACGCTTAGCTAATAATGGTCTGTGCGCACTGGTGACCCAAACACAATACAGGTGGTCTGTGCGCCAGAGTGAGAAACGCCATTGGCTGGCCGAGAACAATAGCTGCCTAAAGCAGACAATACCGGTATCTTAACAATAGAAAGAACAATAAGAACCATATATGGATCTAACAATAAAGATAAACAAAAGCGGTCCGTATGAGTCCGGAGTGTCCATAAGTCCATAAGGGACAGATACCGTATTTAGTATGTGGGCTGACTCAATCAGATCCCACGAGACATGTGACTTTAACAGTCGCGTCTCAACATCCCTCCATGATAGAGACAGTCCACAAGAGTGGTACAAGCATTGAGTGAAAGTGCCTTGGCAGGACACTTCTTTGCTTTAACTGTTACTATGAGAAATGTTTCGATTCTCTGGTTAGAAAGAATCTATGTACGCAGAAGTCCTGATAAAGGACAACTTTTTGGAGGTCTTCATGCACTGCTCTATGAGGATGATGTAGTTCTGAAGAACTACCTTTTGAAGAGCTATGAGCTGGGAGATAAGATGGAACAGGTCCAACTTCTTCAGTTCTTTAAGAAGGGTTTTTCTTAGCTATTAAACTAGGAGTTCTGTTGCAAGTATACACAACAGTTCGACGTCCTAGAACCCATCTTTACACCATTCCTAGATCAGCAACCATTTTTTCAAAGGGTTCTCTGGGCAGTGACTTAGTAAGTCCATCTGCAACCATTTCCCCTGTGGGTGTACGTATCAGGTGTATGACCTTGTTTTCTACGTATTCCCTGACTACATGGTGCTTGATTAGGATGTGTTTTGAACGTCTCCCAGTGACAGGGTTGAGAGCTAAGTCCACAGCGCCCTTGTTGTCACAGTGCAGAGGAATGGGGGAGGATACCTCATACCCCAGTTCTCCGAGAAAAGTGGTATACCACTGAGCCTGATTAGAGGCGTCTGAGAGGCTCATGTATTCTGCCTCAGTGGTAGACTGCGCAATTGTCTTTTGCTTTCTGGTACACCATGAAATGGCTCCATTTGCAAGCAGGTAGACAAAACCTGAGGTGGAGTGCTTTTCTTCCTGATCTCCCCAGGAAGCATCGCAATAGCCATGAAGGCCTTCTCCACCATTGCCATTCCCTCCAGCATAGCGTAACGAGTAGTCCTTGGTGCTATTAAGATAGGCTAGGACATACTTGGCTAGGCGTAAATGCTGAGGTGAGGGGTTGGAAGCAAATTGGCTAAGGCGCGCAACAGCGAAGGAAATATCAGGTCTGCTTCCAATCTGCGCATATAGCAGAGACCCAATTATCTGTTGATACTTCTTAATCTCAGAAGTAGAGGCCTGATCTGTGTACTTGATCAAGTGTGCCTCGGCGCCAGAGGGAAGAGGAGTATATACTGGATTGGAATCAGACATTCCAAAGCGTTCCACTACATCGCGGATGTAGTCTGACTGGTTGATCTCCATAGTGCGATTAGCACGATCTCTGGTGATGTTAACACCAAGATAGGACTGGATCTCTCCCAGATCGGTCATCTCATATCGACTAGATAGAGAAGCCTTCAGATCTTTAATCTTTGATAAGGAACTTCCGAGTATAGTGATGTCATCTACATATAAGATCACGAAAAGTGTATCACCCCCCTCTTGAAGATGATACACGTATACTCCTGCATCAGAGTACGTCCGCGTGAAGCCTAGGTCAACTAGGACCCCATGGAATTGCACGTTCCATGCGCGGGAAGCTTGTTTCAGGCCATAGAGGGCCTTCTGTAGCCGGCACACAAGGTGCTCGGAGCCAGCAGTGACGAAACCGACTGGTTGCTCCATGTAAATTTCTTCCTCCAGTTCCCCATGAAGAAATGCCGATTTGACATCCATCTGGTGAATATGCCAGTCTTCAAGCGTAGCCAACGCAAGAAGGAGTCGCAGGGACTCGAAGCGGGCAACTGGGGAGAATGTTTCGTCAAAGTCCACCCCCTCTAGTTGGGTGAACCCTTTTGCCACTAGCCTAGCACGAAAGCGTCCATCCGCTTTCTTTTTAAACACCCATTTGCACTTAACCACCTTCCTTCCTTCAGGAAGGGGTTCAAGCCTCCAGACATCAAGCTTGTCGAGAGCGTCCAGTTCATACTGGCACGCTTCAAGCCAATCGACAGCTTGTTCAGACTCCATAGCCTGCTTAAAGGTCTGCGGGTCCTTATAGCCAGGAACCTCAGCAGCGTTCAGCAGGTCCATCATACCCAGTCTACTGCTCCCAGGCACAAATTCATCGTTCTCCTCTGTGTAGTAGCGAGGATTTGTGAATCGTACCCTTGTCCCACGCCTTGGGCGAGGGGGTGAAGTAACCTGCCCATTCCTCGGAGATCTAGGAGTTTCCCTAGGAGGAGAGATATCCCTATTGAAGTTGGGGGCAGGGATGGGGGCGGTTACTACAGGCGGTCTCCCTTGCGAGCGAGTGCGAGGGCGCCTTGGAGTGGTGGGAGCAGGGGCTTGGGATGGTGGAGTGTGGTAGATTGTCTGGTCGGCAGGGTTTGGAGAGGTGTTGGGAGGTGTGCTAGGCTGTTGTACTGGTACTGCGGGCACCTGGGCGGGTGGCAGGATAAAGACTGGTGCCTGAGGTGCCGCAGGGGCAACAGCTGGCGTAGGCTGACTAGGCACTACAAAGAATATCTCACCGGCAACAGCAGCCCCTTTAGCAGGTTCGCCGGACACGGGAGAAGCATTGGGTTGTTTGGAGTGACTAGTCAGGTCACTCAGGGATGGGAAGGTAGCTTCGTCAAATGTAACATCTCGTGAAGAGACGAAGCACCGGCTATGTCTATCCCAGAGTTTGTAACCCTTTGAATTGGGTTCATAGCCCACAAACACGGCTTCCTTTGATTTAGGATCTAATTTGCGCCGGTTGTGTTCTGGTACATGATAGTAGGCTTTGCAGCCGAATACTCTAAAGTAAGAGACATCTGGGACTGTACCATCCCAGAGCTCCAGCGGAGTTTTCCACTCATTAGAACGGGTGGGAGTGCGATTATAGATGTGCACTGCAGTTTGAACTGCTTGTTCCCAAAAGCCGAGGCTAAGACCTGCATGATGAAGCATGCTGGTGCCTTTTTCCATGATGGTGCGGTTAAACCGCTCGGCTCTCCCATTCTGTTGTGGGGAATAAGGCATCGTAAGCATATGCTCAATCCCTTCTTCCAGAAGAATGTCTTTTAGGACATTGTTGACATACTCGCCACCACGATCAGAGTGCAGGGTTTTAATGGGCTTATTTTGTTGTTTTTCAGCCCATGCCTTGTAGTGTAGGAAGGCACCCGTAAACTCGTCTTTAGACTTCATAGGGATGACAACTGCAGCTTTAGAGAAGTCATCTATGAAGGTGGCGAAATATTTGTTGCCCTGAATAGAATTACTCTGTAATGGGCCAACAAGGTCACTGTGCACAAGTTCAAGGGATTCTTGTGCGCGCTTCTGGGAGGGAGGAAAAGGTTTGCGGGTGGACTTGCCAAGTTCACACCCATGACAGGGACCTTCTTCCTCAGGGGATTCATCTATGTTAAGTCCTTTTACGGACTTTGGAGCATATCTTTGGAGCGCTTCTTTGGACATATGTCCCATGCGCTGATGCCAGACATCAAGGCTAGCAGATGCAGTTGCTTGGGCGTTTACTTTATGATGCCCATCAAGCCAGTATAGGCCTGAAGCCTTGTGTCCTTCCGCAATGGTTTTCCCATCATACCTTATAGCAAAGGTAGTGGCATCAAAACTTACTATGGCTCCCTTAGCTGTTAGGGCAGGGGTGGACAGTATGCGCGAGTGCGTATTGGGAAGGTGCAGCACATTGGAGATTTTTAGGTCATACCCAAAGTTGGTATGGATTGTTACCGTTCCAGTACCAACACTCCTTAGCAAGGAGTTATCTCCTAGAAGTACTTCAACACCTTTGTGAGGAGTGTAGGTGTCGTAGTCTTCTATGTGGGGTGTGAAATGTGCTGACGCCCCGCTGTCCATCATCCATTTTGATGCAATCTGGGTACTGTGTGTACCCATCGTGTAAAGGGAAACCTGAGGTACTTCATGTACCTCCTCTATTTTGCCAGAGCCGTTGACTATAGTAAATAGTCGGCTCTTTGGTACAGGTATGCTATTTAACCTGTTTGCCGGAAGAGAGTCCGGCACCTGTACTACGGTATTCTGGGCGGCTTTTGCCCGCTGTCCTGCCTTCCCCTTCTTGGCATTCTCCTGGTCCCGTTTAAGTTTGTAACATTCTGGCTTTTTATGGCCAGGTTTTTTGCAGTAGTGGCAGATTATGTCCGAAGACACAGAGCTGCCCGATGGCCGCGCCTCATGAGCGTGAGGGGCCGAAGATTTCTTGACGGGGGCGACCTTATTGTAGGACGCCACGGGACCAGCGAGGCGGGATTCCTCATTGATGAACCTGTTGATGAGGTCCTGAGGTTGGAGGTTAGAAGGGGGGCCGGAGGCCAGGATGGTACCAGCTATGGTGCTGTAAGATGGGGGGAGCGCGTCTAGAAGAATGAAGGACATTTGCATGTCCGAGATGGGCATTCCCTGCTCCACCAGGGTGTTCCTCAGGTCCAGCATTTTTTGGAGCTGAGGCAGGAAGGGGCTACCTTCCTGAAGCTTGGTATTTGCCAAGCCCACCCAAATGTTGAAGGTGGCCATAGAGCCAACCTGACCATAGAGGTTCTCCAACTCCACGAACTTGTCATGGACAGTTGGGAAGATGTGGGAGGAGTGAATACCAGATAGTACCTCCGTTGTCACCGATAAAAATAGGAGGCCAGTAATGACCTCTTCTTGTTTTGCCCAAAGGGCAAGGATGGCGAGTCCCTCATCTGTAGGACCAGTGGGCCCTACAGCACCTGCTGCAAGAGGGGGATGTTGGGGCACAGAGGCAGGAGCACCGTGTGTGAGGTGCCTGCTGCACCCGTTCATCAACATGAGGGAGGTAAAGGTGGCAGACCAGGTCTGCCAGTTGGTGCCATCCAACTTGGCGAGGGTGACGGACGGAGGGAAGACAAGGTGGAAAGACATTTGAGATGTTTGTAAATCTGGTTCCGAGGAGCAGTCAGAACCAGCTCAGATCTTGGTAGAGAAAGTAATGGTCCAGCCATAGGAGCGCTATACTCCATAACACATATGGTGTCATGCCTCAAGTATGTGCGACTTGGGTATAATTATATAGTGGAATCATTGTACTGATGGCTGCCTTATACTAAGACCCACAAAGCCCAAATGTTACTATGGGTAATAGTCATGCAACAGCTTTGTTGGCTTCGACGGAATAGGAGCTTTTGGTCCGGCGAAGGACTACTAAGTCTCTGTATCCCTCAGCCTTACAGCCTTGATGCTGGGGCTACTAAGGATCTATAGTAAAGGGTAGTACCCTAGAGAGGAGCCAACAGCGAGTTCAAGAGACAGTGATAGGGATCAACTCCCATAACAACTGAATCTTCCGTCTGTGGAGTCTCTAGAACAGACCATTAAGGGTCTTGGTACTAAGTAACTAGACTAGTGATACTTGCTATGCAGCGAATCCTGCACAAAGGGAGCGAATACTTCTCCTAGCAGAGGTCTAGTCATAGCTACTGTGTATAGTACTAAGTAGCGTCTCCTAGTTGTGTCAGAGGGAAGGACATCTGGGTTTGACTATTAACCAGGCCTTCACACCCCTTAAAGTGACCCAGGTATTAACCGAGTATCACCCAACCATTAGAGAGGCCTATAGCCGCAAGGGTCTTCCCCTATTGGCCTATGAAAGCACTTCCAGACGAAAACTGGGTAATGAAGATATAGTAGTGCGCACAGAGGAATTTGAGGTTATGTAAAACCTCTCATGAGAACCTCCTTAGGAGGCTAGCCAAAATGGCACATGACCGAAGTCATGGTGGACAAGAAAGAAGGGGATGTGTCGAAAGAGGATAGAGGATGCTCACTGAAAGTGTAGGTGACGACAAAAAGGGTGTGGTCGGCTGAGAGAGCAAGATGACACAAGTAGATCTGATAAAGCAAGTTAGTTATTAGGCGTCAGGGCCCATAACCTGTTGAAGCGCAGAACTAACAAGCAAAGTGTTAAGCTTGGGCAGCTAGAGACAGACAAGTTACTTCAGAGGTAGAAGGAACTCTAATACCATTACTACACACCTAGAGACAGACAAGTTCTATAGAACGTCTTATGAGTAAAAGGTGAAAGAGGTAAGGTAAGGAAGGAACTTACACTTCAGAGGTAGAAGGAACTCTGAAGTGTAGAGGCGAAAACAGCAGTCCTTTTATACAGGACGCTTAGCTAATAATGGTCTGTGCGCACTGGTGACCCAAACACAATACAGGTGGTCTGTGCGCCAGAGTGAGAAACGCCATTGGCTGGCCGAGAACAATAGCTGCCTAAAGCAGACAATACCGGTATCTTAACAATAGAAAGAACAATAAGAACCATATATGGATCTAACAATAAAGATAAACAAAAGCGGTCCGTATGAGTCCGGAGTGTCCATAAGTCCATAAGGGACAGATACCGTATTTAGTATGTGGGCTGACTCAATCAGATCCCACGAGACATGTGACTTTAACAGTCACGTCTCAACACAGTTTGACTGGCGCCTTTTGAGGCCATTTTGGTATTTTCTTTTCACTGAAATGTGGGTTTGCTTTCGGGATTTTTAAAGCAGATAGTGTATGTGGGTATGTGTAGAGTATTCTAGTTTCCACTGCCAGCAAGGCGCGTTTCCGCGACTTTGTGGTGGTGGTTACCGAGAAAGGAAGTTCCCCCATCCTCCCTTTCTCCAGCGTGACCTATATCCAACATCGTCGTCTAGATGTTGATCGTAATCTCCATCCTCTGCGTTGTGTCAACGTTCCTGGCGTCGTACTTGGCACGGGCATGTGGTTCAGACGAGCGCCGAGCGTCACTTCTTCGGGTGAAAGCTCTTAATCATTTTCTGCGTGAGATCGAGGCGTTCCAATTGATCCATGGTCACGAAGTCTCGCGCGAGTGGGACGAGAAGATAGAAGGATTCCGCCTTGGCCTGGAGAACATGTTGGGCAACCATTCAGGAAGAAACTCAGACGATGGCGAATAATAACTCAAGCGTCGAGAAGGGGATTGTTGCTACGAATACCGTATCAGCCGAGGGTCAGACAGGACTATATAAGCGTACAGTAATCCGTTCTGCAGACAGTTTGGCTAAAATGCGGAGCCTATGACAACCAAATTGGGATAATAGGATAGAATTTTTATTGTTTGTGTTCAGAGCTGTTTCCTCCTCGACTGTGAGGCGGTGCGGGCAGTGGCTTCTTTTTTTCTAAAAAAAAACGTGGGCAATCGCTTCCCTGGACGTCCTTGAAACTATTGATGGACATATCCAAGGTTCTCGTGGTAAATTAGAGCAGGAGCGCCTTGCGCCTTGTGGGTCACATGCGGAGACATGCTTAGAAATCCCTCAATCACCTGATCTATCATCCTCTTGTAACTTACTCGCAGCAGTCGGTGACCCGCAATTCAGTCGCTGTTCATGTAGATGAGCAGCCACAGCTTGTGCTCATCGAACACGTACAGCATGTTCAGTTGCAGCTTTTCCCTCAGTCTGGTGGACATACAACTGTCGCACTGTGGCTAGCAAAGAAAATGTCGGTTTCCATCAAAAGAATGGAATCGGTGGGAACATGGGACTGCAAAGATCGTGGCCCAAAGGGAATGGGGCACGACGACATGACATTAGAAGTAGGCAAAAAATTAAAAGACAGCATGAGTCGTCAAGCACCGCATCGTCGGGTGCACGACCAGTAGCACGGGAATTCTTGGCCCCTCGTTCCCGACTTCGTGAAACTCGTTGTCCATCACGCCGCCGATGTTGCTACTCAAGAGACCCTGGGTGGTGCTGTGCTTTGCGACGTACCAGTAGCCAGTCGAACCTCCAGGTGTGGAGGTGATGACGTCATGCAGCCAACCCTAGATTTGAGAGAATAGAGGTTCGGCGTGTGCTGGTTGGCTGCCAGGAGAGCACGCGCGGAAGACGCGGAGGGACTCTTGGCAAGTGAATTGGAGGTTCCGGAGCAAGAGTCGACACACGTTGTGATAATTTGAAGGGGGATCCTACGTGCTATATCCCATCCTCAACGCCTCAATGCCCTCTGGCTCTCTGATGGCATCGAGGTGAGACGTGATGGTTCTTGAAGCTTGAAGTCTGATGGTCTGATGCACCGACTCGGGTGAGTAAGGAACTTGAATAGATAGGCAACATTTTGAATGTGAGAAAGGTTTACCAAGGATAGGAGAACGTACTGGACGCTACGAACACTGGCACCAGCGCCGACGATGGCTATAAGTCAGTGGTCATGATCGAGAATGGGAGCGAGGAAACACCGTGAGTCCATGACAGGGGCCCGCCCTCCTTCGCACGAAATATCCTGGGGTGCTGCGGCTTGAGAACCAGGATCCTGAGACCTAGCCGTGACAACCGCGTGTAAGTGATTATGATCAACGATGTGATGGACACAACTTCCGTTTCATCAATCTAGCCGAGAAGACTCGGTCCGAATAGTTCCCTACCTTATCTCGTGTTCTACCTGGCACACGACCCATATACCAGTTCTTATCCACCATCCCGGAAATGAAGACGGCATTCCTGTAAATAAAAACGACTTGCCATGTCTCCATCCCAATCGTAGCACACAATGGCGTATGACAGGGCCTGATAAGCTCCACCTGCCCGCCATCTGAACACGAGGTGAATGGCATCATTCATCTGAATCCCATAAGAAGAAAGGGTCGGCCGGTTTTCTAGCTGCTTTCCGCCAAATATGAGCCGCGGTTGGTCTACCAGGATGGCGGTCAGATGGAGAAACGTCATTAGCATGCGAGGCGTACCCGGCGGTATCCCTTCCTTCTCTTGAATAGTACGCTTCAATGTCAAGACATCCCAATCCAGAACCACGTCACAGTTCACAGTTTTCCCAGTGAGCGTCTTCACGAAGACGGTGACTATAGTCCGACGAAGCGAAAGAAATAGTACTGTTCCCTCTGAGATGCCATCGAACTCCAATTCCTTCTCGTCTTCGAGCTCTGGGCCAGTATCATATCGGGGGAACAACTTTCCCACACTGTCATCGTCAATATATTGGAGACGTTGCTGTGCTAAATGTCAAGAGGATAAGGAATTGAATTAATCCCCCTCGTCGTTCATACCAATAGGTTTTCCAACGATTTCCTGAAGCTGAGCCTTCAAGTTTCCCACTGATACTCAACAAATATCAGAACCACCGAGAGAAGAGTGACGCCGGCATCCAGAAGTAGCCTTCCTTTATATGCACTGGAAGAAGAACTTTGATAAGGTCATCAAATTTCATGAAAAGAGACAAGTTGGGGTCAGCGTAGCCGTGCTGCACGATAAGGCCCATAAGGTGCCATCCCGGCCTGGTTGCTGCTCTGCCTTCACCTGGACCTTCTCTATTACAAGTCGTCGCCCCCTTCTCTCCCGCCAATCTTTCTCTGACAGCAGACTCCAGGTGATAGAGCGCAAGCGGAGTTGACGGCGTGGACACGTGGCCCTAGAGGTACGCTGGCCAGGAGCCAAGCGTTGCGCTCCGAAGAGTTCTGTACGCGGCAGGATCATAGTATCGGTGACGAACTCATTCAAGTTCACTTGTTTCAACACTCTCACTTGTCATTAGGGCGGCCGCTCTCACTAAACCTCGATAGACTTCGCGAAACACGTGAGCAGCATGGGGTTATCCCAATGCTCGACTCGTACCAAGATTCATGGTCAATTCTTTACCGGGCCCGTTCTTCCTTGTGTGTTCGAATCCACGAAAGTTTCCTGTGTGGCTAGTGGAAGCTCTCGCACAAGATGAAGCTATACTACCGATAGATGATCGTGTGCTTAAAAGGGCAACTTGTGACTTGCACTGATAATACATTCGGGCTATTCCCGATTCCAAAGCGTATTTTATTGGCACGCCCAGAGACCAACGAATCACTCGACCCTAACTGCGACGTCGAAGAGATAAGACCTGAACGCCGCATCATATACGTGCATACACAGCATATAGCCGGTCATACAGCGGTTTGGCCATACTTCCATTAGTACAAAATCTCACTGATGATCAACGTACGCCACCGGCGTAAGAACAGATCTTCGGGCCAGTACCTCCAGTTACAGGGTAATGCGATTTAATACCGATAATGAGTCCACACTCCGTCGTTCTCCGAATCTTCGAGTCTGCACCCCCTGGACCCTGTCGCGAGTCACCATCACCATCAGCTTGGTGGTAGATGGATGTGGACAACGCCACCCAACTCCGAATACTAGTGGTGTCAGGTGGATGCAAATGGTCACTAGGATGCAAATTTTAGAAATGGCCTCAAATCACCCTCTTCCCGTGGTCCTTTCTGCCCCAAAAAAATACAGTAGGTATAGTAGGATCTATAGATATGAGATCACAATAAAAAATAAAAATCTATGGAGAATTTCGATTACAATGCGACAAGGAAGAGGGGGGAGTCGTGAAAAGTAATGGCCCAGACCACCAGATCCAAACGATCTTGGTAAATGACATGAAGATCTGTTGAAATAGAGGGTTAGAATAGACTACTAGGAGCGCCCATGATAAATTTTGGGTGATCTTATGCATGCGATAAAGTTGTATCACCTTGGGAGTCTCTTGGTATGATACTGGGTGACCAAGTTTGCATTGGGGGGTGAAGTCGGTCGTGCTCCCTAGGAGTCAGAGAACAAATAAGAAAAAATCACCATTGAATAGGATATCCATTCTTCTATTAGTACGTACAATATGATGTAGCTACGATGTGTTGTTGAAGCTACAGAAAATAAAAAGTCGATTTTTGCATAGGTACTACCACACTAGTATGATTAGTTGGGCAAAAAGCATTTATCGCAAAACGTAACTAAGACCGAAAGGGAAGTGCTGCATTTTCAGTTAAGGCGCACAAAAAAACGAATTGAAAAAAACAAAAACAAAAAAGTTCCAATTCCAAGTCCCATCTCGGTCAGATGGCGTCGTTGCTAACACCCGCACGCGGATATAATTGGTTGGACAAGGTGGACTTGTTTCATTCTGGGTATCAATACGTGGACGTGAGGTGAGGTCAGGGAGGGTCGTTTATCCGATCTCCCGATATTAACCCGGTGGGTGGTAACGAGTATCTGGGGTCTTGGTATGGATGGGACTCGGAGGGGTTTCACTGCCTGACTGGCTACATCGATATTAACACAACCGCCGCATAATTTCGACATGCGAAGCAACACACAAAACACATATAACTTAAGCGCATCATTAGTTTGCGCATGCTTTTTCGTAGGGGGCGTGTGATAAATTTTTGGTTTTTGAAGTCTGCTCGACTGTATTTCTATAAACGCTAAATTCTACGCAACGCCGGTCAATTGACGGGTCGTCAACATGAGTGTAACTACAAGTTGTTCGTGACAAGTTGACGTCAATGGTCGTATCAGAGAGAGTGCGTGAGAAACTAGGCAAAGCAGGCAGAGGGCACAGCGCAGGTCAGTCGTGATCTTATCGTACACCCATAAACCCCCAACAAATAACCTGATCCACAACATCAGAAATAGACGCCAACAGTGGCGGAGGGAGAAGAGAAGGGCGAAAAAATGTGTGAATGGAATCTTCTCTTCCAAATTAGTGTTAATCGAAAAGTATAGCAGGGACGGGGGCGGGATAGGAGGTGTGGGGCTAACGTGGGTTTTTTCAGGGTACTGTATAATCGACGAACGAATAAGTTGGACTCACTGGCTGATTGGGACAACTTTTAAACTTTCTCGTTGGTTATCACCTCTGAGCGTGTATCGCTCAGCTTCTCGTCAGTAACAGTTTGTCGATCATGAGTGCTGGCATCCGAGTCACCCTCAAAGGCGAGACCTTGTTTTTCGAAGTTCGAACCGTGGTTCCTACGCAAAGAGAGGTCTCAAACTGGAGTATGGAAAGGGAGGAAAGGAGGACGTACTCGGGGCCAATGATGGTGAGGAAGATTATATAAGCAGCCACTGTACCAATGAGGATACCCTGCACCCGGGCATAATCGGGCACGACCGTGGGCACACCGTCCTTGAGGATCGTGGTCTTCAAGTGGTCACCACCCGTCGCCTCAATCTGTGAAGATGCGGACGAGACCATCTACCAAATACACAAAGTCAATCGGCAAACAAGGAATAGCAAGTGAGGGCTTGGTACATACGTTTCCGAGTTGATAGGTGACACCGGGGAAAGTCGCGCGGAAACCAGGGGGGCTCATCTCGGCAAGTTGGATCGGGATGACACCCCACGCGCCCTGCACGCCGAACTGCAACCAGAACGCGCCTGCCGAAAGCCCACCGAAACTACTTGGTAAGATCCAGAGAGGGATAAACGCGCCGGCAATCAGAACGAAGATGATAATGGTAAGACGACGGCCGATGTACTGCGAAACCATGCCAGCGATGGCACCGCCGCTATCGTTACGCGAACGGCAAAGTTATTACAGAGACGCCCCAGATGCGGAGGGAAAGCGGACGTACGCGATGGCACCGCAGTTGCCAATAATGGTGGCGACGGTGGCGTGGTAACTATCAAACCCTTTGGTCGTCTGGAGGTAGGTGGGGTACAAATCTTGAGAACCATGCGAGAAGAAGTTGAAGCCTGAGTCAACCGTAAATGCAGATTATTAGCCTCTCGCCTAAGGACCCCCCATAACTCCCACGCCACTCGCTAATTACGGATTCGACGTAACTTACCAGTCATGAGAAGCACGGCGTAGACGCACAGAAGCCAGTGCTTCTTCAACATTGCGCCAGCTTGCTGAACGAACACCCTTGTCTTCTTTCCCGTGGTCGCACCCCTTGCACGTTCTTGTGCGCGCGCGCGAAGGAACACCTCGCTCTCGGGAACAATAGCACGAATGAAAGCAGCAAACGCCGAGATGCCAGCAGCAGCCCAGAAGAGTGAGCGCCACGTAGTGGAAGTGTGAGGAACGAGGCGGAGATTCATGACCGCTGCGAAGAGGTATCCGCAGGCGTATCCCTGCTGGAGTACGCCGGACCCAAGACCACGCGCTTCGACTGGGAGGTTCTCGAGCGCTGTTGATGACGCGAGACCCCAGACACCACCCATTGCGATACCAAAGATGGAGCGAAGGGCGAGGAACTGCTTGAAGGTGTTGACAAATCCAGAGCCGAGTTCAAGGACGGCACAGAAAAGTAGATTGATGACGAGGGGCCATTTACGTCCGTAGCGATCAGACAAGACGCCGAAGACAACCTAGGGTAGTAAGAGACGATCAGTACCTTCCTGAAAGTGAGCACTGGGAAGAGGAAGGGCGAGTGGAGCACGCCTTCTGGTGGGAAGGACTGGAAGCAATATCTAGCCGACGCGGGAATGACAGTTCCCCCAGATGCCCGATATGTCGCACACGTGCTCATCAATCGTGTGATGAGGAAGCACTTACAGCGCCTACGGACCGGAACAGAAGTGTCAACGTGATGGCCTGTGTCTAGAAAAGTACGAGAACAATCAGGTTTCAATCGCGGTGCGACAGAAGGGGGGACGTGGAGCTTACGATGGTAGAAGCCTTGTCCTTATCGAATTGCTTCTGAAGGCGAGTGACGCTGAGTGACACGCTGAAAAAGTCAATCGCGTCGCAAGTCCAAGCAAGCCATCTTTTGTTGCGCAGATAAAAACACAAAAAAGGACACAATTAACCCAGTTGGTTGTTCGAGGGGGATGAGACGTACCCAGAGAAAAATTGCGCCCATTGGACCCATGTGAGAGAACGAAGGACCTCGAGAAGCGGCCTGCTATTCTGTGCACGAGCTTCGCGGCGCGGGACGAGATTGCGGATGAAGTAAGGCGCCATCTGGGAAGGGAAGAAGCGACGGGCTGCTGGAGAGAGGGAAGGGTAAGCGAGTACAAGCACTTGGACTTATATACGGGAAGTCAGGGTGGGAGAGAAGCTCCCCTAGCAAAGTTCCGACGGGCGTCGAACAGAGGTTCAATTCGAAGATTGATGGGTGTGCGACCGATCATCTCGCCCGGGTCGGGGCATGAGGACCCCCACAAAGTGTGCCTTGCCCCCGGGAGGGTGACACGGGGACGGAAAAGACAAGGAGAGGTCGAGTGGAGTGGCTAGGCGACGACAGAACAGATCATGCACGCGTGTACGACATAATTACTGAATTGGCAGCCGACCGAGATAGTGTTTCAGGCGGGGTTAAGGTCACGCGGGCCCAGGCGCTAGTCTCGAATAAACATTCCGGGACTCGGGAATTGTAATATAATTTATTCGAACCTAAACTTGAATGACAGGTTATAAGACCAAAGTCACAGCGTGGGTTCCACGAGTGGTACAACCAGGTCATCTTTATCTGCGGTGGGTGAACGGGGGCGTCTAACTAGATACCAACGATTGGTGGGAGCAAAGATAGACCAGCCCCCGATACTGTATATTGAGGCACTCGCGCCGCCATCTCTCTTCTCTTCTCAGAGGGCCAGGTTCCTAATTGGGTATGATATTCTCGCACCACCCGTCGTCCCCAGACTTGACTCCTTTTTGAACAGAGTCACAGCAATCACCAGTAATCCAGTTGGGAGGAATTTGTTCACATCCGTTGTGAAACTGTACCAGTACGGTACATACTTGGGGCGATGCCGTCGCCACCAAACCGAGCTGACGCTTGCTGGTCGTGTGAGCCCCCAATCATCGTCAAGGCATTTTCCTCCCGGGCTCAGTCGTCGTCGGTTGGGTTGAGACGGCGGGGAGAAGCGATTTCAGGATATACAATTTTGGGGTGGATTGCTGGAGTTCTGAGTTTGTATTTCGTTTTTTTTTTGCGTTCAACCCGTCATGGCATCGCACCACACGAAGCCACAATCTCCAAAAGTATCCTCACTACCCGGTCAGGCCACCAGTTACCAGGTGCCAAGTCCGCGGCCCAAAGTTAAATGTGTGTCCGATTCCATGTCCCTGAGACAGCACAAGATGAACTTCTTCAGGGTTGATGGATTGTCCAGATTTTGACCTACGGATGCAGATGCGCTAGACACACAACTAATGAGTGGTTAGGGGGCACACAGAGAGAGGTTTCCGCCATCCCGGAACCGTTTGGATAGGTCCAGATTGCATCCATTCAAGTGCGATCACGGAAACAGTAAGAAAAAAAAACGAAACCCAAGGAACAGACACACTTTCTAAAAGCGTACAATGTCCCCGATAATCCTTCGTAGCTGGACTACAGTGGCAAGCGCAAAACCCGAAGGGGGTTTGAGGGTTGACCGCGATCGTTGAGGGTTCTTTCCCCACCTCCCACCCCAAACTGTGTGCTGCGAAAAATAGCAAGCAACAAGCGAGCCGGCGTTGACGGAGGGGTCCCCGCAAGCCCCACAGCCCCCACATGTCGCGCAAATAGAATCCCCGTCGGCAAAAACGCAAAGCCGTTGTGCATGACCATGACGAACGACCACGAGGGTGATGACTCAGCGGCGCTGGCGCTGGCGGAGCACTTCCATACCGGGAACACCCTAGCGCCGGCCACAGACTCACAGCGACCGTCGCCAACACCGTCAACCTCGGCCTCGGCCCCCCCTCATCCCATATGCGCCTCTAACGATGACGACCGCGGCGCTAGGGACTGAGCGGATATTCTCAACTGAAACTTTCAACTGAATAGCGACGACGAACCCCCCCAAATTGATGTCACCCTTGAGTGCAGATGGGGGTGAGGACAGCATTGCGGGCATTATCGGCGCGGCTGATAACTATGCGGGCAGGTGAGCCCAACTTGGCTTCTTTTTTATTCGGAGTCAAATGGAGTGGGGGTTGCTCGCTGCCAGCGCAACATCCCTCTAGTCCTTTAGGCATCATACTACGCCGCGGGGGCGTGTCGTGCATCCCATCGTACCGTAATGACGGACACAGCCCCACAGGGGGCTACTGTGCTGTATTCATGGATCCGTCCTAGGCCTGACATGCTTCATGTTTGACTGGTGTGCCCAATTCATCACCATAGCCGCGGGCGAAGAAGAAGCGAGCAGCCAAGAACGCCTTGCATATAAGCTTACCCATGTTCGGGTCAGCCCAAGTACCGTTTGTGTCCTTTCCCGCACCCCCTTCCACCTTTGCATGACTTACTACGCGGAGCAGTCGGCGCAGTGCGTGGCGTGGAAGAAGGTAAGCTATTATTATTCTGCTCCTCTTCGCGCATATTACGTGACAATTATGTTTGACTCATTAATAGATCAAGGACCTGGGGAACACCGAGGCATTCACGACGGGGACGTTGGGCCTCGCTGCCCAATATGAAGTTAAGGCGTTCGCCAGATTCAATTCGGGGACAAGGTTGCTGAATCTCACCTCACATCCGCCCATTTCGCCCAATCTCGTGCCCTCCGCGGAATGACCACGCAGGCATTAAGAGTGTGGGTGGAATACGTGAAGCAGCATGGCAACCTAGAGCCTGAACGCGCCAAACAACTCGTGTAATTCTTTTCCTTTTTCCTTTTTTCACTCCAACGTCTTCTGCGTCCCCTTCTCAAGAGGACGATGTGGCTGACTTGATTGGGTGGAATTTCTTCATCGCAGTCAGGTCGTCGCCGATGCCTGGATCACCCTTCAAGTTGCATATCGGATCGATCCACATGCAGCTGAGGCGCAGGGGACTGCGGCGATTGCAGGCGCCTCTTCCTCTTCTGTCAATCTCAAATTGGCCCAGGAACAAGGTGAGGCGATGGCTAGCTTCACTTGATCATGATCGTGTCACGGCACGTCATGCGTTTCTTTTAGTCTTGACTGACTGTCGACTCTTCTTTCCCGTCTCTGCCTCACAGCGAAGCGGGGTGCTTTGATTACCTTGGCCCACATATTAGAATTCGATATCGCCAAACTGCTGTACCACTACAACCGATTCCTCACTTATACGCCGGGGTGAGGTTAGGAACTCAAATTTTGTGTTCTCCGTCTGTCTTCCATTTTCTTGTTCCACAATTTTACATTTCACGGTTCGTCCTGCACCAGGAGTACCGTTAGCACTCTCACGTATGAATACAAATATACTGTATGATCATGGTCTCTCAAATGTCGCTTCATATGCCCCCTGGTCGGCATCACATCTGCTCAAGAATTGCCTGCCATAGCCATCTGACGCAAACATGAGGAATGAAAGAATTGAAGGACATGGAACCAAAAAAAAAAATTGAAATGAAATGAAAAGCCGCCTTTAGGTACGCATGACGCATAAAGTAAGGCCAGTAGGTGTCGTATGGACTTTCGAACTTGCTGCCCGAAGTCACCTGCACTTCCTCCCGCCAATGGTTATTTCCCCGACGATTCAGAGCAGCACATGTCCTGGAAAAAGGTAATAACTTATTCCGGCATCAGCGCGGCTGCATTGGACCTTTCTCGTGGCCATGGTGGCTGAGAGGATACTTCTAGCTCAAGCTCGGATACAGTAAGGGTGCCTTCAGCGTCCTAGCACGTGACTTTGTCCATCTCACGTTTGTCCACTCGGGTTCTGCGAGTGTGGGAGGAGTATGAGCGTGTGACGAGTAAGGGGGACCTCAGGGGAAAACGAACTAGACCTCGGATACGAGTTGCCCTGAGACTGCTCGCTGATAAAAGTTCAGCCGGACGGTCGTGGAAGCCCGGATTACCCTCCGTGGAACGTCGCTCTGGTCTAGGTGCCAGCATCGACTAAAGGGCTGTTCTGACGGAAGGTAAGGGGCAAATCAGATAAAATATCTCCAATTCCACGTCATCTGGTGTCAAGCCCGCCTTCCTTACGTTTCTTCCTCACACAGCGAAGCGAAATGCCTGGGACGTAAGTTATACTCGAGGATGCTAGCGCATGATCTGTCCCGTCATTTTTGAGATCGGGGATTGGATTGGAAATGTCATTTCTCTGTGCACGGCAAGATAAGGAGAGAACTGATAAAATAGAAAGTGGTTCGGGGATGCTGTACGATCCAGAGCGAAAAGAAAAAAAAAATGACAGAAAAAGAAATGACGGGAAGAGGCTGCTACTGTAAACGGCAACAACGATGAGCGTCTATGTTTGCTATACGAAAGGCGCACAAGGTATAATACAGTACCATGTACGGCAGACCGAGAGGGAGGGCCATCAGAAGCAGGGCTCGCCGACAAGGGTTCCGAAGCAAGGCACGAGGGAACGAAGTTCAGAGACAAGCGCAGAATCCTGTGGAGAATGTAATGGGTTTCTTTTCAGAATGACGAAAACTCGTGGTGGTGGTATGACCAGCAGGGACTCCGGGACCAAGTCCGGAGCTGAAAAAAATCGATGTATTGTAGTTATGTCGTTCCGAGGGTTTGAGCGGTTGTCCCCAGATGCCCAAGGCAGCTGCAGTCCACGGCACGTCTCCGTAGAATTGAATGTTTGTTGAAGGTTCCGGCTGTCGATGCAGTTATTGTGTGTGAGGACAAGGCCAAGACCGGCACAAGCCAGGCAGGGTCCGGGCTCTATAGCGCACTGCCCGAGCTGAGCCTGACCTTTGCAACCTTGAACACTCGCCTGCCCCACGATCCCACTCATCGCATGTCTGCAACAGCTGCAACAGCTGCCTTTCTTCTCCTACTATCATGGCCACTCGTCGTTACCTCCTCCACGAATCCTCGTGGCCTCCCACCAAGTCCCCTCAACATCGCCGTGCGCAGCAGTTCACGCAATGTCCCACCACAGGGCTTCTACGACCCACGCGACCATGGCGGTAGTTGGCTCACGGTGCGTGCGACCGTCCCCTTATCTAGGCATGCACCCTGATACGGTCGCTTCAGCAAGTAAACAACACGTTCCCTGCCGGCTTGGGAGAGCCCATAAATCTCATACTCCTCGGGACATCCGACGCCGCGGTCCTGGTTGACCAACAGAATGACGGCGGCTTGCGCAACTACTTTTTGTGCGTCGACATCTCTCTCTCCCGGCGCGTCACTGACCCGTTCCCCTTCTTTGCGTTCAGGTCGATTGGATTCGCTGGCGAATGCCTTGGACAACATTCCGGAAGCGATCAGGCGGCTAATCTCGGGGACGGCCATGGGTATCGTGCGTCTACGCCCTTTTTCTTCACTCCCGTCCCTTATCTCCGTCTTTTTCTCTACGACAAAAAAGTGAATGAGACAGCGGTGATGCGTTGGGATTATGGTGACCCTACACTGGGAACGTGTAAGGAGACGGTACAAGGCGGAAACCATTTCCGATATTGGACACAAACTGGCAGTGAAGCTAATAGGTGCGCCCTGCTCGCCCTGACCGATGACGTTGTCGTTCCAATGGGTTCTAGTGGCGCCGTTTTTATGGCCGTTTCTTATGAGCTTCCGGAAACATGTGAGTTTTACATTTAGTGTGACATTTCCAATTTTATGTTGACCACTGTTCCTAAAGTGAGCCACGATATCGTTTTTAACGGGTGCGCATCCCCATACCGCCAATACATTGCGTTACTGAGCCCCCTCTCCCCATTACGACACTTCAAAGGTACAATCTCGCTCGGTACGCTTAACCCAATTCCCCAATTTGTCACACGACTGATCTTGCCCTCCCGAATCCCTCGCCGCCGGCATTGCCCTTGGTATTGTTTTTTGTGCAGCGACTGGCTCGTCGGCAATGCGACTGCGCAATCGAACCTCGTCCCGACGGCGAACCTAACGAACGCGACGACGTTTTCTGGACAGACGACCTACGGCGGGTACGTGTACCAGAACAGCGTTGAATACGTCTCGGGTTTCCTCACGAACGGATCGGACG
The DNA here is from genome assembly GCA_025766275.1 of Lactarius indigo. Taxonomy (NCBI): domain Eukaryota; kingdom Fungi; phylum Basidiomycota; class Agaricomycetes; order Russulales; family Russulaceae; genus Lactarius; species Lactarius indigo. Next base: position 285,815 of record JAFKAC010000073.1, read on the forward strand.
GAATCAACCACTACTTGTCTGTCGGCGCAAACGGGACGAACGCGGTGGACGGGCTCGTCGCGCTGTTGACTGTGAAGATCCTGTCGTCTCCCCAGGGCGCGACGCATACCTCGCCGTGCGTGCCATGCGGTTTGATATCCCTTTGTACAGCTACTGACGTCTGTTCGCAGGGCGCAGCCGTTCGCATGGCCGTCACTCGTCTCCACAACCACTGCCACTTTCATACTTATTATTGCGCTATCCCTTGCGTAATTCTTTTTTATATATTGCTAGCTCTCCTCTCCTTTCTGCCTGCACGGACTAACCAGGATCTCACTTGACTACCTATTACGTATACATCTGACGTTTACCACCGCCCGCAGTTATTTTGTAATCTTACTTAGAGGAGACTAGAGAATGCCGCTCATGGACGAATATATACCATAGCATGGGCCATGCCTTTTGTTTTTTTCTTTCTTCTTCGCACCTCTTGATATATCATATAATGGTAGCCAAAAAAGGTAAGGGAAAACGAGGTGTAAAGTCAAGCTACAGTAACGTTGGAACTGGCTTCATCTTGCACGCTATCAGTGACGATATGACGCGCGTGCCCAGGGAAGAAGAGAAGAAGAGACGAGTTCGGATAGTAAAGTCGAAGCAGGAAGCGCCGAGAATAATAAATACAAGACGGGTTCGAGAACATAAAGGTGATGGTTTGGGTCCCGAGAAAGTACATTTTATGCTACTCTGGCAGTACGAATTGTAAATACGAGCCCCATAAAGAATCACAAGGGATCAGAGTATATGTGAACACATCATAGCCGGACGATTCAACTGAGCTAAATAATACTAATAAGGAGACCGTCCGAAGCCGAAATTGAAACAAACGAGAGCCAGTCGAGGTAGTGAGTGCAGCTGGGTATGTGAACATCGCCTTTGTATCTAATGTCGAGCTTGGAAGGCTCACGCTTGATCAGACAGCGTATCCCGGAGACATCATAAGGTAGTCGTAACTGAGATACAAATCGAACAGAGAAAGAGATAATGTTGTCACCTCGGAGTGTCGCAATGGCTCCTTGATTGAGATGCCCGTGTCGGGCCGCCCCGTCGCGCTATGCTCTCAACACAAGTATAGATCCAGTTCGCATTATTATTGACGGCGAAAGAAAGAGTGGCGCAGTGACTCTTGAAAGCTTGAAACTTGAATTGCAACACTACTAACGACAGCGAAAGAATTCGACTCATGTGAGGCGCACGCGTCCAAGCATAAGCAGCCATGGGGAGAGTGCGCCCATGTCTCCCTCAATGCTCGTCTCTAAATGGCGAATGATTGCCAGCGAGCCATTAGACGTCAATCGTAAATTACACAAAAATTATGTGTTTCGCATTATGCAGTCAGAACACGACCCGACACGACAACTCACTGACCATCCGCGACCTCTCCGAATTTCCACACGGCGTCCTCGCTGACCGACAGCAGCCCATCCCGCCCAAAGCGCACGCCCTCACGACCGAGCATGCGCAGTTTCTCGTTCTGCAACGGGCCCATCCCGCCACCGCGGAACGGCCGGTGCCAATTTTTGCCGCCCACCACCTTCGCCGCGGCACCCCCATCGCTGTGCGACGAAGTCCACTCGCCCTTGAAACCGCCGACGAAGAGACTCGACGCGATGACGCGGTGGCATGGGATGCGCGGCGCGAATGGATTGTTGCGCAGCGCGCCGCCGACGGAGCGCGGAGAGCCCGAGCCGAGGGCAGAGCATACCTCCTTGTACGTCGATACTTTGCCCACAGGGATCCCCCGTATGAGGTCGTATACGGCCCAGTGGTGCGGCGGGACGCGCTTGCCGGCCTCCGTGCGGAACGCCTCGCGCTCAGACGGCGTCAGAGGGTAGTAGACGTCACCTTTTTTTTTATACGCAAAAGGGAAAATAATTACTGGAACGAAAAGGATCGTGGTCTTGGGCTCGCTCACATTTGGAGAAGTCCGTTGCTTCTTGGAGAGAAGGGTCGCAGTCGCTACTTGGTGGTAATGACGTTGCTCGCTGCTGGTACGGTTTTGAATGAGCCCGCTTCGCGGCAGTGTATCGAAACGAGGCAAGGTCAGAAATATGTCTCTCTGCTGGCATGTGGGTCTGGTAGGTCTCACGACGATACTTTCGTTTCGAGTCACTAGTCGCTATATACAGGATCCCGAATATTCCTCACGTGATTATGATGTAATAGGCGCTGTATCGTAACCGACTATTGCTGCTGTAATGCAAGACGAAGAAATAACCATAAAATAAGGAGTTGAAGTTGCGGACAAACGCTTTGGGGGCACCGCGGTTAGTCCGCAATAGTGTGTTGTCCTCAGCGTAACCTAAGGGAGCTTTAGCGGAGCTTCCAATTCCGGCCGCGGGACGCACCAACCCTGCGCTCAGATCTCCTCCAAAGACCTGTCCAGAACTCGGGCCAACCACTCCTCTTTCCAGTGCCGATACCCCCGCCTCGGCGTGGGCGGGAGCAGTACGAATCCGTCGCCATAATCCATGCTCGCCATGACCTCGATGAGCGCGAGCTCCGGGACAAATGTCAGCGGCCAGTCGCGCACCTGCAGCGCGAACTCCCGCACGCTGAACGGGAGGCGCGCAGTGCTGTCGAGCACGTCCTCGGGTACGACCCAGCCGTACGAGTCCCGCAGCGGGAGGCGACCGAGCATTCGCGCGAGCACGGCTGCGCAGCCCGGCATGAGGAGGACGTCGGAGACGTGGAGGGTTGCCAGGCGCGGTGCGTGTGCGGTGATGAGCGCTACTGCGGGCGCGACGGTGCTGGACAAGACGTGGCAGGTGTCGATGTGTAGGTTGCGCAGCCGCGGCAGGTTCGCTCTGGGTGGGTTGCGGGAGGCTGGGTCGAGCGGGACGGCGATGCGCGTCGGGTTGAAGCTCAGCGTCAGGTCTGTCAAGTCGTGCATGGCCGTGTGTGCGATGCATTCGAGGATGCTGCTGATGCGTGCGGTTCGGATGACGACGGTCAAGGTACGGAGAGTCGGCGCAGTGAGGAGCAAGATCTGCGAGAACAGGCCGGATGAGATTTGGGTGAAGCTCTCGCTCTGGGGAAGAGGCACACATCATGATTTGGGCCGTTCACGCATGGTCGCTACGGGGTAAAATCCGTGAACGTACTAGGTCTGGTTTTGACTTGGTAGGTGTCTGTCCGTTCGAGTCCGCAACGAAAAGGTGATACACTTGTCGGAGGTGGGGGGGAAGGGATGAGAGGCGACGAAGGGCGCACTGGAGGCTGTCGGCATTCGCAAGGTAGAGCGTGTTGAATAGGAATCGAGAAGAGACAGACGAAACGTATTTGGAGGTGAGCGAGAGAGAACGAGCGGTAACGCCTTCGTCAACGCAGGCATAGCGGAAGATATGAAAGAGGAGCTTCCGGCGGAAAGTTCTGAATCATATCGTGAACTGCCATTGCCCAGTTTTAATAGGTCATCTGCGGAGAATCAAAGGTACAACCTACCAAGGCACTAATACTCTGGTATATAATCTGATATCCTCTGGTTATTACGTTCAGCGAGCTAGCATAGCACAGTGATGGGTCTGAAGAATTGTTGGTACTGAAGCCACTCGCAGGCAGAGCACCACCGAAAGGCTACTTTCTTGGCTACTTTCGTTTCGGTGTCATCGGCCCCATCGGACATTCCAATTTCCAACCAATTCCCACGGCACTCGAACCAAACTTGGTTGATTGTCCCATTCTTTTGTCAATGAAAGGATCAATACCTGCCCCTGATGAACCATCGAGCCATGTCTGGCGAGAAGATGGGACCAAGAACCACACCCCAGCAACCGTTCCGCGGCTGATCGCCTGCCTTTTCCAGCAGTATCAGCTACAGTAAAAGCACCCTCGACATAGTGGTTCTTTGGACGTGTGCTCGGCCGACCGGTTTTGCGCTACGTATCCCCATCATGTCAAAGCGGCGACCGAATCGCGTCAAGTACTCCAACATGACGACGAACAAACCCACCGCATTACTAGTCCCCACACGGAAGGAAAGCCGGTTAGCTACAACCCATTTATATACTCCATGGATAACATCTCCATGCGATGCACGAATCATGAATGCTCTCTAGTAAAGCACGGCCAATGAGGCTTACTGGGAAAGCTAGGGCCCGAGTAAGACGTACTAGAAGTTGCGGAGCCATGAGTAGTTTTCATGTGCTGTAGTACAATATCCGTCTTGGGATTTTCGACTTCTACGGGTACGAAATCCTGTTGACTAGGACGGAGCTTCAAAGACGCGACCAACCCATTTCTCTATAATCGTCAGACTGACGAGATCGGCGAGGTTTTACACCGGCGTGGAACTCGAACAAGTTCCTATTGTGCAACTTATCGCGAGCGAGCACTCGAGTATTGATGACTCGAGTGTCCCAGGGGATTGCCCTTAGATTTCGCAGTATTATGGAAGTCTGAGGGTTGAGAAATGCGGGTTTTCACTTGCCCAACCCTGTATCTTGCAGATCACGCGATGTCGGTATCGAATTTGTTAACTAACGAAGACAGAGCGGCAGAGCAGTTCGTGCATTGTCGTCCCTTGAGGTTTAAAATTCCATGCGTGGGAAAGTAGACATCATGAAAATTCAAGGTCAGGAGTACAGTGACTAGCTACCACACATCACTATTCACGTACAGGACCAATCTAATCATCAAATAGGGCGAATCAGCGAAATATTCTTCATGAACTGCATCGCATCAGTCCGGTAGTTGTCGTCCCCAATCACCCGGGGGAAATATATGTCGTCTTGGAAGATAAGTGCCTTGGGCTTCGAAGGCTCCCATAGCAGGCCAGGTCACCTTGGGCCCGGAACCGGAATTCACCATTGGGATCCAATTTGTTGGTAAAGAAAATGATGTGGTTCAAGAGGTCTGACAGCTGATTTGGCTCAAGCATCGCAAACGAGTTGACCGAGATCCGACCCGTGGAACTAGAAGTGGGAACGTCAGCCGTCTAAAAAGCTCGAATATAGGAAGCTGGCGAGCAGGCCATACCGCTCCAGCGAAAGGAATATCCTTGCCGCGCTTATGGACTGCGAAGGGGTATCAGCGACCTGGAGCGCGGATTCAGGTAATCAAACACGAACTGAAATCCCCACGGACGGTTGTGTTTTAGCGACTTTCTCCAATAACAGCCGACGTGGGCTGTGGAAAACGAAATCGCCTTGAAGAGCCGCAATGCGCTTGAATTGTGGACCTAGCGGCGATCGACCTCAGCTTGGAATGGACCGACTGCGAACGAGAAAACGTACTGAAGACGTTGTTATAACCGGTGTCGAAAGGAGAACCGGCCCTCTGGTCATCCGGATAATGCGTCAGAAGCACGTCAATCTCTTTGTCCGTCGCAGTTCCACATCATGTATTTTTTCATGTATTCCTTCAATTCCGCATTGGTGCTGTCAAACCGATGAGCTCCTCGCGCGACAACGAGTAAGATGTATACTTGCGTGATGTTCGCCGAGGAGAATGAGAACAAAGAGCCCTCGTCGTCGCAGTTTCCTGGAAAGCAGGTGAGACCCACGATGCCGATACCGGATGCGATGACGGAAAAAAATACCTGTAATCATGGGTACCTTGGCCACATTACCACGTAGAACGGAATGCTGAGGGGGCTCCCTCAAGAAGATCCCATCGACTCGGGGTAACCAAGCCAGTATCAGTGCCTGTGATGCATACGATGAAGCCTTCAAAAAAAACCTTCAGAAGTGTAGCACTGCGGCACTCCTACCTGATAGGAAAACATGTTGGGAGACTCGTCCATAGCTTTCTTGTACGTGGTGTACGGAACCTTGCGAAGGCAATCGAGAGTGTCAGCACGTCCTTGACAGCCGGTCTTCTCAACCATAAAGTCGTAGTATCGTTGACCATTTTTGATGTCGCCGACGGGGATGGGACCACCGGACTGCATGACCGCGCCACGGAATAAGCCTTCATTATTTCCACCGTTCGTTATCATTTGCATGGCCACCGAGATGGCACCTGCGCTTTCTCCCCAGCTGTATCGAAAATAAGTCGACGGCGCCTAGGGCGATGCAAATTCTGACTTACATCGTCACCTTCGAAGGGTCACCACCGAACTTTGAAATATATTTCTGCACCCATCTCAACGCGACGCGTTCTTGAAGATGCGTGAACGAACGGTTCGAGTCGGAGTGTTTATCAACTTACGGTCCTGAAGGCCAAGATTGCCGACCTCCGCTGCCTTGACTTCCTTCCCGGGTAAGAAACCCAAGGCTTCCGGGACGAGAGATTAGGATCTGAAGAGCATCCGCAGGATGCCAATAAACATACCAGAAAGACTAGAAACGTGGGCATTAGAGAGGAGCTCCTCAATGCGAATACAAAGACCTCACCGATAGTTGATGCTAACGTAGATGACCGGCTGCTTGAGCTCGATCGAACGTTCGACCACCTTTCCGCCGTCGTAACTATCGGAAGCGATTGTCAGACAGAGTGGTAGACCAAGTAAGATGAGGGCACGCACGTAGAGGGACCACCAATCTCGAATCCACCACCATATATCCACTGAAAAACATGTCGCATGTCGCTTGAATGCCAGTACAAACTCGGGAGTATCAAATAACCTACAACTAGAACCGGGTAGTTGGAATCGGGATTGGCATCGGCGGGCTTCACGACATTTACGTTGAGGCCTTAGAAGTGGTTGAGCTCTGCAAGATCAGGAGACGTAGCATAGGCCTTACAGTCCTCGGCATCATGCATAATATTTGAATATATTCTGTTGATAGTGCCAGCCACCTGTGGAACCTTATCGAACGCTTTCGAGAGAGTGAACGCCTGCTGTGGGCACGAGTTGCCATATTTCTGAACGGTGTAGTTAAAGCCTTCGTATTCCTGGATGGCTTCTGGCCTGCGCAAACGGCGGTCACCGGTTCTGGCAGACATCGGTAAGGACTTATGTCGAACGGTGAACGGAGAAGGAGGCTCACGGAGGATGCGCGAAAGGGATCCCCAGGAATTGGTGGGTCTTTCCCTTTTCGATACCAATAAAGTTCCCACTGCCGAGTTTGACTTCTGGGTCCTTAGGGAGGGAGGGCGCACCCAACGCACTGTGGCCGCGTGTATCGTCAAAATTGACAGTGAGACTCGAGTCTTGTACCGTGACTTGTACCGTAAAAGAGTTCAACGGTGAGGCAAGAGAGAAGAGGGTGCGGGTGGCAAACAGGGCCAAGGTGGCGCGTTTGACTAGCATGACTAGGAAAGGCTTGTCGTAGAAGGGGAGCCTGAGTTCGACTTGCGTCACGAAAGCGGTCTTATATGGATTTCGGTCCAGTGCATTGTAGACATCTAAGGTGAGGGTAGTGGCAAGTACGGCCGGCCAGCGTCGAGTATGGCGGAAATACGGAAATATCTTCCGAATTTCCGAGTCAAGTCAGCCTAGCGTTCCCCCGGAATAGCACGCCGACCCCCAGTAACGGTCGTCGAGATATTTCACGCATGCGACTCCGAGAAAACCATATTTTCCTAGAGCAATATGTCATGTCAGTCATAGTCCATAGTGTCGCGCTGCCTAACATGTGAACCTGCATGAGTCTTGATAGCCACAGGTACTGACCCGGAACTGAGATTCCCGAATCTACCCTTCTCCGCTTACCGCCACCCAAATGTGGGCACATCGCACAGGTGATAGGATGTTCAACGTCCAACACCCGCTATCCCTCGCCATTTTCCAGAGCAGCCATCCTTCAGGTACACTCTACGATGGTATTTGTGCATCGCAACTCCTGAAGCAAGTGGTAGTTACCGACACGTCCAGAGTGTCTTGGTGGGGCCATGAATGGTCGAAGGACGTCGCTCATGGATGTTGGCTGGCAGTGGCCATTTTTCCGTAGGAGTGACACACCCAAAAAGGAAGGTGTCATTACGGGCGTCCCGGAGCTGAGTTTACTTTATACTTAGTCAGCAAAATAAACACACACATTTTTTAAAAAGCTATTTCCTTAATCATACAGTCTTGCGTACAAGACGCCCTGTCTTTAGTCAGCGAATATAAATCTCATCTGTTTTTTAAGATGTTCAAAAAGCACGACCATGCAGAGGGCGGCCTGCACTGGGGAGGTGGAGGCAAGGGTGGAGGGAGTCCGAATGTTGCTCCGGGACGCCCGTAATGACACCTTCCTTTTTGGGTGTGTCACTCCTGCGGAAAAATGGCCACTGCCAGCCAACATCCATGAGCGACGTCCTTCGACCATTCATGGCCCCACCAAGACACTCTGGACGTGTCGGTAACTACCACTTGCTTCAGGAGTTTGGATGCCCAAATACCATCGTAGAGTGTACCTGAAGGATGGCTGCTCTGGAAAATGGCGAGGGATAGCGGGTGTTGGACGTTGAATATCTATCACCTATGCGATTTGCCCACATTCTGGTTGCGGCAGCGGAGAAGGGTAGATTCGGGAATCTCAGTTCCGAGTCAGTACCTGTGGCTATCAAGACTCATGCAGGTTCACATGTTAGGCAGCGCGACACTATGGACTATGACTGACATGACATATTGCTCTAGGAAAATATGGTTTTCTCGGAGTCGCATGCGTGAAATATCTCGACGATCGTTACTGGGGGTCGGCGTGCTATTCCGGGGGAACGCTAGGCTGACTGGACTCGGAAATTCGGAAGATATTTCCGTATTTCCGCCATACTCGACACTGGCCGGCCGTACTTACCACTACCCTCACCTTAGATGTCTACGATGCACTGGACCGAAATCCATATAAGACCGCTTTCGTGACGCAAGTCGAACTCAGGCTCCCCTTCTACGACAAGCCTTTCCTAGTCATGCTAGTCAAACGCGCCACCTTGGCCTTGTTTGCCACCCGCACCCTCTTCTCTCTTGCCTCACCGGTGAACTCTTTTACGGTACAAGTCACGGTACAAGACTCGAGCCTCACTGTCAATTTTGACGATACGCGCGGCCACAATGCGTTGGGTGCGCCCTCCCTCCCTAAGGACCCAGAAGTCAAACTCGGAAGTGGGAACTTTATTGGTATCGAAAAGGGAAAGACCCACCAATTCCTGGGGATCCCTTTCGCGCATCCTCCGTGAGCCTCCTTCTCCGTTCACCGTTCGACATAAGTCCTTACCGATGTCTGCCAGAACCGGTGACCGCCGTTTGCGCAGGCCAGAAGCCATCCAGGAATACGAAGGCTTTAACTACACCGTTCAGAAATATGGCAACTCGTGCCCACAGCAGGCGTTCACTCTCTCGAAAGCGTTCGATAAGGTTCCACAGGTGGCTGGCACTATCAACAGAATATATTCAAATATTATGCATGATGCCGAGGACTGTAAGGCCTATGCTACGTCTCCTGATCTTGCAGAGCTCAACCACTTCTAAGGCCTCAACGTAAATGTCGTGAAGCCCGCCGATGCCAATCCCGATTCCAACTACCCGGTTCTAGTTGTAGGTTATTTGATACTCCCGAGTTTGTACGGCATTCAAGCGACATGTTTTTCAGTGGATATATGGTGGTGGATTCGAGATTGGTGGTCCCTCTACGTGCGTGCCCTCATTTTACTTGGTCTACCACTCTGTCTGACAATCGCTTCCGATAGTTACGACGGCGGAAAGGTGGTCGAACGTTCGATCGAGCTCAAGCAGCCGGTCATCTACGTTAGCATCAACTATCGGTGAGGTCTTTGTATTCGCATTGAGGAGCTCCTCTCTAATGCCCACGTTTCTAGTCTTTCTGGTATGTTTGTTGGCATCCTGCGTATGCTCTTCAGATCCTAATCTCTCGTCCCGGAAGCCTTGGGTTTCTTACCCGGGAAGGAAGTCAAGGCAGCGGAGGTCGGCAATCTTGGCCTTCAGGACCGTAAGTTGATAAACACTCCGACTCGAACCGTTCGTTCACGCATCTTCAAGAACGCGTCGCGTTGAGATGGGTGCAGAAATACATTTCAAAGTTCGGTGGTGACCCTTCGAAGGTGACGATGTAAGTCAGAATTTGCATCGCCCGAGGCGCCGTCGACTTATTTTCGATACAGCTGGGGAGAAAGCGCAGGTGCCATCTCGGTGGCCATGCAAATGATAACGAACGGTGGAAATAATGAAGGCTTATTCCGTGGCGCGGTCATGCAGTCCGGTGGTCCCATCCCCGTCGGCGACATCAAAAATGGTCAACGATACTACGACTTTATGGTTGAGAAGACCGGCTGTCAAGGACGTGCTGACACTCTCGATTGCCTTCGCAAGGTTCCGTACACCACGTACAAGAAAGCTATGGACGAGTCTCCCAACATGTTTTCCTATCAGGTAGGAGTGCCGCATGCTACGCTTCTGAAGGTTTTTTTTTGAAGGCTTCATCGTATGCATCACAGGCACTGATACTGGCTTGGTTGCCCCGAGTCGATGGGATCTTCTTGAGGGAGCCCCCTCAGCATTCCGTTCTACGTGGTAATGTGGCCAAGGTACCCATGATTACAGGTATTTTCCGTCATCGCATCCGGTATCGGCATCGTGGGTCTCACCTGCTTTCCAGGAAACTGCGACGACGAGGGCTCTTTGTTCTCGTTCTCCTCGGCGAACATCACGCAAGTATACATCTTACTCGTTGTCGCGCGAGGAGCTCATCGGTTTGACAGCACCAATGCGGAATTGAAGGAATACATGAAAAAATACATGATGTGGAACGCGACAGACAAAGAAATTGACGTGCTTCTGACGCATTATCCGGATGACCAGAGGGCCGGTTCTCCTTTCGACACCGGTTATAACAACGTCTTCAGTACGTTTTCTCGTTCGAGTCGGTCCGTTCCAAGCTGAGGTCGATCGCCGCTAGGTCCACAATTCAAGCGCATTGCGGCCCTTCAAGGCGATTTCGTTTTCCACAGCCCACGTCGGCTGTTATTGGAGAAAGTCGCTAAAACACAACCGTCGTGGGGATTTAGTTCGTGTTTGATTACCTGAATCCGCGCTCCAGGTCGCTGATACCCCTTCGCAGTCCATAAGCGCGGCAAGGATATTCCTTTCGCTGGAGCGGTATGGCCTGCTCGCCAGCTTCCTATATTCGACTTTTTAGACGGCTGACGTTCCCACTTCTAGTTCCACGGGTCGGATCTCGTCAACTCGTTTGCGATGCTTGAGCCAAATCAGCTGTCGGACCTCTTGAACCACATCATTTTCTTTACCAACAAATTGGATCCCAATGGTGATTCCGGTTCCGGGCCCAAGGTGACCTGGCCGCTATGGGAGCCTTCGAAGCCCAAGGCACTTATCTTCCAAGACGACATATATTTCCCCCGGGTGATTGGGGACGACAACTACCGGACTGATGCGATGCAGTTCATGAAGAATATTTCGCTGATTCGCCCTATTTGATGATTAGATTGGTCCTGTACGTGAATAGTGATGTGTGGTAGCTGGTCACTGTACTCCTGACCTTGAATTTTCATGATGTCTACTTTCCCACGCATGGAATTTTAAACCTCAAGGGACGACAATGCACGAACTGCTCTGCCGCTCTCTTCGTACCCGAGTCATTGTTCAATAGGAACCTTTTAGCGGCGGCGTATTTGACTGAGTCCACCTGGACAGTGGTTGACCTCGAGTCATTACTAACTTGATTGAAATTCGGAGTTGCCGCTCGAGCTGAGCCAAGAGCTGCCAGTGTGAGTGTTTTGTAATTATGTCACGTGTTCAAGTTGAGTGACACCGTGACTGCACCGTGACTGACAGACATCGAAGTGAGCAGATCTTGGAGCAGATCACTCATGCCTTTTCTTGTCGTCGCTCTACCTCCCGACTCTTAATATACCGTACGTACCTAGAGTACACCAAAAAGCAGACAGAGTTTAACGAAATCTTGGAGTTTCAAGATCACAAAGACTCGGAGTCACTTCTAAGACGGTTCTTTTGAATCCTCTCTAGAGAGGATTTCGCCTTTATTGGCCGCGTACAGAACAAATTTACACTAACGCTATTTATGTTGGAAAGGAAGAAAGCGCACAACAGGGAGAAGAAAAGAAAATTGTTAAATAGGGTTAAGTAGAGATATGTTCCTCATGAACATCAGGGCATCGGTGCGGTAATTGTCGTCAATAATTACCCGAGGTTGGAGGCCGTCTCGGAAGACAAGCGCCTTGGGATTTAGAGGGTCCCATTGTGGCCAGGTCACCTCAGGCCCTTGACCAATCTTACCATTGGGATCAAGGTTGTTCGTAAACCAAATAATGTTGTCCCTGAGTTCTGAGGGCGCAGCTTCATCAAGCATCCCGAACGAGTTTACGAGATCCGTCGAATGGGCCTAGAGGCAAGAAGTCAGCTATCGTCGAGTTGTTAACAAGAAGCCGAGGAGCGTTCGTACCGCTCCAACGTATGGTAGTTCCTTGCCACGCTTATGGACTGCGAAGAGTGTCAGTGACCTGCAGCTCCTTTGAAGGTAATTAAACACAGACTAAATCCCCATGATTTTTGCCTTCCGGCCACATTCTGCAATAACAGTCGGCGTGGGCCATGGAAAACGAAATCGCCTTGAAGGGCCGCAATGCGCTTGAATTGTGGACCTAGCGATCGACCTCAGTTTCGAATGGGCTAACTCGAACGAGAAAACGTACTGAAGATGTTGTTATAACCGGTGTCGAAAGGAGAACCGGCTCTTTGGTCATCCGGATAATACTTCAGAAGCAGGTCTACGTCACTGTCTTTCGCTCTGGACATCATGTACGTCTTCATGTACGTCTTCAATTCGGCGGTAGTACTATCAAACCAATGAGCTTCTCATGCGATGACCAGTTAAGTTTATACTCGCGTGACGTTTGAAGAGGAGAACGAGAACAAAGAACCCTCATCGTCACAGTTTCCTGTAACATAGATGAGACTCATGTCAGATCTGATAATGGAACATACCTGTAATCATGGGTATATTGGCTACGCGACCACGTAGAACGGCAATCTGAGGGGGCTCTGTCAAGAATACACCATCGACTCGGGGCAACCAGGCCAATACCAGCCCCTGCGAAATAATGAGGCCTCTAAACAAACCAAGGACTCGGAAGTGCAATATGTGCTCCTACCTGATACGAAAACATGTTTGGAGACTCGTCCATAGCTTTCTTGAACGTAGCGTACGGAACCTTACGAAGGCATTCGAGAGTGTCTGGAGACCTCTCACACCCAGTCCTCTGAACCATGAAGTCGTAGTACTGTTGACCGTGTTCTATGTCCCCAACAGGGATGGGACCACCAGACTGCATGACTGCGCCACGGAATAAGCCTTCATTATTTCCACCGTTCGTAATCATTTGCAGAGCCACAGATATAGCGCCCGCGCTTTCTCCCCAGCTGCTCAAAACTAAGTTGATAGAGCCAAACATGGTTGAGATTTCTAACTTACATCGTCACTTTTGAAGGGTCGCCGCCGAACGCTGAGATGTATTTTTGCACCCATCGCAATGCAAGGCGTTCTTGGATGTGCATGAATGAATGGTCCGAACCGGAGTACTATCAACTCACGATCCTGAAGGCCAAGATTGCCGATCTTCGCTTCCCTGGCTTCCTTCCCGGGTAAAAATCCCAAGGCTATCAAGATGAGAGGTTAGGATCCATGTACCTGTAAGAGATTAATAAATATACCAGAGAGACTAGAAACGTCCGCATTAGAGATGCTTCCCATATGAATACAAAACCTCACCGATAACCGATGCTAACGTAGATGACCGGCTGCTTGAGATCGATTGAACGAGCGACTATCTTTCCACCATCGTAACTGCCGGAACGAATTTCAGATGTCGTAGTAGACCAAGTAGGAAGGGACACACGAAGAGGGACCACCGATCTCAAAACCACCGCCATATATCCACTGAAATGTATCGTTTGAACACCATGCAAACTTGAGAGTAGGAAATCGCTTACCACCAGAACGGGGTACTTGGATCCAGGGTAGCGTCAGCAGGCTTTATGACATTTACAGTGAGGCCTTAGAGGTGGTTAGCTCGGCAAGATCAGGAGACTTATCGTGCGCCTTACAATCCTCGTCGAGGGCGTAAGATCTTGATACAGTTTGTTCACAATGTCGTTGAATGCCTCAACCAGTTGTGGTTCGTCATGAATAACATCCGGAAGAGTTATTCCCTGCTGTGGGCACGACTTTCCATACGCCCTGGACGTGATAGTATCCTTCGTAAGGTGGGAGGGGCTCTGCCTGGCGTAAACGCCGCTCACCCGTTCTGGCGCACGCCTGCATGAACTATGGTGAACGGTGAACGGGGAAGGAGGCTTACGGAGGATATGCAAAAGGGATTCCTAGGAACTGATGCGTATCTCCCTTTATGATGCCAAAGAGGGTCGCATCGTCGAGATTGATTTGTGGATCCTGAGACTTGGGGGATGCAGCGGTTCTTTGTTACCGTAGGTATGGTCCGACTGCACGTAAATGCTAGGGTCTTGTACTGTGAAAGGGTTCACAGGTGAGGCAAGAGAGAAGAGGGCACGTGTGACAAACAAGGCCAAGACCAAGCGCGAGCTTATCATGACGAGAAAGCCGCTGTTGTAGCTGAAACCGGGTTGCTTCACGAAGGCAGTTTTATATGCATTTTCAGTTGGGGTGTGTATAGCATCGACAACTGGAGGCGCAGAGAAACATAGTTTTGAAATGCAGAGCATCCGGTCAAGTGAGAGCCGTGGTAACTCGAAGTAAAGCCGGAACTTGAAACATACTAGGCTTTCCCACCGTTTGACGCGGAGATATGGTAGAGACGCTCAAAGCTTCTGTGCCAGCACGGAAAATGCATTCCGATTACAGTGGGTATCAGGACCATCGGTAAATCAGTGGCGCCTGTAGTAGTGAGATCATGCTTTGAGTTTACGATCAAAGTTTACGATGTGACGATCCCGCAAGACCCATTACTGGCACCGGCCCGCGAGAATGTATCACAACTGGCTCAGGCGCAGGACGAACTTGAAGGAGCCTCTCCATTCCACCCATGAGTGAGAGTGA